>OU343225.1:140336307-140459205 GCA_910596185.1 Chrysanthemum makinoi | reverse complement strand
TTATTATTACGATATTATTATTATTATTATTATTACATATTATTATTATTATTATATATTATTGTATTATTATTATTATTATTATTGGTATTATATCATCATATATACATTGTTGGTTGTTATGTTACTTGTTAGTGTGGAAATGTAAGGGGTTCGGGTATGTGTTTGGTTGACCCTCGGGATGAGTCTCATATGTGATCATAAGTGCCGCTATTTCTGATGTGGTACAAGTTGTATTTAAGTTGCTCTCTGCTTAATTTAAATGAATGTGGTATACCGGTAAAGTTGGGTCAAAGGATTTGGGTAGTGATAGTGATAGTGATTTGATATCAGCTTCTAGCTAATGTATTTCATTCTGTGACATGTAACTAAGGATTTGGCGCCTATTTTTGTTTGTAGATAATGTATTTCATTCTCAGAACATGTAACAGAAGTGATTTGATTTCAGTTTTGTTGTTCTCAAATGACTATTGTTCTTTGAAATCTCATAATAATTTTATTTGTTTTGTGCACCAGTTATGGAAAATAACAGGATGCATGCAACGCCAAATCACCACGAGAAATACGAATGATTATGAAATGTCCAGAAGGACAAGGATTCAAGAAAACCAACATAGATTACAAGCTTTGGGAGTGAAAAATCTTGCTAAGTCTTTGACAAGTCTAGTAGAGAGTGACAAAACAAAGAAAAATAAAAAGAAACCAATGGATACCGGTGATAAAGATGCAGATTATATACTGGTTCAGACTTCCATCTTAATGTCCGAGGAAGATAACCTAAGAAGCGGCTACACAAACAAATAAATAGGTACGAATAATAAATTTGGCTACTATATTTTCTTTATGTTTGTTTTCTAACAATTCTACTTGCATGAAACAGAATCGAAAATACATTGCTCCACAGTCCATGACTAGATATAAAATTTAGCAAAAAACGAATGAGTGTCTCAATGTTCCAGTGGCTAACATCTTCTAATCTCAATCAAAAAGGGACAGACATTGAAACAGGAGGGCAATACGTAGTAGGGTACAGGATTCGACCAAGTCCAAACGAGAAATGATCAACGTTCTGTCAACAGAGGGAGATTAACCGCAACCGAGAGAAACTTAGTTGCAATGACAACGATCATGACCACGGGAGCGGGACTGAGATCTGATGGTAATTATACATAAATTTCAAATACTATATATATGATATTAAATTACTATTAAGTGTATATTCAGCAACAAGTTTAAGCTTACTTGTTTTTTTATTTTTTTTTATTTTAATATAGATAACAATGAAGACCTTTATGATGTTGAAAATGATGATATCGAAGACATACCTATGAATGAAGATATTGAACAACAAGCTACTTCAAGATGAAGTAGATAAAGACATGGATGATTTGGAGAATGAGGATGATTTAGAGAATGTGAACGATTTAACAAATGACGGCGATGATCTACTTGGAGAAGAGATTCAAGCTGAAATTCTCAAAATGAAGAAAACCATGTAGTTTCACAAGCTCGAAATGAAACAGGTTAACATGGTCTACTTGATTGCATCGTTTTAAAAATCATATATCATATATTGTGTCATATAAGAAGAATATATAATAAAGTTAAATTAAAACAAGACAAAATACAATGCTAAGATATTGCCTCCATTTCAAATTATTTAGTATTTTAAATGTATACGTATCTATTGTAAATCATGTTCACTTTTGTAGTTCGGATTGTAAGCAAAAGAAAGAGAGGACCAACACGTATGGCAAAAGTTGGGGCCCAAGAAAAAGGGGATAGAATTCCTATTTTAGTTAATGAACACGGACAACCTATTAACGAAAAAAGTAGTCATCTGACTCATTTCATGGGAACACTTTCAAGGAGTGGAAAGTATTGTCCGATTTATAAACCATGGAATAAAGTTGCCCAAAAAAAAGCTTTGCTTGAACTCTTAAAGGTACAAATGTTAATTTGTATGTTAATGAATAAATGTTGAAAACTGTAAGACCTTGATAGATCTTGAGTCAGAGATCGTTAGTATTGTATGTGTAATCACAAACAAACTAAAAGAAAATCTCTACAACTTGTATTCTTTAGCGGAATATAAATACAAGTATAAAAAACAGATAACTAAGAACTCTTTGATCCTCTATGGATCGTTATATTAATCAATTGTTTAAGCACACCCAAAATACATTCTATTGTGTTCCTTTTATAGACAAGGAACCCTAACTTCTTTTCTAAGAAACGTATAACTATGAAACTAAATAAGATATACACAATCACTTCCTAATAAAACTCATGTATATCCTAACTAATTCTAGAATATACGGAATACTATTTCCGCATAAACCAACTACGACTAATATAACTTCAAGATAATCATGTCTTCAGCAGAATCCAGCTTACTTCAAGCAGAATCCATCACAGCAATATCAAAGATGATTCATATTCACATAATTCCAAACAATAAAGTATTTGTTTTCTAATGTGAGCTATTACATTTTTTAGACAAAATTTGATATTCGGAAGTCGGAGAAAATGGATATTGCAATCATTTGGGCGGAAGGTGAAGGAGGGCAAGAGTTAAGGAACACTACCATGATCCGCCTTGTCGTTAAGCAACAAATAAGATCTAGGCAAAAGCAAGTGCAAAAAAAACAATGGAAGAAGCTTGTGAAGTATTGGAATAAAGAAAACACTAACGTGTGAAATACTCTTCCACTTTAAATAACATTACTTAATTTCCCATTATGATATTTTACTTTCCTCACTGCAGAAGTGCGAAAAAAACAAGGCGAATCGGGCAAAAGAAGATGATCCAAAGAACCGTAAAAAAAGTTATGCTCGCAAAAGGGAAGATAGGTGTGTATGGAGAAAGTGGGATTGTTAATGTATCCTGTGGATATCCAATGTTATTCATTTTCTTTATTCATACGTATTATATTTGGGACGAGATCCAACTCGATTGATCTTTTTAGTGCATGCTCTCCAAAGATGGAAATACCAAAATGATGACACCGCAGATTGTAAGTAATATGTTGTGTGTTTGTAAAAGTGTATTAATAGCATAAGTTAAACACAATATGCTTTTTTTGTAATACATGCTTTTACTATATGTTGTTCATGTTTATATAAAATGCATGATGATATGAAACGACTTAGTGATAATCACCGAGGGTTCGATTGATAATCCTCGACCGTGATGATATTTTTCTACGCTTATGGGTAAAGATCGAAATGGTGATGCAGGCATGTATGGTCTAGGTGTTCGTGATTCTGATGTTTGGGGTGTAATACCAAGTCGTTTAGCATGTCATAGAGAAAACAACGAATTGAAGTCTAGATGTGGAGAACTTACTAGTGAAAATGAAAAGTTACGAGCCCGCTTATAAGAGAGAAGAATGGGTCGAAGGATAGTTCCATTGTTCCACCTCTTACATCACAAGATTCTCCTGTTGTAACTAATGAACCTCCACGCTTACGGGTATGTTTCTATTATAAATCGCTCCTTTCTAGTTGTTATAGCTTATTTTATCTTTGATAGCTAATGAACCTAGGCTACAAGCTTATCTATCAATATTATGATTTAGATTGCTCATTTGCCTTTTAAATTTGTTAACTCAGTTATTAAGGGGTGTTGGTTCTGTTGTTTTAACGTGTAGTTGCTTTTCACTTGTTTATCAGCACACTATGACCTCTAGGTGATATTAGAACTAGTAAAACTATAAAACCAATGTTTGAACTAGAGAAAGTCAAAATCAAATTACCTTTCACTCTCACATTAATCGTTGGGACATGTGAGGATCCAATCTCACCCACTTGGTCTAAATCTTGTTCATGTATCTTAAATTAGTGTTATCATAGCTTAAATAATCATAATTAGTGCATACGGATCAAACAAGTTTCATTAAAGTCAAAGTTTAAGTTCAAAATCAAAAAGTCAAAATGGTATGTTAGTCGAAACTCTGATCTGGGAGAATTTTGTGAATTTGTGTGAGATTTAAGTCTTGAGATTTTTACATGTTGAAATTCCCCATCTAAGCTTTGAATCCCACGCTTAGCTTATTTTTATGATTTTTTTTCTCTGGCTTAGGTGATAGTTCAGCAATTTGCAGGCTAACCATTGCCCTCGCACCAGGTCATCACTCAAAACCCCAACTTCCACGTGTTTAGCTTCTTCATTAATGGGCCACACAGTGAGCTTATTGGTTTTTTTGAAAGCCAATAAGCTCATCTATAAAGTTCATGGCTTATTTCAAACTTTTGACCTTATTAGATAGGTCTGCAGATAGCTTTTGTTTGTCCACCACCCATACACTGAGTGATCGTGTTGACCACCAAGTTCAAACCCTCATCAAGTGCTTATCTGTGGGACCCAAACCTTTAGTCCTAGCTTTTAGAAACCTCAATAAGTCACCTTTTCATATCAAGTCTCACTTTGGATCCCCTGTCAACTAGTGGGACCCACAAGGGTGTAAGGTTGTTGGTTGGCCTGCCTGCCTGTGATTTTGATCAAGTGATTATTCGGTCTATAGATTATTCCTTTAGCTTATCGGTAGTTTTAGCTTAATCTAGTTACAACTCATGTAGTTACAGCTTATTTAGCTTATTGTAGCTTATTTTAACTTATTTAGTATACACCAAGCCTCCATACCTAATATTACACTGATCAATTTTGACCTCCTTTGTATACCCCAGCCTCCATACCAAGTAGTATTACATCTGTTTAACCTAATACATGTGTCTTGAATATAAATTGATAAATGTTTGTTGAAAACTGAAATCTAGGTCGGGGATGAAGTTGTCCTTAAAAGCATTCTAAACTCAACCGAGACTGTAGCAAAAGGATGGGTGAGGAGCTTGAACCCAAATGATATAGTTGGGTACATAGATTGGACGAGGATGGTGTGAGGTAAACGCAAGTACCAACAAAAAGAGATGGTGGTTGTGAGACCCATGGGTTATTTGCCACAATTGAAGACAGTGTTGGTGCAACCATAGCATGGCCTTGTCCCTTTATCTCGGTATGTATTTGTTAATCTTGTGATACCAATAATTTTACTAACATGGAGCTTAATGCTTATACATGGGTGTTTATTTGTAGGTGGTCCGTGAGGATTGAAAGAGATGATGCATGATGACCACAGACTAAGCTTCTTGTTGCGTTAATGTATTGTTTAATGTTAACAGACTTTATGTTAGATTATGTCTACCTTATTTATGTTTAGTGATTTTGTTATGACAATTGCTAATTTGAAATACAATTTCGCTTTATTCATTTAATATTTAGTTGATGTTTTATTCATATCGTAATAATAGAGTGTGCATGGTGAAAATAGCGTCCTATCATATGACTTGTCCGAACTTTGAAATTGTCCTATTAAACTTATTAAACCGCCCTAACAATTAACTTAACATTGTAAAAGTGTCCTAATATGTTGTTATTAGAACGTTATTTAGGTTGTTAATAGACATTTTATACGACCAAAACATTGGTTTCATAATCTTCTTTGAGATATTAGAACCCTTTTCTTGGTGCTAAAATAGCTATAATGTTATATGATAAAGGCCCCTAACAATTATAGATTAAATTAGAATAATCGTTTATTAACATTATAGGTAAGTGTCCTACATATTGTTATTAGGACGTTATTTATTGTTCATAGACATATTATGGACCATAAATTTGGTTTCATAATCGTATTTGGGATATTAGGACCCTTTTTTTGGTGTTAAAGTAACTATAATGGTATATGATAACCGTCCTAAGAATTAACATTAAAGACGCTTGTATGTGTAGCAAAAGATTAAAAGTAGGTTACCACATGTTAGAACATTGGAAAAGTGTCCTAATATGTTTTTATTAGGACGTTATTTGTGTTGTTTATAGACCTAAAATGCCCAAAATTGGTATCATAATCTTATTTGAGTTATTAGTACCCGTTTCTTGGTTGCTAAAATAGCTATGATGTTACATCATAAGCGTCCTAACAATACTTTTAAGGACGTTTTTATGTGTCTCAAAAAGATTAAAAGTAGGTAATCACATGTTAAAACATTGTAAAAGTGTCCTAATATGGTTTTATTAGGACGCTATTTGTGTTGTTCATAAGATATAATAATACACCATAAAATTGGTTTCATAAGGGTTAGGACGCTTTGGACCTATTACAACCGCTTTACATGAAACGCTTTCATCCTTGGTCCTATTAAATGAAAGGTCCTAAAAAGTACCATTTTATGACGCTTATGGGGGTCCTAAAAAGCCACTTTTCTTGTAGTGAGTATAGTGCATAATTTCCTGCAAATAAAACTCAAGTTAGTAGTATTTTGTGCTTCTGTACCACGGATCCCGCGGTTCCCTTCTTGGAGGGATCCGCTAGGCATTTTGAGGGATCCGGCTGCTCGGTGATGCTTTCCAGAATGAAGATTTGTCAAACAATGCTAATGAAGAGGTGAGGTATGTGTACAATATAGCAAGCACAACAAAATAATCATGGCATGTAGATGTTCATTCAATAAAACCAAGAGATAATCAAGCAAATCTCTAAAACTAAGAGAATGAACTAGGCCATACAAATACTACTTAATACTAACTAAGTACTAGACTTAAAACGCGACAATGTGCTTGAGTCTAGGGATGAGTGGACTTATTGATTTGATCCAACTTTGCAAGAAGATGATTAAACATGAAATGTATCTCATTTCGCTTCTGAACAAGTCCTTGAGTGATTAGACAATTTAGGCAATTATTGTCTTGGTTTGGAACCGGAGGGAAATGGATATTTTGAGGAGGCTCTATGTGTGATTGTGGGTCTTCATTTTGTGAAGTGGGATGAGGTTCTAAAAATGAGGGTGGTAATGGAAATTCTTCCGTATGATCAAGGTTGTTCCTTGTCTCCCATGATGGACTAGTTGGTGTTGTTGGTGGTTCCCTATTCAATGAAAAGGTTGGTGAATGAGAGGTTCTTGGTAGTGAATGATCCAATGAGTAGATGTTTGGGTGAGGTAGAGGTTCATTTAAGGAGTGTAGTCCATGCTCAATGAATGATGGTTTTGCCGGCTTTCTAGAACTAGCCATGTTTGGTTTTGAACTAGATGATCCTTTTTCTAGTCCGAAAGGTTTGATGCTAATCCTTACGGTTCTCTTAGCCTTTGGATGAGTTTGATGAGGTGGGATTCTAGTATCATTATCTCTAATGGGAGATGTTTTGGTGGATGAGATTTCATGGATCATTTGACCCTTTCTTTTGGATGATCCTATGGTTGAAGATTTGTTGCTAAGAGCCTTAGTCATAGTGATGATAATGCTAATATAAACTTCTAATTGCTGATTTTCGAAAGGTACATGAGAATGATGCCTTAACCCTAAGGTTGTTTGGTTTATAAAGGATAATTTGAATTTAGGAAATTAAATTCTTGGCCACTTAGAATATTAAGCATGCACTTAGGATTTTGATCAGCTCTAGGAGGATAATAAATGAATTCTAAAAGTGGTTAGATAACCAAAGGTGACTTAAGATTGAATATGGAAGTCGATTTAGGCTTTCTGCAAATACGGATCCCGTGGATCCCTCTCGCCAGGGATCCGTCTCGGTTAAAGACCGGGATCCGACTGTCAAGCGTGTTCTAGGTGAAATGATTATACTTTTGTAAGGTTTGCTATTAATGGATTTCGAGGTTTTGACTTATTTTTGAAGTCTTTAGCTGTTGGATGTCTCAAATCCTCAACGATAATGAGTGATGGTGAATAATGATGGTTTTGGGTAATAAATTGACTTTGGGTAGTCTAAATATGTGTTTGATAAGGATACCATTTAATTTGATATGTAGAAATGGTGGTAATAAGTCTTAGAAGTCAGATGATGACCTAAGAAGAATTTACTAAAATCTTTAAAATAAAAAAAATGAAAACTAGTTTTGAGCCTAATTTTGAGTCAAAGGATGATTAAGATCAATTTGCTAAAATTGATGGATAGACCAAACTAACTATTATCACGTGATAGATACGCTAGGAGTGTTGAGCGGAATTATAGTGAGTTTTGACGAGTTGATAAATCAAAAACATTTTGAAATATTTCCTAGGTAAGCCATGGATGAGAGTGAGGCTTTCAACTATTTGAGGAAGACTTAGTTGGCTCTAGTATCTTATGTTTGACTCATGTGAGGTGATCTAGTAGGCTATTTTGATGTAAGCAAGTTTTATTGCTTATCGAGGTCACGGATCCCGCGGTTCCTTTCTGGAGGGATCCGTCTAGTTCAAATGCGGATCCGCTACCAGATCGAAGGCTTTCAGAAATGTGCAACTTTGCACTTTCTAGTAAATGCTTCTCCTTGTTGTTTCTATAGGGACTAAGTGCACGAATACAACAAATATAATGTATAGCAAAGTAGGAAGAGCTAATATTCCTAAAATGAGTGACTCACGACCACTGGGTCGGAAAATCTCATTCTTAAAATTCCTAAGTTAGAATTGTTTAGTGCCAAGATATGGCCAAACCTACATACTACGAGCATAGTTAAAGTGTTACAAACTATTGTTTGAAATTGTTCATCACAAATTTGGGTCCTATGACCTTACCTTTCTTCTCCTCCCCATCCCGTTTTCACCGTCCTCCACTCTTTGTCATACCATTTCTACCTCTTTTTCTTCAAGAAGTTGGCAAAGCACTTGAAGATTCCCTTGGTTTATTGTCATTCTGATGCACCAGAACGCCCAGAATTGGTTAATATACTCCAAGGGGTCGAGTTCGGTATTTCCGAGTAGGTTGCTACTTCCTTCACCTTCTCTTTGCCTCTCCCTTTCTTCCGAGGAATCCGTGGGTGGATGAGGCCTTTTGCCATCTACCATATACCTCGTAGTTCTTCCCTCGGTTAATGATACCATAACCTTGTTGCAAAATCAACGGTCATAGGTTTGTGGAGAAGGATCTAATGCAAAGATGAATTTAGCAAGAAGGGTTAGGAGCATTGCATACGGGAGCACCATCTTGTCCATGCTTCTTACACTTGCCATTCTCTGATAATGTAGTAGGCAAGGCTAAAGTGAGTCTCGATCACTAGGCAATAGATCATGAAGCTTAGACATGCGTTGGGTGATCCTTGTTTCCTACTAGGCACACCACATTCTCCCTTATCACATCTTCCCATTTCCTATACAACCCGTACATCTCCGAGAGCTCCATTTGGAACGGATCCCTATAGATCACTTTTGACTTCCTAGTAACCCTTGATGGGGATGTTTTGGCATAAACACGTGTCCCTACCGTGGTTGCTTCCGGGATTATCGTGTGATAAATTTCGTGATGATCAACCATAGAGTGTATCGACCACTCATTAGAATACATGCAAACACCATCATATGGAACTCTTATTATTCTTCCAAACTCCTCTCGGAAATAGTGTAATCATGTCCATTTATGGTGAATTCAATTGAGATGGACCCATCATCATTTCTAATTATACCCATTGTCTTGTAGAACTCAAGCACAAAGACCGCAAATTGCGTCGTTTATATCCAATAAACAATCAAACCCAATTGTTCCAAAACTTCCTTATGTCGGATTTGCAAGAAATGATGGATCAACAACTATACCTTCGTGAAAGAGTCTCTTTTCAAGCATCTTAAAGGCTTTCCTATCGTCCGGACTTAGTCCATCGTTCCTATGGTACATGGGTATGTAGAGGAGCTGTCTTGGTAATCTTGTTGCTTGTTGCTTGGCATGATTATTCCTAAACAATATAACCACAATGTGGTGTTAATTGTGAATAGTAACTGGTATGTGCTAAAACACATACCTTTTCATTATCAAATCGACCCAAAATAACCAAGAGAGCCTTTATTGCTAATATCTGTTGTTTTCTTGAGTTTGTGCTTGTGCAGGTACGGATATATAAAAACACACAAAAAAGAACCAAATCAGACGTAAATCCGAGCACGAGAGAAAGAAGATTGCAAAAAGCCGATTCAGTTTTGTGGAATTCTGAGTTTTCAAAGATCAAGATACAGATTTCTGAGCATAATGGAAGAGTTGTCACTATTGGTCCTTCAACTTTATCAAGTTCACACATTTACCCCTCACTTTCCCATATTTACCCTTTATACCCTTATACACCTCACTTAACCATTTACCCAAATTTCCCTTCCATTTCTAAATTTACACCACATGTCCTTTTAAATTGCAAAATATCATGAATGGTCCTTGTGTTAAATCCGGTTTACCTAAACAATCCAAACCCAAAAATAATACTAATCCTAAAACCTTATCTACCCTTAACCCAAGGCCCAATCTTAAAACACAACCCGGTCCAATCTTTTATCCAACCCGCCCAATACAAACCCGGACAACACAAACTCACACAAGTCAAAGTAAGATAAAAAATGAATTACCCCTCTCTTCCCTGTAACCAAACGCGCCCATTTTTCCCCGTTTTACTGTTTCATCCACCAAGCCACCACCCATGATCCCAACCTCGCATACTAGAATCTATCCACCTTCTGGAAGGTGACTAGGCACTCGACAAGATAAGGATGATCCAAGTGGCATCTTGGAAGCATTTGATTGGTCGAAACACCTCATTTGGTGAATTGAATGCTCGATTGGTGATTGTGACTCGAGGATTCGAGTGGTCGTGGATGGACTTCTAGGCTCTTCCAAGAGGAATCCCAGGCTGATTTCGGCTATAAAAGGAGCCCCAAGTTTACATTTTGGACGCTTCTTCTTCTAGAATTAATAGTCGTATATTTTGGTTCTTATTGTTTAATTGTCTTGTTTAATTATGTTGCACTCTCTTTTTAAGTATTGTACCTTTCATTTAATAAAAGGATTTCAGTTTTTAATGATGGTCTTGTTTCTTTGATTTCATCTGGTGGTGTTACTGTGTTGAAGTAGTTAAACTTATTGTTTCTATAAGCTCCTTATAGCTTATATGAGCTTTTAATTATCATATAGTATTTCAGCTTCACTCAATTTAGAGCCTAGTCAACAAAAGTCAAAATAAGTCAAAGGTGCTAAAGTCAACTGTGTTCTTGGATGGATTTTGATTCATTTATGTAAAATAGTTGTTTTAGTATAAGTCAGTCATTCACATCCTGCATATAAGTACTGTTTCATCAAAAAGTCACTTTAAATTTTCTTTTTAAAACTCTAAAGGAGTGCTTGGATTTAGCCTCTTTTCCATCATATAGTCACATCTGTTGGTAAAATTTGAAGCAAGAATGATTTGGAGTCTATGTTGAGCTTGCTCAACCAAGGTTTCAAGCTAAGGAACCCTTTTAGTGCAGACTTCACCAATCGCTTGTTTCAAACTTTGACACCAAATCGCTTTCACACAAATTTTGTTCTTGTAATTGGTCATTTAAATCACTAAAAATCAAAAACAGCTTTTTCACTTGTAGAGAATCATTCAAAGTAGAAAACATGTAATATTTCTCCTCTTTGATAGTTTAATTAGTTGTTAAATTTAGTGTTTAGCTTACTTAGCTATATGGATTGCTAGATTTAGCTTAAGGATCACTGCTTAGGTCTACAATCCTCTTTGCAACTGCTCAACAGCCCCCAAATCCATTTTTCCCTTTTAGTTTATCATTTGCACACCTTAGATCCTCATAATCTGATATTCAAAACTTAGGATATATGGTGGCTTGTGGATTCATTCCCTATTTTAGTATATTATTAAGATTTTTTTTAGCTACTAAAAGATGAGCTTGAAAACTCTCCATAAGTCGCTGTTGGTTTAGAAAATATTAGTTTAAAAACTTGATTATAATGCTTGTTGGTGGTTAGGATTAGTATTATTTAACTGTTTTAGGGTAGTTTTATCATAATTAAGCCGACTTGATCATTTGGTAAAAATAAATTTTGTAGCTTATCAAGAGTAGCTTATTAGTAAACTGTTTGCACTACAGCTCTTATTTCTTCCACACAAGCATCATATTTTATATTTTTCATAGATTTAGATTAATATTTTAGAATTTTCCTGAGTTTTTCATAATTTTTGGTCACTGTTTGCTATTTTTCTCTATTTAAAATAGTTTTTAGGTACTTTTAAATAGCTTTTATTGCAATAATTAAGAAAAAGTTCAAAAAAATAATTTTTCAATTTTCCCAATTTAAGAAAAATATAAAAAGCATAAAAAATATTTTTCCCTATTTTTTTCCCTTTTATTTGGTATTTTTCACAATTTAAATTAGATTTAAATAGTTTTAAATTAGTAGAAAATAGAAAAATAATCAGAAAAATAAAAAAACAGTTTTGAAAATTCTCTTAGGATATTTTAGATTTTATAAAAATAGTTTCATATTTTTCCCTTTGATTTTAATAATTTTTAGTATTTTAAATTAGTTTTAATAGTTAAAAATTAGTTTTTAATTTTAATAAAATCCGGAAAAATCCTAAAAAATAGTTTTAAATCTAATTTAGTTTTCAACTTGCATTTCTAGAGTAAAAGTAATTTTAGGCATTTTTAGGATATAATTTAGACGTAGTTGCATTTTAATTACGTTTTATTACGTTTTAGTTAATTCGCACTTAGGATTTCCCGTAAAATTGATTCCCTTAATTACTTTCCCTATTCCTGTAGTTTAATAAAATCAATCACAAATTCAAAACATCGAGCATTAAATTCCAAACCAAAAACGACATTGGCAATTCACTGCGTTGGGAACGATTCAGTTGACTAATCTGATCAACGATCACACACGTGATTTGATTTATTATTCTTTTTCCTAAAGGAATTTGAATCTATCTTCGTGATTATTTTGATATCGATATTGAGGTTTTATCCGTACACACATACCCTTAAGCCTTCATTATCAGCAAATCAGTAATCAACTGTTTAAGTTTCTTACTTAGTCATTCACAAGTTATTAAGTGAGATAACTTGACTTTGGCATTCTTTGCAAAATCGTAACCTAGAGGGTTTGATCACAATTTTTCTCTCATCATCTTTGTTGAATTCAAGAAATGTGTTTAATTTGTATTAACAATGTTAATTCTTTGATTTAGATTATCTTAGAAAACAATGTGGTGACAAATTATCATAAACCCATTTGAACTCAACTCTTAAAGATGAAGAAATTGTAATCCTAGAAATCAAGGAATTAAATTAACAATGTAGTGAAGATTATATTTACACAAGTGATTGTTAAGCTTGAGAGGAATGATCAAATTGCTCCTATGAACAGTAGCTGAGTTCTTGTTCGTGAGTCTTTGGGGTGAGTATAATTGTGGAACATCCACAGTGATCATTCTTTAATTTAAGATGTCTTCTGTTGCACAGATCCCGCGGATCCCTCTCATTTGGGATCCGGCTATTATGAACGTAGGGATCCTGCATGACTGAAAAAATCAGCTCAAACATTCCTTGATAACTTTGGTTTGGGAGTTCTAAAACGCCTAGTGTTTTGATGTTAAGGCTCTAAAACTTGTGATTTGAGGTTTTGAAGATTTTAATACTATTCCTATTAGACGTGGTTCCCTTTTTAAGAATTAGTCATAATTCTTGGGAAGCTTTTCAAACATTATAATAAAATCCCATTTTATCATAATATAAGAAGTTTTACATGGATATTTATTGACTAAAAATCAATAATAAGATGTAGTATAGGGTAACTCAAAGCGTGTTAGGTTTGAGCACCGAGATCGTTCGAACGAGGGTTGAATGGAATTTCCAACTCACGTCTCAATAATCGGGATTCGAATAATATAAGGGACATAAGAGGATATTATCTAAACTACGGGAAAAGGAAAGTAAATGGAACATATAATCTACGGGAAATCCTAAAACTAAGGCAAACAACGCAATTCTACACTAAAACGCAAAAACGGAATGAAACGCGAATAAAAAGCAAGAACGACTAATCTAAATCCTAAAAAGAACCTAAAATTACTTTTATGCTAAAAATGATATAAGAAAACTATTAATGAATTAAAACTATTTTTTAGGAATTTTCTTGATTTAATTTTAATTAAAAACTAATTATTAACTTTAAAAATAAAACTAAATAACTAAAAATTATAAAAACAAAGAGGAAAATTATGAAATTACTTTTTAAAAATCTAAAATATCATAAAAGACTTTTCAAAACTATTTTTATATTTTTCAGATTATTTTCCTAATTTCTATGAATTTAAATCTATTTTAATCTAATTTAAATTGTGAAAAATACAAAGTAAAAAGAGAAAAATATGGAAAAATCTTTTTTATGCTTTTTATATTTATCTTAAACTGTTAAAATTGAAAAATTATTTTTTGGAACTTTTTCTCAATTAATTGCAATTAAAGGTATTTAAAAATGAATAAAAACTGATTCTAATCTAGAAAAATAGTGAACAGTGACCAAAATTAATGAAAAATTCAGGGAAATCCTAAAATGCTATTCTAGTTCTAGGAAAAATAGAAAACACTGGGCTTATGTGTATTAAACTGAAGCTGTAGTGAAATTGATCCTAATAAGCACTATAAAATAAGCAAATAAGCTCAAGAGGAACCAAACCGCTACGCTGGATAACATCAAATATACTCTAAAGCAACTTAAAGCACCTACTCCTAACAGCTAATAAGCACTATACCTAAGATTAAGCTAATGTTATAATAGCAAACAAGTGGCTGACCACCTACTTAAACAGATAAAATCGCTTATCCAATAAGCTTAAGGGAAGATCAAAAGTGGTAAGCTCAACACAACCAACCAGAGATCATTTATGCAAATAAGCAGCTAATAAGGACAAGTAAGGAAGAAATTAGAGAGCAAAACAAAAGTGGACAATTTTGACAGTAATGCATGCAAACAAGAAGTGCGGGAAGGCCGTTTTGAGCTTATCTAAGAGCTTATCGTCAAAAGAAAATGAGAAAACCAGATAAGTGGTCTTAAAGACCACCTAGCCAACTGCTTATAGACCAAAGATCAGGCCTTAACTACTTGAAATGAATATGGTGCACTTGCGCAAGTTCTCGCACAAAAGGTATTAGACTTGGTTTTGACTTTAAAAAAAAACAGATATAAAGTTGACTAAATTGAGATTTAAGATCAAATACAGGACTGATATGGATGAAATAAGATGAAATATAACTACAACAAGCTAGCTTATCCACTTCTACACCTATATGTGATGATAACAGTGACTGATTTTAACAGATTTGAGACCAAGACAGTGATGTTGTAATTTTGACTTAGGAGTGCAATGGCAAAGAAATTAATGAAGGAAATGCATCAAATGACTATAGCAAGCTCAAAGAAACTGATCTAACCCATATTTAGACCTCTAAAACAGTTTAAAACAGTAATCCAAACACCCCTTCAAAACATTATCAAAACTGATTCACTTATGAAAATCTATGAAACCATTACTGAACTTAATTCAACCATTCAAAACACTTTTAAACCCATTATTTTAACCATCTAAAAACGACTTTACTCAAATTCATAAGACTTAGAGGGTTGACTTATTTGACTTTTTGTGTAAAAATGAAATGATGTAGAATGAAACAACAACCAACTCACATAAGCTGTAACAAGCTTATGTGAGCTTAATGAATCTGAAGAAAAGCTAATTTAATGGCAATAAATGCGAATTGAAACTTCACACGGAATTAAGAAAGAGGAATTAAAATGAGACTTGCATTGACAAAATGAGAGTACAAAGCTTGAATTTAAAATGAAATAACAACTATTAAAGGACTAAATGACAGAAAAATGGCCAAAATCTCTCTAAAACCTAAGAGATTGGACAAATTCAACATTGTGACTCAAAGGGTATAAAAGCTCGAGCTGGATTGCTTGGATTCCTTTGAGAAGAGCCTAGAAGGCTATTTACAACCACATATCATTCCATGAGTCAATAGCACCAATCACTGCCTTCCACTTGTCCATGTGAAGTGTTTCGTCCAATAATAGAGCTTGAAATAGCCACGTGTCATTCCTTCTGACAAGTCGAGTGGATAAGAATGATGGATAGATTCTTAGTACAATGCTTGGTGTTTGGGATGTGGTTAAATGGTGAATGGGTAACTGGGTGTTTGGGAGGAAGGAAGAAGTGTGGGCTTTGGTTTTTTATTATACTTCAAATACTTTGACTGGTTAGTGTGTTTGACTGGTAAAATAACGGGTCAAAGGGTATCTGGGTTAGTTATTTGAGGTGTAATGTTTGTGCCGGGTTGGTGTTTGTATTGTTTGGGGATTGGGCCGGATATATATATAATGGATTTGGGCTTATGACTTGGATAAATAGTGGATATTGGATATGGATATCTTGGACTAGTATTAGCAACCAAAGGGACCAATGTTGTAATTTCGGATTTCCAAGGGACCATAGATGTAAATCTGAAACCAACTTCAAAGGACTGAATTTGCCAACCTTCAAATAAACCAAGGGCCAAATTGCAATTTTTGAATCTTTAAGGACCATTCTTGCCAATTGAAACTTGAGGGCCATTCGACATTCCTTCAAACTTGGTCATTTCTTCCAAAAATCATCCTCGGAGAATAAAATCATCATAAATGCTCAATTTTGCTCTTCCGTCTCGGCTTAAGCTCTCTTGATCTCGTGCTCGGATTTACGTCGATTTGGGTCCTTTTGCTGTTTTTACATATCCATACCGCACAAACACAAACTCAAGAAAACAACAAATATTAGCAATAAACGGCTCTTTTTTGGTTATTTTGGGTCTATTTTGATAAAGAAAAGGTATGTGTTTTAGCACATACCAAAATACCCCAGACGAAACCATTGCCGTGTCCTCACGCAATGCAATCAACTCACGCTTCTAAAACCAAGGATTTCAATCTCTTTCTACTAAACCTATGAAGAAGTAGCAAAGATTCCTCAAAAGAGATTAAGAACCCTTAATTCTAAAAACGCCCCGTTTACCTTTTAATTTCACATGTATAGATATTACGATTAAGCACATTCCGATTATGAATGACGGTTTGTTGAACTTTCATGTCGATCAATAACTCAAACATTTTTCAAACGACACGTTAGGATCACGGAGTAGAAAACACAACACAAATAAGTGGCATACCATAGAATACATCATCCCCCTGATTTTCACAAGTCCCCAAACTAAGCGTAAAACCGAAATCATTGTTAAATATGATTCTAGATGCTAACACTACCCATGGAAGTTACTTGTGTAAATACCTTTGTTCCATTTTCCTATTTTCCTCTAGATTTTTATTTTTGTGAGAAATGAATTCTTCAAATTCTCGCTTTGATAAGAATTATCGATAAAGATACAAAGCTAAGTCGATAATTAGTTATCCGCATTCTCTCGAGAACCATTGTCGTAAAAATGAGGTCCACATCAAGGAATTTTTATTCACTTATACTTGATTTTTTCATATTTTTTTTTTTTTTTTTTTTTTTTTACATTGCACTTATACTTTTTATTTATATGAGTCGAACTACGGAGCTTCACGGGGTAATTCCAAGACTAAAGGCTTCATGAGATGAGAATCCCGGCTGGCTAGGCTAAGACCTCACTCAACCCGCTAAGATCCAGGGTCGATCTCGACACCGCAACTCACAACTATACTTATTACATTTCACATATCACTTATTACTGATTACTCACTTATTTATTACGGGTCCTTGATGTGTACCCAATTTTTAAAACAAAGATTCTTTTAAGAAGAAAAAGAACTAACTATCGCCAAAAACTTGACATCTCTAATTATTTAGACAGATATGAGGTGAAACAATTTTGTGGGAACAAAAAGCCATAAGTACCTTCGATGGGCTCTAAAGAGAACCAACTACTCCACGCTTAGCATCTAAACTCATAAGTAACTCTATCATTTCTCGATCTCTGCAAATTTAAAATCCCAAATAATGAGATCCGCAGATGCTTAGCCGATAATTAAATTATCTATGGTTAAGGGAACAAGCTAGGGCTCAACACGCCCGGTCAAGTCAGAATTCTATTCCTACTCTCACCAGCGGAAAGTCAATCAAGGTGTCAAAACATATATTAGCTTAGCAAATGTTTCGTCTAATGAAATCAAGTTATGCATATTTAAAGTCACTCAGGGAAACTTTGCAAAATCTTGGCCTTGTGAGCTAGAATTCGCATTTTATAGCTTCTTGTCTAAGAGACTAGCAAACTTTTCAATCAAAAAGACTTAACAAAAGCTTGAAAAATTTTTAAATTTTGCTCATTTTTGCACAATTTTTTCAATTTCTAAGGAAAAACGGGGTTGCGAGAGAAACACGACGAAATAAGCAAGTGCGGTCAAATCAAATCGAAGATTACCCTACCCCAGACTAGAACGAAACATCGTCCTCAATGTTTAAAGCAAGGGCATCACGAAAATCTAAAAGCCGTTTATTAAGTATGCTAGAAGATAAACGTTAGTCGATAAGATTAGGATATCGGATTTCCATCAGCATCGATCATGAAACTCGAGTGGATAAATGACAAACTTCGAGCACGAGAGTCTTCATATCGGGAAAATCCCCACACATCATCACAAACAACCAAACACAGAAATCGAAGAGCGGACCCCTTCGCGTGACTTATTAGAAAATAGAAAGAAGATAGATGGATAAGCATGGGGTGCCTCCCGAAGGCGCTACTTTTTTTCTTAAGCGAGTCGCTAGCCTGACTCGTCCCCGAATTCAGTTGTCCTTGGGGAAGAAAGTGGTAGAGATACGGGGTCAAAAACGGTGTCCTCATTCGAAAGAATGAGACTGGGTGGGTTGGGAGGAAAAATGTCGGGCATCACACGCCAAAGGATAATTCCTCCCAAACTCACATAAGGCATGTGAAAGAACGATCCATCATCCGGTGGTTTTGCGGGCGGACGAAAGAATGACGGATCAGAGTGAGAAAACTCCAAAGAAGTCGGGAGCTTATGGTAAGAGATAAGATGTGTAGGCTCAAACATGAAGGCATCCAAGAGAGGATCCTTATCACGAATAATGGTTTTAACAAAGAACTCATCCATGAATATCCCGGGTTTAAAGATCTTGTCTTCACATGCGGGTTCAACGGGATACATGATGGTGGACTCATCAGAAGAAGGAGAGTCAAGAAGTCCATCAAGAAACATCATATCCCCCTCGGGATCATTCATAACAACATCCTCAATACCCGGTGGTATTGGGTCATTAATAGCAAGAAATGAGTCGGCTTCCTCAATGATTGGGTCATTTGTCGGAGTATCGGAGATCTCGTTCATAATCTTGTTCTCATCAATATCAAAGTAGAATCGCTCAAGAATCGGAGAATGAACATCTGCCATAGTGGGATTGCCACTAATCTCTTCATCAAATCGGAAAGTCTCAAGCTCGGGAGAGAAATCACTATCTTTAGCGGAGATAGGATGCGAACTCGAATTATCGTTAAGGGCTTCAATTTTGGAAATGAGAAGATAAACTCTCGACAATGTTTCACGTAGTACTGGATCCTCGATCTCTATATCATTAAGCTCAATCTCTTCTTCTTCTGGCTCGGGCTCAGAAGGTAAATCGTCAACGAAATCGATGTCTCCATAAGAATCATCATAGGAATCGGAGAACATCTCAACAGAATCATTTGAAATATCAAGAGAAGGCTCATCACAAATATCAACAACCCCAGACTCAATTGGGATTGGGATAAGGATCTCAACACTAGTCTCTTCCGTTTCCGGAATAGTACTAAGATGCTCATCCCCCATTATGAAAGAGTCTACGGGTGCAACAATGTTCGAAGAAACATGATCATCGACATCTTCCAAAAGAACGTCACTTCTCTCAACCGGTGTGAGTGAAGGGGAAGGGTCGGAAATGAAAGGCTCAGAAACGGGAGGGGATTCATCCGACAAACTTGCATAGTATTCTTTCATTTGGATGGAATCCTCATCATCATCGTCAATGCAAGTCGCGAGCCATCGGGCACGTCTTTCAAGTGCTTGCTCCTCAATTCGTATTTCTTCAAGACACTTTTCAATCTGAGCTGCTCGTTTTCTTCTTCGAGTATTTCTAACATAGATTTTTCGTTGCGAGATGCTCGATCTTCAGCAAGTAATTCACCATACGTTTTACGCCGATGAGGATCCATAAATTCTTCGAGTATATTAATACATCTTTGGAAACTATCTTGAGGAATTTGTGGGTATTGTGGTTGAATCTCTTGGTATTGTGGAGGTGGGTTATAAGAATAGTCATAATTATCACAAGGAACTTGCTCGTAAACAAGCGGGTTCTGCATTTGACAATCGGAATTAAAGTGCGGACCTCCACAATACTCACAACAGTATGATTGTTGTAGCGAATAATGGGTAAGGTTCATAACAAAAGGTTGAGTTGTTAAATTGAACTTGACATTGAAAACCTTGGTGAGGACCACCATAGTACTCACAAGAGTATGAATCCGGCTCATGGTACAAAGGTTGGCTAGGGAAATTGGTTGGCTCATAGTCAGGATCGTGGTGAAACTCGGTTCCTGATTTTCCATCACTACAAGCGGGACAATTCCCACCATATTCGGGTCCGCTGCACCATATACACACGAGCTGATAAATCGAAGAATTATCCGGATAAGAGTTAGCCATTTCCGTAATAGGCTCGGGTTCTTGAACGGGAGTCACCTCGGGCTCAGAAATATGTTCCATCTCCCTCACCGGAGAGGGAGTAGGAATCAAGGGTTCATCAAGATTATGTTTCAAAATTTTTGACAAGGCTGCAAATTTTTCAATGTTGTTAAGAAAAGCACGTTGTTCAAAGAAATCGTCTCCGTCAGAATTAAACATATAGAGGGTAAAAGAAAAGAATTATCGGGTTAAGAGGATACAAGAAGAATATTTTTGGGTTTTTAAAACAAATTTTGAAAAGGAAAATCTTTTTGGGTTTTTATAAAAGGGATATGTACAAATATCAACGATAACTTCACGAGGAAGGATCTTCAAATGCACACGATTCGAGACGGAATACGAAAACTCGCTACAAGCCCTCCCCGGCAGCGGCGCCAAAAATTGATTTCGTTAAAAATCAATAATAAGAAGATGTAGTATACGGGTAACTCAAACGTGTTAGGTTTGAGCACCGAGATCGTTCCGAACGAGGGTTGAATGGAATTTCCAACTCACGTCTCAATAATCGGGATTCGAATAATATAAGGGACATAAGAGGATATTATCTAAACTACGGGAAAAGGAAAGTAAATGGAACATATAATCTACGGGAAATCCTAAAACTAAGGCAAACAACGCAATTCTACACTAAAACGCAAAAACGGAATGAAACGCGAATAAAAAGCAAGAACGACTAATCTAAATCCTAAAAAGAACCTAAAATTACTTTTATGCTAAAAATGATATAAGAAAACTATTAATGAATTAAAACTATTTTTTAGGAATTTTCTTGATTTAATTTTAATTAAAAACTAATTATTAACTTTAAAAATAAAACTAAATAACTAAAAATTATAAAAACAAAGAGGAAAATTATGAAATTACTTTTTAAAAATCTAAAATATCATAAAAGACTTTTCAAAACTATTTTTATATTTTTCAGATTATTTTCCTAATTTCTATGAATTTAAATCTATTTTAATCTAATTTAAATTGTGAAAAATACAAAGTAAAAAGAGAAAAATATGGAAAAATCTTTTTTATGCTTTTTATATTTATCTTAAACTGTTAAAATTGAAAAATTATTTTTGGAACTTTTTCTCAATTAATTGCAATTAAAGGTATTTAAAAATGAATAAAAACTGATTCTAATCTAGAAAAATAGTGAACAGTGACCAAAATTAATGAAAAATTCAGGGAAATCCTAAAATGCTATTCTAGTTCTAGGAAAAATAGAAAACACTGGGCTTATGTGTATTAAACTGAAGCTGTAGTGAAATTGATCCTAAATAAGCACTTATAAAATAAGCAAATAAGCTCAAGAGTGAACCAAACTGCTACAGAAGCTGGATAACATCAAATCTACTCTAAAGCAACTTAAAGCACCTACTCCTAACAGCTAATAAGCACTATACCTAAGATTAAGCTAACTGTTATAATAAGCAAAACAGTGGCTTGACCACCTACTTAAAACAGATAAAACTGCTTATCCAATAAGCTTAAGGGAAGATCAAAAGTGGTAAGCTCAACACAACCAACCAGAGATCATTTATGCAAATAAGCAGCTAATAAGGACAAGTAAGGAAGAAATTAGAGAGCAAAACAAAAGTGGACAATTTTGACAGTGGGCTGATGCAGAAACAGTAAGGCAGGGAAGGCTGTTTGAGCTTATCTAAGAGCTTATCAGAAAAGCAAATGAGAAAACCAGATAAGTGGTCTTAAAGACCACCTAGCCAACTGCTTATAGACCAAAGATCAGGCCTTAACTACTTGAAATGAATATGGTGCACTTGCTGCAAGTTCTGCACAAACAGGTATTAGACTTGGTTTTGACTTTAAAAAAAACAGATATAAAGTTGACTAAATTGAGATTTAAGATCAAATACAGGACTGATATGGATGAAATAAGATGAAATATAACTACAACAAGCTAGCTTATCCACTTCTACACCTATATGTGATGATAACAGTGACTGATTTTAACAGATTTGAGACCAAGACAGTGATGTTGTAATTTTTGACTTAGAGTGCAATGGCAGCAAATTAATGACAGGAAATGCATCAAATGACTATAGCAAGCTCAAAGAAACTGATCTAACCCATATTTAGACCTCTAAAACAGTTTAAAACAGTAATCCAAACACCCCTTCAAAACATTATCAAAACTGATTCACTTATGAAAATCTATGAAACCATTACTGAACTTAATTCAACCATTCAAAACACTTTTAAACTCATTATTTTAACCATCTAAAAACAGCTTTTACTCTGAAATTCATAAGACTTAGAGGGTTGACTTTATTTGACTTTTTTGTGTAAAAATGAAATGATGTAGAATGAAACAACAACCAACTCACATAAGCTGTAACAAGCTTATGTGAGCTTAATGAATCTGAAGAAAAGCTAATTTAATGGCAATAAACAGTAATTGAAACTTCACAAGGAATTAAGAAAGAGGAATTAAAATGAGACTTGCATTGACAAAATGAGAGTACAAAGCTTGAATTTAAAATGAAATAACAACTATTAAAGGACTAAATGACAGAAAAATGGCCAAAATCTCTCTAAAACCTAAGAGATTGGACAAATTCAACATTGTGACTCAAAGGGTATAAATAGCTCGAGCTTGGGATTGCTTGGATTCCTTTGAGAAGAGCCTAGAAGGCTATTTACAACCACATATCATTCCATGAGTCAATAGCACCAATCACTGCCTTCCACTTGTCCATGTGAAGTGTTTCGTCCAATAATAGAGCTTGAAATAGCCACGTGTCATTCCTTCTGACAAGTCAGAGGTGGATAAGAATGATGGATAGATTCTTAGTACAATGCTTGGTGTTTGGGATGTGGTTAAATGGTGAATGGGTAACTGGGTGTTTGGGAGGAAGGAAGAAGCAGGGGTGTGGGCGCGTTTGGGTTTTTTATTATACTTCAAATACTTTGACTTGGGTTAGTGGGTGTTTGACTGGGTAAAATACCGGGTCAAAGGGTATACAGGGTTTAGTTATTTGGGTCGAGGTGTAATAAGTGAGTAGCCGGGTTGGTGTTTGTATTGTTTGGGGATTGGGCCGGATATATATATAATGGATTTGGGCTTATGACTTGGATAAATAGTGGATATTGGATATGGATATCTTGGACTAGTATTAGCAACCAAAGGGACCAATGTTGTAATTTCGGATTTCCAAGGGACCATAGATGTAAATCTGAAACCAACTTCAAAGGACTGAATTTGCCAACCTTCAAATAAACCAAGGGCCAAATTGCAATTTTTGAATCTTTAAGGACCATTCTTGCCAATTGTTGAAACTTGAGGGGCCATTCTTGACATTCCTTCAAACTTGGTCATTTCTTCCAAAAATCATCCTCGGAGAATAAAATCATCATAAATGCTCAATTTTGCTCTTCCGGCTCGGCTTAAGCTCTCTTGATCTCTCGTGCTCGGATTTACGTCTGATTTGGGTCCTTTTTGCGTGTTTTTACATATCCATACCTGCACAAACACAAACTCAAGAAAACCACAAATATTAGCAATAAACGGCTCTTTCTTGGTTATTTTGGGTCTATTTTGATAAAGAAAAGGTATGTGTTTTAGCACATACCAAAGTGTCAATAAACCCTTTGTGATGAATAATGATTGAGGCTATCGAATAACTAAGATATCATTATTATGAGTTGGTAGCGTAGTCTATACAACCATATCGAAGAACACTAATCTTGATGATGACTACAATATAGATAACTACTTAAGTAATTACTAATAGATATAAATCATGCGACTAAGATTTTAACAATAATAAAATTAAAAGTAAATTATTAGCGATCATACATTTGCTAAATATTCTTTTTAAGAAAAGAAGTATTTAGATGAAATATTTTATGATCTTCTTGGAATCTCCAGATTCATATTGTGAGAAGGACAATACTAAACATTCTTTTGCGAAAAAAGGAATATTTAGATGGATTCTTTATGATCTTCTTGGTAATCCTTAATCCAAGTATGAAGAACACTTAACAAGAAAAATGTTAGAACATTCTATCATTGTCCAACAATAAACATTATAATGATTTTTAAAACATGACAAAAAAAAATCCTTCGTTGTAGTTTTCAAACATACATGGATCGTATCAAGTTTTTAAAGTACAACATACTTTAAGAAACTTGGTAACGAAGCTCTGATACCAATTGTGGAAAACTAGAAGGGGGGTTTGAATAGTTTTACCAATTTAAAACTTCTTTTTAAATATTGAGATCGACTTATGTCAATCTATTTGGTTGTTTATGTTGCACGTTGATAGATAGATATATAAACGTGTAATGAAAGATAAAGAGTAAGAAGCACATCACCACGACACAAGTATTTATAGTGGTTCGGCTACAAGGACACCTTCCTTGCCCTACTCCACTCCCCGAGTCACCTACTCGAGAGTTCATAAACACTACACTAATCTCCTTATGGCGGAGAAGCCTTCACAACGTCGCTTACACCTTTTTCCGATACAAAGCTAAATACCGAGTTCTTTCACACCAAAGCGAACTACACCTAACACAACGTCGCCTACCCTTTATACGGTGCTAGGCTAACCACCGAGTTCTTTCACACCAAGGAGAACTAATCCTATCACAACGTCGCCTACCCTTTATTAGGTACTAGGCTAAGCACCTAGTTCCATTACTATGGAGGAACTACTACCCATCACAACACAACACCTAATATCAAGGAGATCCACTCCTTGTTACAACACCATAAAGGATATCACCATCCTTGGAAATAAACAAATACTTATATGTATAACGATGCACCTCATCGATTATACGACCTAGGCATTCTTCCCTAATGCCACTTGATTTGATTCTTAGGCATCCTTCACTAATGCCTTTGACACAACGCTTGGCACCTTTCACTAATGCCTTCGTCTTGACACCTTTAGCATTCTTCACTAATGCTTTGACACAGACGATAAGCACCTTTTACTAATGCTTTCGTCTTGACACTTTCGGCATCCTTCACTAATGCCTTCAACATAACATTTATGGAGGAAGAAAGAACTATCAACAAGAGAACCTCAGTTGTCTTGATGATGACGAAGCATGGCAACTCATGGACTTTAGCTTGCTCGACTTCAAGAAGTGGTGATCTCGCCTTTAAGAGGAACCTAGAGAATCACACAAAAACAAAAGACAAACTATATAGATCTCTTGGATCTGAGGTTAGAGAGATATAATACTTGGAGAAAGTATGTGTCTAAGTGGTGAGCAAAAAGGAAGAAATGGCTCACTATTTATAGAGGAAATTTTCTACTGTTCTCCGGATCCCGCGGATCCCTCCCACAAGGGATCCGGCTAGCTTAAGGCTAGGGATCCGTGGGACGCTCCTCTTTGCCCATGGGTATTTTTTGTTATGGGTCATGGGTCATGGGTTATGGGTTGATCCATGGGTTTCTTTCTAGATACAATGTATCTCTAGAGTACATTGAACTTGGCTAAGTGGTTTGGACAAAACCATGGGTTATGGGTCAATACCATTTGCTAGTTTTTACCCATTTAGTATATACTTGTTTTCACTCATTTTAGTATAAACTTGTTTTTACCCATTTTAGTATATACTTAGTTAAGTATATGTTAACCCAATATGTAAACACTAGTTGTTGTACATATGTATCTAAATCATAAAAACACTTATACTTGTTTTAGTGTTTTATGTGAAAACGTTAGTATGTTAGAAAACTATTGAATCAAAATATTTACTTATTTTATTTGTTTCGTTAAAATGATTTTACGTTTGTTATCGACAAAACATTAGAAGATCGTAAAATATAAATAAAGGTTTTTACGGATTATTTGTATTAACAATTTAGATCGACTTATGTCAATCCATTTAGATCGTGTGTTGGATATTGATAGATAGACATATACATAAATAATGCAAAGAGATAAAGAGTAAAGGAACAAAAAACCAAGACACAAGTATTTATAGTGGTTCGGCTACAAGGACACCTTCCTTGCCCTACTTCACTCCCCGAGTACCCAACTCGAGAGTTTCTAAGCACTACACAGCACAAGCTCCTTAATGTGGCAGAGAAGCCTTTAAAACGTCACCTACACTTTATACGGTACAAGGCTAGACACTGAGTTCTTCCATGAGGTAGAACCAAACCTATCACAACGTCGCTTACACTTTATCTGATAAAAGGCTAGATACCGAGTTCCATTACTGATACGAGGGTTCGGGGTCGAGAAAACCTCCTTTTCTATGAGCAAGTTTTTCAACCCTCTAGGCAGTGAACCTAATCTGGGGAAAACTAGAAGGGGGTAGACTAGTTTTACCGATTAAAACTTTGTTTTAAAATATTTAGATTGACTTATGTCAATCTATTTGTTATGCATGTTGGATAATAATAGATAAGTATATAAGTAAGTAATAAAATGATAAAGAGTAAGGAAACACAAAACCACGACACGAGTATTTATAGTGGTTCGGCTACAAAGAAACCTTCCTTGCCCTACTCCACTCCCCGAGTACCCCACTCGAGAGTTTGTAAGCACTACACAACACAAGCTCCTTAATGTGGCGGTACTAGGCTAGACACCGAGTTCTTTCACGAGGTACTAGGCTAGACACCGAGTTCTTCCACGAGGTACTAGGCTAAACGCCGAGTTCTTCCACGAGGTAGAACCACACCTATCACAAAGTTGCCTACACTTTATCCGCTACAAGGCTAGATAACGAGTTCCATTACAAAGGAGGAACTACTACCCAACACTACACCATAACACAAAAATCCCAACGGAGACCCACTCCTTATTACAACACTAGAAGGATATCAATATCCTTTAACCCAAACTATCTATTTTGTACATCGATGCACCATATCGAATGTATACCCTTGGCACCTTTCACTAATGCCTTCGACACGACCCTTCGGCACCTTTCACTAATGCCTTCAACACGACCCTTCGGCACCATTAACTAATGCCTTCAACACAACACTTCTATGAAGGGAGAAAAGAACTATCAACAACATACACTTCAGTGGTCTTGATGATGAGGAAGCTTAGCAACTCATGACCTTGAGCTTGCACGTCTTCAAGAGGTGGTAATCTCGCCTTTAAGAGGAACCTAGAGAATAATACAAACATAAAACTACATAGAATGATCCTTTGGATCAGAGGTTAGAGGTGTTATAATACTAAGAGAGAGTATGTGTAAAAGTGGTGGTGTGCAAGAAAGAAATGGCTCACTATTTATAGACAAACTTGTCTACTGTCCTACGGTTCCCACGGATCCCTCCCTAGAGGGATCCGGCTAGTGCAATCCTGGGGATCCGACTACTGGGTAAGTTTAGTCCGGATTTCGGGTTGCAAACCGGGTTATGGGTTATGGGTTATGAGCCATGGGTTATGGGTAATGGATTATAGATTCCCAACATGATGCAATGTACCTATACATTGGGTTATGGATCTTGGGTCATGGGTCATGGACTTTGGGTCATGAATCATGGATAATACCCAACATAACTTCATGCATGATGTCATGCAATGGGTCATGGGTTATGGATCATGCTCCATGGGTATAGGTTGTGGACTTTGGTTTTTACCCAACAACATTAATTGTACCTAGTCAATGGATCATGGGTCATGGGTCATGGATCATGGACTTTGGTTTTTTACCCATGACATTACCCATTACAATATATACAAATTATATATGTACATTTCCATATTATGTAAACACTAATTGTTATACATATGCATTTCTATAAGATGTAAACAATATTACTTGTTTAGTGTTTTATATGAAAATGTCTTTCATTTTATATAACTTATTTACTAAACATATTTTGATATGGTTTTAATATGTTTAGTATAAGTGTGTCAGTAAACTATTGGCTCAAACCTTTTATGTATTTTATTTGTTTCGTTAAAATGATTTTACGTTTGTTATCAACAAAACATTAGAAGATCGTAAAATATATATAAACATTTTTATAATTTATTTGTATTAACAATCTCCCCATTTTTTTATGACAAAAAATAAGATTATTTTAAGAAGAAAATAAAATTCGTAAAAAATTTGAATTGGATTTTTTACTCTCTACTCCCCCTTTTTGTCGAAACAACAAGAGCGTCGAAATGAAACTAACACATTGTTTTGAGAAAAACGTGTGAAAAATAATAATATAAAAAATAAAGAGTAAGAGGAGAGAAGGATTCTCATCTTAGCTCCCTTGACGGATGCTTCCCTTTGTTAAGGGCGTCAAGTAATTAAGAAGTCTAAGAGAGTGGGTTGCAATTATGTTTGCAGATGGTTTCGTCTTTGACGAAATGCTCCCCCTTGACGAGTGCTCCCTTTTGAGAAGGACGTCAAGTAGTAAAGAAATCATAAGTGAAAGTATTGCAAGCGTTTTTGCAATTTCTTTGCTTTGACGAAAAGCTCCCCCTTGTTGAGGGTGTCAAAGTCCTCATGTGTATTTTGAAAATCTGCAAAACAAAAGTTAGAGAGCAAGTATATGGTGCATAATTTCCTGCAAATGAGATTCATATTAGTGATAAAATGAGCTTCTGTTGCACGGATCCCACGGATCCTCCCTGTGAGGGATCCGTCTAGGCAAAAATGAGGATTAACTAGGTTAGCACCACTCTCCTCTATTGATTTACCCTTTACCTTTTATCTGCCTTTATTTGCTTTATTCTGCTTTAGTAGTTTAATTAATTATCAGAACCATTATTAATCTGTGACACCTAGACTTAGTAATAATCCAACTCACATAGCTCTTGTGACGACCTCGGCTTTACCGATTAATACACTACACATGACCGGGTACACTGCCCGTTAGTGCACTAGGGTAGAACATAGGTATAACGAGACTTTATAAATATTAAAACCTGGTCAGTAAAACTTGCATCAGGGATCCGGCTAGTTAAAACTCAGGGATCCGTGGATCTGCAGTTTTGACAGAAAAATGATCTTAATGTAGAATCGATTTTTGCAACTTTTATGTTATAAAGAGAAATGTGTTTTAGCCAATGTTACTTCTTAAGCATGCATTGATGATTTCGTCGCATGTCAAGGTTTGAAATGTGCGAGAAATAAATGAGATAAACTACGACATTAATTATATTTCATTTTAACGCTTAGAGCAATACAAAGGATCAGAGATGATACAAATGTAGATCAATAAGACAAAGTACATGTCTCCATGAGAAAACTTGATCATGGGATACACGAGAGCAATGAGCGATATGTTAATAAGCACGAGGGCGATGTATACCATGATGATGGAGATCTTTCTTGGTTTAGATTTCTCAAAGTGAGATGATGAAGAAGATGAAGTTTGAATGTGAGGTATTTTGAAAGTGGAAGATTTGAAAAAATAGGGTTTGTTGGTGATATTAGACGATCGGAGGGGATTTTATGGGAAATGAGGAATTTTTGAGATTTGTGTTTTGTTTTATTAGTATTTAGAAAGATTTGATTTTTAAGAATTAGGTTAAGACAACACATATTGATATACATAGGTTTAGACGGGTGATAACACGTATGCACGAATGTTTTCTAATGAAGCCATGTATATCACATAAGTAGATAATGGATATTTAAATAAATGAAAAATAAATATAAACATATTATTTTCTATTTAGTGATATGCAAGCATACTCATACTTAGCTAATGTTACTTAGAGATAAGTTTTATGAAAATCATACCTCTATTGCAATTTTAGTGTCCATTTCTTTTGACAAAATGTATCAATGGACAACTCTGTTTCTTCGAGATCTAGTTGGTAGTATGTTTAGACACCTTTTTTTTGAAAATCTTATCTTATTACCAAGGAATCCTGATGGCTTGCTTATTATGAGATTAACTAAACAAGAAGACAAGAAATGTTAGGGCATTTTTTAAGACAAAATAAGATGTAGGAAAATTAATGTTGTCATCTAATCAACATCCAACAAGAGTGTTCACAAAACATAGTATATGTTTTTAGAAAGTTTCCTTCTTTGTAGTTTTCAAACATACACGGATCGTATCAAGTTTTTAAAGTACGATATACTCTAAGAAACTTGGTAATGAAGCTCTGGTATCAATTGTGAAAAACTAGAAGGGGGGGGAGGTTGAATAGTTTTACCGATTTAAACTTCGTTTTAAACTATTTAGATCGACTTATGACAATCTATTTGTTATGCATGTTGGATAATGATAGATAAGCATATAATTAAGTAATGCAAATATAAAGAGTAAGGAAACACAAAACCACGACACAAGTATTTATAGTTGTTCGGCTACAAGGACACCTTCCTTGCCCTACTCCACTTCCCGAGTACCCCACTCGGGAGTTTGTAAGCACTACACAACACAAGCTCCTTAATGTGGCGGAGAAGCCTTCACAACGTCGCCTACTCTTTATCCGGTACTAGGCTAGACACCGAGTTCTTCCACTAGGTAGAACCACACCTATCATAACGTTGCCTACACTTTATCTGATACAAGGCTAGATACCTAGTTCTATTACAAATGAGGAACCACTACCCAACACTACACCACAACACAACTATCCCAACGGTGACCCACTCCTTGTTATAACACTAGAAGGATATCAATATCCTTTAATCCAAACTATCTATCTTGTACACCGATGCACCATATCGAATGTATACACATGGCACCTTTCACTAATGCCTTCGACATGACCCTTCGACACCTTTCACTAATGCCTTCGACATGACCCTTCGGCACCTTTCACTAATGCCTTCAATACGACCCTTCAACACCTTTCACTAATGCCTTCAACATAACACTTTTATAGAGGGAGAAAAGAACTATCAATAAGATACACTTTAGTGGTCTTGATGATGACGAAGCTTAGCAACTCATGACCTTGAGCTTGCACGTCTTCAAGAGGTGGTGATCTCGCCTTTAAGAGGAACCTAGAGAATCACACAAACATAAAACTACATAGAATAATCCTTTGGATCAAAGGTTAGAGATGTTACAATACTAAGAGAGAATATGTGTAAAAGTGGTGGTGAGCAAGAGAGAAATGGCTCACTATTTATAGACAAAATTGTCTACTGTGCCACGGTTCCCACGGGTCCCTCCCTAGAGTGATCCGGCTTGAGCAAACCTGGGGATCCGGCTACTGGGTAAGTTTAGTCCGGATTTCGGGTTGCAAACCAGGTTATGGGTTATGAACCATGGGTTATGGGTAATGGATTATGGATACCCAACAAGATGCAATGTACCTAGACATTGGGTTATGGATCTTGGGTCATGGGTCATGGACTTTGGGTCATGAATCATGGATAATACCAAACATTACTTCATGCATGATGTCATGTAATGGCTCATGGGTTATGGTACATGCTCCATGGGTATGGGTTATGGCCATTTGTTTTTATGCAACAACATTCATTGTACCTAGTTAATGGATCATGGGTCATGGGTCATGGACTTTGGTTTTTTACCCATTACATTACTCATTACAATATATACAAAGTATATATGTACATTCCATATTATGTAAACACTAGTTGTTATACATATGCATTTCTATAAGATGTAAACAATATTACTTGTTTAGTGTTTTATATGAAAATGTCTTTCGTTTTATATAACTTATTTACTAAACATGTTTTGATATGGTTTTAATATGTTTAGTATAAGTGTGTTAGTAAACTATTGGGTCAAACGTTTTACGTATTTTATTTGTTTCGTTAAAATGATTTTACATTTGTTATCGACAAAACATTAGAAGATCGTAAAATATAAATAAACGTTTTTATGATTTATTTGTATTAATATAATCGTTGTAGTGTAGTATGTGATAAGCCCAGGGGATTGATTTCATTCTCTAGGGGAATAGAAATGCTAGAAAGAGATATATGACGAGAAGGTGAGGTTGAGGGAGATTTTTTTTAGTCTTTTTTATGTTTTTTTAGAAAGCAAGGGTAAATATCTCGGGGTATAAGATTGGGGTGGTACTTCTACTAGTTTTACTACTTTAACTACTTATCTAATTATCTAATTAACTAACGATAGATTATGCTAATTGAAGTGTGCTCATATAATGATTAAAGATGCGTTCAGTTAGATGCTATTACTCCCTAGTTATCTCTTATTGGTTGGTTGAATTCTCACTTCCTTTATCTTAATTGATGCGTTGTATTCCGTTTGGTCGTAGAGTGGTGCCTAATTTCCTAGTTATATGAATTGCAACTCTCCTCTAGAATACCCAAGATCGGCAAGTAAAATGGTATCTCCCCCGAATACTCTACTATCCTAAAGCTACAATTCACGCAATAAACACAACGAATGGCCTAATGTGCACTCAAAGGCTTTTTTTGCTATTTAGGACGTTCAAGCTTGCAACAACGAAAGAAGAAGCCATTTTTCCTTAAATTAGTGTCCAGCAATTAAGACAAGAGACAACCTAACAATAATTAATAACTAGGTTTCATAGATCTAAGCAAACACAAGAATAATTTAGCTACTCATATTGAACAAGCAAGCATACACACATACAATTGAACATGGGGTAGACATAATGATAAATTGGTTAAACAAACTTATCTTATGATGTAAAATAGGGTATGGGTTCCTAGATACTGTCCAAGTCAGACTATAACTGAATTAGGGTTTGCTCTCCAAAGTTCTACTTCTCAAAATACAGAAAAATCGAATTATATATATAGATTTACAATCTCGACGGCGTCACCTTTTGCTAGTAACGCCGTCAGGTCGCCGTCATTAGGGTTTCATCTGGGTTAAGTCATGGTTGGCACGACGTCAGATGAGATGTTTGACGTCGTCAGTCTTTATGCTGGACATCGTCTGAGTCATGGTTCTTGGGCGTCTGGTGTGAAATTTGTGGATGACGCCTTCCATAGTTTAGGTGTGACGCCGTCAGGATTTAGGACCAAAATTTTCGCTGAGCCGTCGCGTGCACTTTTTATCAAGTCTTCTATAAAGGGACGGTGTCGCCCTTTGGTTGGGACACCGTCAGGTGTGTTGAAGTGCCTTTGATCTTGACTTTGCCATTTTCTTCATGTTTTCGCTCCTTTTTGTCCAAATATGCTTCATTCCAGCATGTTAGTGTGCCTTTATGGAGAGAATGAAGTTTTAGAAACACCAATGAGTGATCATGGATGATACTAACTGTTTTAAGGATGGTAAATGGTTATAGAAACCAGATAGTGGTTAAGGAAAAATTTAGAAAATTCCTTAAAAATCACAGGAAATGAAAAACAAGATTTTAGAGCATTTTAAGGTCAAAATGAGTAAAATCATTTTGTTAAAAATGAGAGAAATATCAAACTAGGTGCCTTGAGATGAGAGAAACAATGTGTAAATAATGGAGCGGAAAGATTGTGATTTTTGAGGTAATGATAAATTCAAAACACCTTGAATGTGATAATAAGTCATCCATAAGTGAATATGGGATCAACTGAGTCTAAGGAAAACTTAAGTGATTCTAATGTAGCATGTTCAACTAGTCCAATAAGGTCTGGAAGGTTGGATTGATGCAAAAATGACTAAATCAAGCTTCTGTCTACCCAGATCCCACGAATCCTTCCCTTTAGGGATCCGGTTAGTTATAGCCAAGGGATCCGGCATCTGAGACATATTTCTTAATAGAAGGTTTGCAAAAAGTAATTCCACACATCAAATTTTGAAACCAAAGATCTCTACAACAAGCATATATTTTTACAAGTAAAACATAATAACTATAGCATGTAGAAACATCATATGAGCAAGCAAATAGGATAACGACTAAATTTTGATATAAGATCAACCAACAACTATTTCATAGACATGATCAAGTTATAATGCTGAACCAGAGAAAAGCTAAAAATTGATTTTTGAAAGACTAGGAAGTCTTTGTTTCATAAACTAACTTTTTTCATTCGTTGTTTTCGTTTGATGGATCACCAAGTGGGTCTTGGGCAGTTGATGATTCATGAATGAAGAATGAGGCAATGAGAGATACATTCAGAGGTTCCCACAAATGTGGTCCATGGCCCACCTAGGTACCCATGTTGCTACGTCATTGGTTACCCTGCTAATTATTTCCATTTTTTGAACTATAGATTCTCTCTTGGGGAACTTCAGCATTGTAACGAAAACAAATGACAATATTCAAATAACATAACAAGTACTTCATTGCAAATATAAAATTTTACTAGACTTGAGTTATTTTGTAAACTATTATTTTGGTAGAAACTGAGGGACACATCTAGACTGTTCATTTCATTAGATTAAAAAAATAAAACTTAAGATTAAAAAAAACATGGAGGGACACAAATGTAAATTTACTCAAAACTCACCATAACCACTCTCTAATTATTTGTAGAGGTGGCAAATCTTGCCCAAATTGCAATTAATGGTCGTTTTTTGGCATTTTGTACGTTTTTAAACGTTTTCATACGTTTTTGTTTCTGTACATTTTCGTTTGTGTTGATACGCTTTCGTCCGATTTCATACGTTTTCGTCCGTTTTCATATGTTTTTATACGTTTTCACCCATTTTCATACGTTTTAGTCCGTTTTCATACATTTTCATACGTTTACTTTCGTTTCTATATGTTTTCGTCCGTTTTCATACATTTTTGTATGTTTTCATATGTTTCGTCCATTTCCATACGTTTTCGTCCGTTTTTGTACATTTTCGTCCGTTTTCATACATTTTCGTATGTTTTCATAAGTTCTCGTCCATTTCAGTTTTTTGTTCCTTTTCATCCGTTTTGATACGTTTTATCCGTTTTCATACGTTTTCATACACTTTCGTCCGTTTTTGTAAGTTTTAGTCTGTTTCTATACATCTTCATCTGTTTTCATATGTTATCGCCCATTTTCATACGTTTTTGTCTGTTTTCATACTTTTATAAGTTTTCATACATTTTCGTATGTTTTCATATGTTTTCGTTCATTTTCATACGTTTTCGTCCGTTTCATACGTTTTGGTTTGTTTTCTTATGTTTTCGTATGGTTCGATAAGTTTTCATCCATTTTCATACATTTTTGTCTAATTTCATATGTTTTTGTCATTTTTCAATTGTTTCCATCCATATTTATACGTTTTCAGACGTTTTACATGTTTTTGTTTGTTTTCATACGTTTTCGTCCGTTTTCACACATGTTCTTACATTTTCATATGTTTTTGTTCGTTTTCGTCTGTATTCATGCGTTTTCGTCCGCTTTCATACGTTTTCGTCCATTTTCATACGTTTTCGTCTGTTTTCATACGTTTTTGTCAGTTTTATACCTTTTCATCCGTTTTTGCATGTTGTCATACGTTGATTATAGTTTACAATACTTATTAGTTAAACTTTATTATATGACATATCTAATATAACTTGTGATATTTTATACACATAGTTAATGTCCAATATCTCTTGTGATATTTCATAAATAAACAAGTATGTTTTTTAACCTTTAATATCACCTTAGATATTTCATTGCTTTGTATATTTTTTATATGTTACCATCTACATGTTTTCTAATATATTTTTTATTTTTCAGGTACAAGATGATTTTTGCGCCTTTCACCGCAATAGATAAACACATATTTTTTTTACTGTCGGTTCATGGTTGCTTAAAATGAAACTTTGCTCAAAAGCTTTGTGTTCTTTTTTAAAATTTTAACTTGTAATCAAATATATCTATCACTTGTGATATTATAATGTTAGTATGAATAAAAGAGTTAAGCCTTTTTAGGCGAATTCTAATTTTACTCAAAAGCAATGCTAAATTAATGCAATATTTATTTGATTTTGAGAATACGTGAAGTTTCTATTTTCATACCTTGCATCATTTTTATTCATTTTGGTATTTGTTAGTATAACAACCCGTAAAAATTTCGGATTATTATAATATTATTTATTACGTCAGAAATATTAAATCGGTTATTTTCTGACAAGCTGTCAATATTTAAATTTAAAAATGAGAGGTCATCTCGTTTCTTTAAAAACCCGACACCGCACACATGATACTTGTCCACTAGGTATCTTTATAGTAAATGTGAAATTTATTAATTCTCTGAGTAAAATTTAAGCATACATAAGCTTAAACCGTTGATTTGGGAAGTTATCTCGCACACTGCAGCACGCGGTGACACACAGAACTAAAAATAAATACTGAGATAACTAAAATATACACTTTTTATTATTCATTGATAATCTAAGAAAGAAAACGAGAGGTTATCTCGTGAATTTGGAAAATCACGGCGCCGCACGCATACCGACACCAATTTAGTGACGACAAAACAGTTATAATCTGAATCCTACATAATAACTATTCTAAAATTTTACGCTCTCAAAAGCGTTTCCAAAAATATAATTTTTACATTTTGCGGGTACCGGCAAGGTATAATTACACGAAGATTCGACGGGACACGGGGTACACTTAATACTGTTATCAATAATAAAAACAAAATAAAATTTTTATTAACCCACCTTTTTTTTCGTCCCATCACTTTCTACTCCTTCTTTCTTCCTGCTTTTTCCTCCACGCCTCCTACACAAACCTCCAACATACAGCTAATCTTTTCTGAACATCAAAAGATGATCCATCCTTGTCAAACTCCTACAAAACAGAAACCTACACTTTAGACATCACATGATAGTGTAGCTATGGGAGGGAGACGAGAGACAGAAGAGGGGATACCCTAAGCACGAGGTCAAAAAAGTTACGAGGCTTCTTTTCCCTCCTTCATCTATACAAGGGTCATGATTTCACAAAGAATCACCCACCTTCCATCGAATAACAGAAATTAGGGTTTCATGAGCCAAAGGGGTTTTCGAAATCATCAAGTGGGTTTTGCTAATCAAGGTCTAACGAGTCCAAATATGGTTTTAATTTGTTCTAATTCATCCTAATTCGTGATCAATTTGAATTTTGGTGTTCGGTCCCCATCGAATCGTCTAATTATTGTAAGAACCTTCAATTGTTATTGTTTTGAATCTGTTAAGTTTGTAATTCCATTTGTCTAATTCGAATGAAAAATTTCTCATTCATCGATAAATTAATTAAATGATAAGAGATATTGATTTAGAGTGGTGTTAAATTGAATTGATAAAGGAGTTGATGTTGATTTGATTAAGTTAAAATGGTATGGCATATGGTTGTTGTTGTTGTTGTCGAGAACCAAGACAAGAAAAAGAAAAAGATCGAAAATCTTATTTTGGCTAAACTAGAAATTGGCTTATGTGTGCGTAATCGGCTCATTAAGTTCTGCTTATATGTAAGCTTATTCAGCTTATCAATGTTTTTGGCTTAATCCCCAGCATATTCGGCTTATTTGTGTTTCTTCCTTTGGTTTATTATCTGGCATTAGACTTATGTTCTAGCATTTTCGTTAAGCTCATGTTCCTGACCCATCTTAGTCATCCCTCGGCTGTGAGAATCTGGTTTGTTTCGTGGTTAGTTCATAAATCCCAAGCCACTAAGTGACAAGCCATGTGCACTCGGGTAGTACTCGACTATCAGTTGTCACTAATCAAATGAAAACATAAAAGTCATTTGTTGTTTTTTTAGTCCAACTTTCAATTTAGTTTGAATGTCTCACTTAGTTTCGGTTTGGTAACAAACTGTCCATTTCCTCTTCATGATTCCGCATGACGTTTTCGATGCATATAGACCCGTAAGGTTCTAAGCATTTTGGGTTGTGTTTGTTAGTTACTCAAAGGGGTGCGTCGTCTACTCATTCAAGTCACAAGGGTAAACAGGCTTATATTGCCTCGGGTCACAACGAGACACCCGAGGGTGCTAAACCTTTGAGTTCACCACATTTACAAAATATCATTATTTGTTTCCAGAGACCTTGCGTTTGAATTGCCACTGAATAATAGTTGGGCTGCAAGCCCATTCGCTTGTATAGGGCACATTTGGAGTAGTAGCAAACTCAAAGCCCTACTCAACATTTTCTTAGTAAGTGTGTGGGAAGCAGTTTGGGCCGAAGCCCAGTAATTCCAAGGGCCCATTTGAGCCAACGCAGCACACCAAGGCGTTTGTACGGCGTGCATCGTCTCGGTTTCTCCCGACATAGTTTACGACTCGTATTCCTATCCCATCCCAACTCATGCATTGCAACACAAAATATGATATGTCATAGCATCCTTATTAATACGGTACACAAAACAAATATTAAACAAAAAGGGTTTTAAACTCAAACTTCTTTAAATGAGTATGTATGTCTACTCGCGATGTGATTAGTAAATATATGAACGTCTAAATATATTCAAACCGGATATTTATTACAAACTTAATAAACGTACATATTTAAAATTGTTAAACTATACATTTAAACTTAATAGAATATATATACTCTTGACAATTAGTCAACTCGAATAAATAAGTTATACACTCGGCTCATGACCAAATTCTCTATAGACATATGACCATATTACAATTCACAAACGGGCTTTATTTCTTGAAAAACTCATACAAGCCGAGATATATATACAACATTCTAAAAAGTAAAAACATTTATTTATAAAATGTATCCTACATTGAATTTTCTAATACAATTAAGTTAAAACTTAATTTCTTTCCAAAATAAATGCATTCCTACTAGATGTTATAAATATATATACACTTGATATGTATACATACATCCTTTTCATTCACAACGACAATGTCTCATTACATTGCGTACTAACCTTCCATACATTATCGTTTGGTCATCATTGAACCAAAGTCGCAATTTCTTCTTCGAGATTCCTTCCATGTCATACCCTCATAAGCCGAAATCCACCCAAATCTTTGTAAATTATTTTAAGATAAATGATGCCACATAAGCAACAACAACAACAACACAAACATTTAAATATTTATAAAGTTAGTTAAACTTTATCGAGTCTTAAACATGAGTAAAGACTAAATTTCCGTACTAAATTAGGTTATGTGTCGGAGCCGTGCACTACCACTAATTGATTTATTTCACCCCATGATGCACATAGCTAAGGTAAGTTTTATAGCCTCTACTTTTAAACTGTTTTATACTTGTTTTGGGGGAAGATACATGCTCATTTTACTTAAATGATTTTATTTACTGAAATTGTGCATTACCATTCATATTATGCTTTATAATTGATATGTTTACCTACTATTGAATGTTTTCTTGTTTATGTTGGAATCACTCCTAAACTTTAATTCAAGTGTTAGTCATTAATATGTAATAGTTAGCTTAATTATGGCTTTTATGTTAGTAATCAAGTTTAGGCTCATGTACAAAGCCCATGAGCCTATCCAAAGCCCAATAAGTAAAGGATGGGAACTTGGTGTGTTGCCCTAGCTCCCTCCTATAAATAATCTTGTAAACCCTCACTTTAGGGTTGGTTGTTCACTTATCTATTTCACCTACGCATAACTTTTCTTTACATTCATACGCGTGAGTTTGGTTAAGTGTTCATCCAATCACCTTGTCTATATTTCTTCTATTGATGCTTGTGTTACAAACATGGTGACCTAACAGTGGTATCAATCACCATCTAGTTGGGTGAAACGGTTTGTTTTTGAAGTTTTCTTGTCAAAACGTAAGGTTTCACGTTTTTCAACTTTCACACGCATAAAGCTAAAATTTTTCACTTTAAAATTCAAGATTCTTGTACTTTAAAGGTTATTTGGTGATAAAGTTTAAGTTTTTGGCAAAAAGTTTGAAACTTTATGTGTGTAGCATTGTTTTTGAGCTTGATTTCATTCGTGTACTTCTTTCTATGCGTAAGGTGAAAAAGAGTTTTGGATCATCAAGTTTTAAACTTTCTTGTTATTTTGGTGATATTGAAGCTATTTCATCATAAAAATCAAGTTTCTAAACACTTTTGGGCATAAAATCAGTTTTTGGTGATTTTTGGTACTTTCTACTAGTAAGCAAAACCCTAAACTTACGCATAAGCTTCTCAAGGTTTGATCTTCAGTGCTATTGGTTTACTCAGTGTTTTCTTGCTTGGATAAGCCTGAAAACACTTCGACTTTTGATATCTTTTACACTGGTATAAGTGTAAAGGATTTTTGGGTAAAACCCTAGTTTTACGCCTAAGAATAAAAGCTTACGAGTAAACATCTTACGCATAAGCATTTTCTACGCATAAGCTTGTCTTACGCCTAAGGAAATCTTGCGCATAAGGTTCTTACTATTAAGCCTTTGGTTTACGCCTAAGCTGGTTTCTACGCGTAAGCTGGTTTCTACGCGTAAGCTTCTTTCTACGCGTAAGCTTCTTTCTACGCGTAAGGTACTTGTCTACGCCTAAGCATCTGTCTACGCCTAAGCTGGTTTCTACGCCTAAGTGTCCTTCATCAACAAACATCTAGTTTCATTCGACTACAAAGATCCATCATCAACACAAGTATTCACACCAAAAAAAAAAAAAAAAAAAAATTGAATTTTTGGCGGGAAAATTTGTGTAAAATTTAATTTCTAAGGGTGACTAAACGTTCAATTTTTACGCGAGATTCAAATTTTGGTTTAACTGTGAAAATTTTGGTCAAAATTTCAAATTTTTGGGCCCAAATTCGAAATTTTTTCGGTCAAATTTTGCGTCAAAATTGTCAAAACTCTAATTTTTCGTTCAACCGTAGAATTGATTTTTATAGTGAATTTCAAATTTTGGGAGCGAAAATTTTTCAAAATTATTTTTGGAGGGAAAAATAGAAATTCACTATATCGGCCTTTTGTGTGCTATATCGACTTCGCACCTTTTCTCTTTGATTCTTCCGACTTCATCACAATAATCAAGGGGGAGAGAAAATGTATCAATCAAGGTCGCAGATGAATGAGATAGAGACACATTTGATGAATCGATGCATGGAACAATTTAGATCTCTTCATTCACACCTTAAGGTCCTCTCAAACAAAGAATTAGCAGGAACTCGCTCTGAGTGTGGATTCAAACGAGCCTTTCCATCACTCTTTGGAATAGACTTGGATATCTTCACTGATACAATGTTTCACAACGTAAATCAACTTGAATTCCAACTCAACAAAGAAGAAATCAACGAAAATGAATCCACAACCGCTTTGAGAGTCCTCAAGGAACAGTTTCTGCAATACATCGATTCACGATTCTATGACACTGAAATGACAAATAAGTATTTCTTAGCGTTCACTCAAATGCAGACACAAAATTTCAAAGATATATTGCTCCAACTTATGGAAGCTATTCAGAAAACAATCGTTGAAAGAGTACTTCTCAGAAAAGTGCATGCCAATAAAGTTAATGAACAGAAGTTGCAGATTCAAGAAGAGGAAGTTAATATGGCTAAATTATTGGATGCTAATTTGGTTGTCATGATAAGCAATGGGACAGAATCAGAAAAGCAGGATGACAACAGCAGATCAGGGGACGAAATTGATGATGACTGTGCAGATATCATACCCAACTATGACACAGAGTCCAACTCTGACAATGAACAAATGGTTGAGGAAGATATTGTTCCCACCAATGACACAGAGCCCAACTTTTTCAAAGAACAGATGGTTGAGGTACTATCTACTGTTGATAATATTCTACCTGCAAATGCGATACAACAAACTGAGCAACCTGAATTCAGAAATGAAGGAGAGGTTGACCAGTGTGTTGTACGATGTCCTGAAAACTGTCTTATGTCTGAGCCCTTACTTGTAAACATTACAACTGAAACATCAAACCAAACTCTTAAATCTAAAAACATTCTTCTCAAAAATACCATTGCTCAGTTTCAAAAAGATCTTTCAAAACTAGAGGCTCATTGCATCTCTCTTGAACTCAAAATTCAAAACAATTTCTTAAATTCTGAGCCAAATAGTAAATCTTTGAATGAACAAAGTAATCGTGTGGATACTTTAGTAAAAGAAAATGAGCATTTAAAGGCTCAAATTCAAGCAAAGAGGCTTGCACATGTTGCTTTACAAAATAAACTGAGAAGATTAACTGACAAGAGTGTGGATACAAATTTTGCAAAACCAACAATCTTGGGGAAGTCGTCTCTACAACCTTTCAGAAAACAATCAGTAGTTAGACAACCAACTGCTTTTAAATCTGAACGTTCAAAATCTTTTAAACCACGGTTTTCCTCCCAAGTTGTTGAGAATAATCATTTGACAAATCCAGTCACTCCACATTCTTAGCCTAAGAAAAATGCTTCTGTTTCTGTTAAACCTGTTTCTATTAAATCTGTTTCTGTTAAACCTCTACAAGTAGTTGCACCTGGCCCGTCTAGGATTAGTTCGAACACAGTGTCTAAACCGAGCATCAAAATTCAATATTCATATGATACAAATGACTTGCACAAGAACTATGATCTAGAAAAGGCTAGGAAAAGGGCACTACTCCAAAAGGATGGAATCTTAGGTTCACGACCTGGTGTATCACCTTCGAGTGTATTACTGAACACTGCTTGTAGTAGCAAACCAAAACCTAAGTTACCTCAAACAGTTAGAAATAAACCCGTTGATCTAAAAGTAAAATTTCAGAAACCTAATAGGTGGATCAATATAGGACGCATACTCTTCCCAAAAGAAGTATCAACATCCCTTAGATCTAACCTTAGATGGATACCAACGGGTAGAGTTTTCAAAACTGTTGGTCTTAGGTGGATTCCTACAGGCAAGATACTAAGTAGTTGCACCATAACAAGTGTGAAACCCTCTACATCCATCCCTGAGGTCGGAAAGGAAATCATCAAAATAGCATATTCGGGTGTCAAGAAGATTATTGACACTACATCTTTATGCTTCTAACATCTGGAACCCAGTTTCACTTGGGGATCCATGTTTTTCTTTTTTGCCCCCCTTCTATTTTCTATACAGGTACAACAGCTATGGCTTCTACTGCAAAACAGCGTAGGACCCGTTTCTCACCGTCAAAAATATCATGATCCATCAGCTGCACCACCATTGTACTTAATCGTCATGAATTGGAAACTTTGTTTGCTCCACTGGTTAAAGAGTCTTTCAAAAGTCGTGCTTCAGATGTATCGAATGTTTCAACTGCAAAACCTGATCATATTCTAATTTCAGATACACTCTGAAACTACAACTATTGCTGTAGATGCACCTCCTATCGAATCTTTGATGACAGACGATCAAACTGTTTCCAACAACAATGACACAGCTGATGATCAACATTATGAACAGAGAAGTTTTATCAGCAGTTGACTCACTCAAAATATTTTTGGTACTTCACACTTGTTCGATCAATTGGACATACATGGTTTCGCTGTCTCCTTATACATGGTTTCGCTGTCTTCAATTCCTCATCAACATACGTGGTGTATGATTCTGATTCATTGAAAACATCGAGGGGGAGAGAGTGTAGGTGATCATTGCTTCCTTGTTTGACCACATGCTTCTTTGCGAAAACCCAATGCCTTCATGAATTTCTTCAATTAGAGGGAAGAAATGAGACGATCTGTGGTTAAAATTTCTCAAGTTGGTGCTATCGTCTCACTTTCATGGGTTATCTAGTGTGAAGTTACCTAAATATGATGTTGTGATGCCTCACACACGGTCTTGGTATCAAGTTATTGCATATTCACATGTGATTAGTATTCCGAAAGACCACAACATTCAGGGGAAAGTCGTTTCATTTTGTCTTTCGTGGTTTGTTTGGTGTGATGCGTCTACATACGTGAGAAGATTTTGTTGATTTCTGGCATGTTACCCTCGAACGGATTTTCCGCAATTAGTCAGATTCACCTTGTGTGGTTTACTGCTCTTCTACAAATTCCGCTGCATACTGAAAACTTCAAAAGTTAGAAGAAATGTCTACTACATCAAAGTTTCAAATCTGCTAAAGACAGTTGTCAGTTTGGGGGGAAACTGATTCAGAAACTTCGTCAATCTCTGTTTATATTCACAATGGCTTCTGAGCATAACAGCTTGGAACCCGGTCACAACCGTTTAAACTTCCCTCAAACCCCATCATCAGCTGAACCAAGCCCCCAGCTTACTCGTCAACAAATGGAAAAGCTATTTGCTCCTCTGTTTAGTGATGATATTGATGAACGTGCTCCAGGTGTATCCAATGTTTCCGCTGCTCAACCTGATCATATTCCAATACCTGATACACCTGCTACAACAACTACTGTTGAAGAAGCACCACCAGTTGACTCTACAACAACAGTTGAACAAACTGCATCCAATGACGCTGAACCAGCTGATGATGTTCTGAACAATGAAGTACCCCCACATGCAGATTATGATCCAAATGCGTTCTTTAACCCGTTTGCTAATGAAATTGCTGCACCTGATGTTGCGAAATCATCTACAAGCCATTTGAATCCTCCCAATCTGCATAATGTATATCAACATCAACCTTCCACACATCGCTGGACGAAAGACCATCCTCTAGAGAACATTATTGGTAACCCGAATCAACCAGTCGTAACGAGACAACGTCTTCACACAGACGGTGAACATTACATTTATGCACTCACTGTCTGCCAATCTGAACCTAAAAACATTAAAGACGCAATGACCAAAGACAACTGGATTGAATCCATGCAAGAAGAACTCAATCAGTTTAAACGTCTTGAAGTATGGGAATTGGTTGAAAGACCAACAGGGGTCTTCGTCATTGGTCTAAAGCGGATTTGGAAAAACAAATTGACTTTGAAGGGTAATCAGAAACAAGTCACGTCTGGTGGCTAAGGGTTATAGACAGGAAGAGGGTATTGACTTTGAAGAATCATTTGCTCTGGTTGCTCGTCTTGAGGCTGTTCGGATATTTCTCGCATTCGCGGCTCATATGAACATCACGGTCTTTCAGATGGATGTCAAAACTGCTTTTCTGAATGGTAAACTGAAAGAAACAGTCTATGTCAGCCAACCAGAAGGATTCGTTGATCCAGAGTTCCCGAACCATGTCTACAAACTGAACAAGGCTCTCTACGGACTCAAGCAAGCCCCTCGGGCATGGTATGATGAGTTATCATCCTTTCTCCTATCTCACCAATTTGTCAAAGGTTCGGTCGACCCTACACTGTTCATACAATATCATGGGTTACACATTTTAATCGTTCAAATTTATGTGGATGACATCATTTTTGGGTCAACACATTTAAAATACTCAAACGCTTTTTCAAAACTAATAAAAAAACATTTTGAAATGTCCATGATGGGTGAACTTACGTTCTTTCTAGGACTGCAAGTTCATCAATCACCCCGTGGTATTTTCTTGAGTCAGTCCAAATATGCCCTTGAACTTTTAAACAAATTTGGAATGCAAAACTGTGACACCTATGCCACACCAATGGCACATACCAAGAAACTAGACGCTGATTTACATGGAAAATTAGTGAACCCTACCAAATACCGAAGTATCATTGGGTCTCTCATTTATCTAACAACTAGCAGGCCTGATATTGTTTTTGATGTATATCTTTGCTCCCGTTATCAGTCGAGACCAACTGAAACCCACCTCTCCGAGGCTAAAAGAATCCTCCGATACATCAAGGGAACCATTAACTTGGGGATCTGGTATCCGAAGGATTCTGGTTTTGAACTAATAGCTTTTTCAGACGCTGATCACGCAGGTTGCTTAGATTCTCGAAAAAGTACTTCAAGAGCTCTACAATTTCTTGGTGATAAACTGGTGTCATGGCAATCGAAGAAGCAGGATTGTACATCGCTGTCCTCAACTGAAGCAGAATATGTAGCCATGTCGGCGTGTTGTGCTCAAGTCATTTGGATGAGAACACAACTCAAAGACTATGGTTACGTATTTGACAGAATCCCGATGTACTGCGACAATCGGAGTGCTATTGCGATCTCGTGCAACTCTGTTCAAAATTCGAAATCAAAGTGATCTCGTGAACTTTTGACACATTCTTAAAACCAGTCAAACACCAAAACCTCTTTTGTAAATATTTTTCAAAAACAAAATACAAAAATATAAAATTAACAAAATTCAAAAATATTCTCCTATCTAAATTTATTTCAACATGGCAAGTACAAATCTTCCGTCAACACTTTACTCTTTCAAACATTTCAATATTTTCACAGTCAAGTGTTGAGGGGGAGAAAGTAAATATTTTTCAGTTTCATAAAACCTTGTACTTGCATGTTTCCTTAAATATGTTGTTTCTTCTAAAATGGTGGATACGTTTCTTGTCAAATACTCTCCTCGGACTCAAATGTTTTTCAAAATTCATTATTTCAAAAGTCGAGGGGGAGTATCGTTAAGTTTCTTTCCTTACAAGTGTTTTGTCTAACCTAAACGGAAGCTAAAGGATCTTGGTTGGAACCTCTTTAAGGTTGAGGGACTGAATGTGTCTACTTTGCAAATTAATTTTTAACAAAATCATTCACCTAATACATTCAATGCACCACTTCATGTGCATTTACTCCTAAACCACCAAGATCAAACGGCCCAAATCAAATCTTCAAAATCCGTTCAAGCTGTTCATAATCTGTAAGTTCTAAATTGTTTTGATCAAGATTCTAAACAAGAATTTCAAAAATCTTTCAAATCCAACGGTTAAAACTCTTTAAACTGATTTTGGAAAATTGTTCACTCGAACGAATTGGGTGTTTATGCATTAAAGTGTTTGGATTGAAATGAGTTATGTTAAAACCTTCTTAGTGTTAGCTGTAACATTTTTATTAGAAGTGATGGTCATTCACATTTAGGAACTTTGTAACGTGTGTTAGATATAGTGATAGAATAGTCAACGGGCTCGTGGATTGGGCTAAGCTAAATGGCTAAAAGTTATGTTAAGCTAGCCTTGTATAAGTTGTCATCCAATCCAAGTCCAATCCAAGCCCATCCCAAAGCCCATTAGGGCATATGTACTTGTAGTATAAATACACCTCAAATGGGTCATTTGAGGTGTGTGCTTGAGTGTGTTTTGTGTGTGTTTTCTTTCAAGTAAAATAAGTTTTCTCTTCATCTTTTTCTCTCTAACATACACGACATATCATACATTCAAGTCACCATCTTTCCTTTCTTCTTAATCTTTTACGCATATCTTATAGTTTGTGTTTAACGTGTTCATCTTGTGTTGAAGGTTGGTATACGCGTAAGGTTGATGTAAAAACAAGGTCCTACAATTGGTATCAATCGCCTAACAATGGTTTAGGAGTGTTGTGTTACGTTTTTGGTTAGAACTTTACACATAAAGTTTCGTTTTTTCCCTATAAACTTCGGCTTTTTGCATAAAGTTTTGATTTTTACGTGTTTTTAAGCTTAAAGTTGTATACTTTATTGATCTTTAAGTGTTTTGAAAGAAGTTTGTGCAAAAGAAATCGTTTGGAAACGTGTTTTTGGTGAAAAAATCGTGTTTTATGCATTTCTGGACAGTTTACGCGTAAGCAACGTTTTGGTCAAAACCCTCTTTTTACATGTACGCAAAAGTCAAAACCCTAGTTTCCTACGCGTAAGGTCTACGTGTAAGAATTGAGTTTTTACGCATAAGCTTTTGGTGCAGATTCTTTGTGCTTCAACGGTTACTCAATGCTTCCCTCACTTGGATAAGTTCGTGGAACACTTCGACTTGTGGATATCTTTTACACTTGGACGAGTGTAAAGGATTTTGGTTTTAAACCTAAACATACGCATAAGCATAAAAGCTTACGAGTAACACTCTACGCCTAAGCTAACACTTACGCATAAGGTTTTTACGACTAATCATTTTGTTTACGCCTAAGCTAACACTTACGCGCTATGCCTAAGGAATCCTACGCCTAAGGAATCCTACGCCTAAGAAGAGTCTACGCATAAGCACTAATTTTCTACGCTTAAGAACAGGTTTACGAGTAAGATTATGAGCAAAACTTCAAACGGCTATAACTTATGAATCGTAACTCCGTTTTCAGCATTCTACCCATCAAAACGACCGTGAGAACGAGGAGATTGGCACGCCGAATGAACTAAAGTTCACTCGGGTCACCTTTCAAGTCCTAAAAACGCTCCGAAAAGAAGTTATTGAGGTTTTTAAGTTTTCAGACCCAATTTTCACTACAACAACCGAGCTTAATCTTCATCAAACACAACTCCTTTATCGTTGAATCGATCCTACATCAAATTTATCATCTATGGCAACTCAACAAGACATTCATGCAGCCGGTGCCGAAAACCGTCCACCTATGCTGGAAAAAGGTGGATATCTTCAATGGACAAGTCGTATGCTCCGCTACATCAAGACCAAACCTAATGGAAAACTCATGATTCAATCCATTACGAATGGACCCTTTCAGCCTCGACAAGTCCAAAACCCTGGAAATCCTGATGCAACTCCTCCCGTCCCACCATCTTTTCGTGTTCAATATGAATCAGAATACACTGAAGAGGATAAGAAGCAAGTCGAAGCAGATGACATGGCAATTCATATTGTCCAACTGGGTTTACCAAGAGACATCTTTGCTGCTGTAGACAGTTGTGAAACTTCTTTCGATATGTGGGAACGTGTTAGACGGCTTTGTTATGGAACAGAAATTGGCCAACAAGACACGGAGAACAAGCTGCTAACTGCATGGGAGAAGTTTACATCTACTCCAGGAGAATCCATTGAATCCTACTATGGAAGGTTTTGCACTTTAATGAATGAGCTTATCAGAAACAAGTTGGAACCCAGAACTATCGTGAGTAACATCAAATTCCTAAACAATCTTCCAGAAGAATGGGGACGATATGTCACTATTGTCAACCAAACAAAAGACTTACATCAGGTGAACTTTGATCAACTCAACGATTTTCTAAAACAAAACCAAACTGAAGTGAACGAAGTCAGGAAAGAAAGATTGGCAAAGAATCATGATCCATTGGCACTCATTGCAAAGACTCCAACTCCAGTGAACTCACAACAACAAGCTTCATCATCTTCCACTAACAACAACTTGCAGCAATACATTCCTCAACAACAAGCTGTTATCCCTCAACAACAATTCTATCCACAAGAACAACAAGTCATTCAACAACAACAGTATCCACAATACCAGGAACAAGGAATCACTGATCTTGAAACTGAACAAGAACAAGCTTTGTCCACTGCATTTGCCTTTTTGACTAAAGCATTCAGAGGTCGCTATTCCACACCAACTAACAACAACCAAAGGATTTCATCAAACACTCGCAACAGGCAAATTGCACAACCAGGTTTGAATATGGGTCATCAAGGACAAATGGTTGGAGTTATTGGGAATCAACAGGGATATGCTACTGGATTTCGCATAGGTAATCAGGAGGTTCCGTATCAGGGTAATCAGTTGGGTCAGAATGTTGGAAGTCAGATGGGACAGAATGTTGGGAATAGAGCAGTGGGAAATCAGAATTGGAATGTTGCAGCTCCAGTCGTTGGTAATTATGGAAATGTGAATCAGGCTAATCAGGTTAAGTGTTACAACTGTCAAGGAGTGGGTCACATGGCAAGGAATTGTCCTACTAAGCCAAAAAAGAAGGATCTTGCGTATCTTCAGAAAGCTATCATGTTGGTACAAAAGGAACAAGTCGGACTTCAATTGAGTGCTGAGGAACATGACTTAATGGCTATTATGGATGATTTGGAAGACCTAGAGGAAATCAATTTCGAACTGCATCTTCATGGCAAATCTTCAGGAGACTAAGTACGACACTGACTCTGACGCACCTCCTGTCTATGACGCCAATGCAGTATCTGAGGTACCAATCATTGATCCATGCTATAACAATGTCATATTTGATGTGTTTACTCATGACGAACAGCATTCTGTGACATCCGCACCTACTTATGATACATACCTGTACAATCCGAGTCGTAGCAATACTAACTCTGAAACTCCAGATGTGGATCCTAGTGGAGGCTGTGTGGCACAAAATACTAAGACTGATGAGGAAACACGTGCTTATTTTGAAACATTAATCAATAACCGTGGCATTGAAATCGAGAAAGTTAAAATGGTCAATCGCGAAGTTAAGGCCGCGAATGCTAAATTGACCGCTGAGCTTGAGAGTTACAAGGAGAACGCAAAAGCTTTTGAATTTCACAAAAACAAAGTGTCAGAATTAGAAACTGGTTATCGAAATTCCATTTTAAAAGAACAACAATTGCAAATCAAGTATAACACACTTGATGTGAATTTGAACTTGAAAATAAAATCTTTAAACAAGGAAATTTCTGATCTAAATGACCAACTTTCTAAACAAAAAGCAATGTTTTCTGATCTTGAAAAAGAGAAGAAACAGTTGATTACTGATTTTTCAAAACGAGAAGATTCTCTCCTTGATGAAATTCTTAATAAAGATGAAAAAATCAAAAAATTGGAAAATTTGCTTGTTACAACGGGTCATTCAGCTAAATCAACCAATATGCTGATTAATCAAACAAATCCGTATTTTCATACAACACAAAAAATGGCTCTTGGTAACACACCTCCTTGTTTCCTCAAGAAAGCTCAGAAAGAACAGAATGTTTTAAACAATGGAAAACCTTTGCATGAACCCATAATTGTTCATGATTCTCTTGAAACGTTAGAACTATCTGAGGAGAGTAGATAAAAAATGAAACAAAATCATCCGAAAATCAAACCAATTGTTAACAAATGGAACAAAATTAATGGAATTACTTTTGTTTTTGACTTTTCTTTTTGATTAACAAATGGAACAAAATTAATGGAATTACTTTTGTTAATCAAAAAGAAAAGTCAAAGTTTTCCATCACACCAAGTGTTTCAAACAAAGAGTCAACACCAGTTTCAAAATCAGTTTCACAACCAGTTGTTGTCTCAAAATCTCTTTCAAACATTGAACAAATGTCTTTAAACAATCCTTTTAACACAAGTGATGCCAAAAGCATTTTAGAAGATGTTAAAACTAGAATTGGGGGACTTCAAGAGACTGTTAAAACTAAAAACAATATTACAACTAACATCTGGTTTTCTAGTTTTGATAATGAAAATAAAAAGTTTTTTGAAACTGAAATTGCCCCTCAGCTGAATAACATCAACTCAAGGGTAATTCATTTTGAACAAGCATTTTTTAAAGAAACAGCTGACTTTGTCAAGGACCATAAATCCCTGGTAAAGCAAGCTAATGAAAATGTTGAACACATCAAAGTTTTGGAAAATTTAAATGATTCTCTCTTCGAAGATGTTTTGACTACTGATATTATGTCCATTATTTTACAAACATATTCTGTTGAAGATCATGAAAGACTCCAGTCTGAGACCTCTGAAATTGTTTCGAAATATGAAAAAGCTCTTGCAAAACTTGAAAAAGAAAATGTATCATATTTTAAACAACTTGATCGAAAAACTGAGGAATGCAAGTATGAAAAACTGTCGTATGAGCGTGCCTACAATGACATGAAAGAGAAAAATGATCTTTTGAGGGCTCAGCTAGAATGTCAAAAAGGAAAGGCAGTAGATACTAGGATTACAAAACCATTGATTGAGGAGAAAGCAAATGTTCCCAAACCGGTTTTCAAACCAAAAATGTCTGTTTCTCTGCCTTGTCCAAAAGTCAATGAGAAAAATGATTTATCAAAACCAGTCACTCCACCTGCCTTGCCTAATGTTGAAAAAGGAAAAACGGTTATAGAGAAACCAAAAGTTTTAGCACCTGGCCTTTTTAAGATGAGTACCACTAATGCATCTGCCTCTACATCTAAAACATATGGGACACACGACATAAGTTTAGATAAGCACTCCAAAGAGACTAGGAAAGCTGAAACTACTTCTCTAGATAAAAATATGAATCCTAATGAGTGTTCCTTACCTTCTACAGGACTAGGAAGCACCTCTAGGAGCAGCAGACTAAAGCCTAAGAGCAATACAAGGAACAATAGAGTCTCGCGTACCTCTAAGAGTAGTAGCTTGAATAAAGAGAAGAAAGTAGAAGAACACCCTAGGAATTTACCGCCTTGTAATAAGAAAGACATTTCATCTAAATGTAATGAACCTATGAACTCTGCTAAGTTTAATGAATCTGCTGAATCTGTTTGTTTAACTTGCAAGAAATCTTTACCTAATGTTCATGATGATTGTGTTTCTAAAAATGAGATTGTTAAGCCTGTTCAGAAGAATGTTCCTAAAAGAACTTATGCTAAACCCTTAAGAAGACTAGTTGCAAGACTTAGGTTTTGCACTACTGATAAGAAGCATAGCCTTTACTATAGGGATGACATTTGGAAACCAACGGGTAGAACTTTTACGCTCCAGAATAGTAGAATGAGTGATGAACCTGCTTTCCCAGTAGATAACTTCTATGAGTGTGATCAGGATTTTACCTCTAACCTAAAGGAACCAAAATCAAAATGGTTTCCAAAATCTTCTTCTTCTGTTCTTGGCAGGTTATCGAAATATGTCTTTGGATCGTCGACTAGGGTTGCTCCAAGCACATGACCGGGAATCTGAAGCTGCTGATCAATTTCGTCTCGAAATTCATGGGAACCGTTCGTTTCGGAAATGATCATGTAGCAAATATCATGGGTTTTGGAGATCTACCTTTTGGAAATTATCTGATCACTCGAGTTTATTATGTCGAAGGGTTGGGACACAATTTGTTTTCAGTCGGGCAATTCTGTGATGCAGATTTAGAGGTTGCTTTTTGGAAAAATGCTTGCTTCGTTAGAAACTTGGATGGCACTAATCTCTTAACTGGGAATCGTGATACAAACTTGTATGCTATCGACATTAACCAAATGGCCTCTTCATCACCAATATGTCTTATGACACGAGCATCTAGAACAAAGTCCTGGTTGTGGCATAGAAGATTATCCCATCTCAATTTTGACACCATCAACAAACTAGCCAAAGACAACATCGTCAACGGACTTCCAAAGTTCAAATACACCAAGGATCACTTATGTCCATCATGCGAACAAGGAAAAAGCAAAAGAGCATCATATAAACCCAAACCCGTACCTAGTTCGGAAGCAAAGTTGCATATGTTGCACATGGACTTATGTGGCCCAATGAGAGTAGAAAGCATTAATGGGAAAAAGTATATTCTTGTCATTTTCGATGATTATTCAAGATATACATGGGTTAGGTTTCTGAGATCAAAAGACGAAGCACCAGGCATCATCATCACCTTTCTGAAGCGTATTCAAGTACTTCTTCAAACTCCAGTAAGGGTTGTAAGAACAGACAACGGCACTGAATTCACAAATCAGGAGTTAAGAGCTTATTTTGAAGATGTTGGAATCACTCATCAGACATCAGTTGTTAGAACTCCACAGCAGAATGGGGTAGTTGAAAGAAGAAATCGTACTCTTGTGGAAGCTGCTTGCACAATGCTAATTTATTCCAGTGCACCGTTATTTCTATGGGCTGATGTTGTTGCCACTGCTTGTTTCACTCAGAACCGATCCCTAATCCATCCAAGATTCAATAAAACCCCATATGAAATAGTGAACAACAGAAAACCTGATATCTCTTACTTTCATGTGTTTAGCGCTTTGTGCTATCTGACAAACGACAGAGAAGATCTAGGGAAACTGAAAGCTGAAGGTGATATTGGAATCTTCATTGGATATTCAGATAGCTCGAGGTCATTCAGGGTGTATAACAGAAGAACAAGGAGGATCATGGAGACGATGAATGTGAATTTTGATGAACTTTCTCAAATGGCTTCTGAGAGACTCGCTCTAGAACCCGCGCTAAATCCGATGGCTTCTTATCAAAACAGATTATAACCCGCACCAAACCAGCAGACTTCTGGACATATCATTTCAGGACTCGTACATCAAAGAGCTCCATCAAATTTTTCTGACAAACCTCATGAACAAGAATGGGAAAATTTCTTCGAGTTAATGTTCGATGAATACTATGGTGGAACTTCGAAAAATGCATCAAACCATCATTCCGCTACACCCGCTCAAAATCATCCACCACCACCAACAGAAGATGCATCTACAACGGTCGAAACCAATGCACCAACTCCATCAACGTCATCTACATCAACTTCTGCAAATCCTATTCTTACAACAGTTTTACCAGCAGTTGATGAGCAAAACCAAAACATATCATTTCAAGAAGAACCTACTCAAAACCAGAACGATGCAACGTTAGATGAAGACTTATTTGAAAACCCGTTTGCTACGGAATCAGCTGAATCATCTTCAAGCTTACGAGAACCATCTAACTTGCACACGTATAACATACGGTATCCTTCTACTCTGAAGTAGACAAAAGACCACCCAATTGAACAAGTTATTGGTGAACCTTCAAGGCCAATTCAGACGAGACGCCAACTCGCCACCGATTGCGACTTGTGCATTTACCTTTGCTCAATTAGCAATATTGAACCAAAGAACATTCGGGAGGCAATGGCAGAACCCGCATGGATAGGAGCGATGCAGGAGGAACTTCTCCAATACCGTCTACATGACTCTTGGGATATGGTTCCAAGACCAATTGACATTCGAGTCATTGATCTCAAATGGTTATGGAAGAACAAAAGGGATGAAGAGATGACTGTAATTTGCAACAAAGCTCGTCTTGTGGCCAAAGGATACATACAGGAAGAAGGGATAGACTTTGAAGAGTCATTCGCGCCGGTAGCTAGACTAGAAGCAGTCAGGATATTCTTAGCCTATGCAGCTCACAAAAACATCACGGTTTATCAAATGGACATTAAGACCGCGTTCTTGAATGGAACTCTGAAAGAAGAAGTGTACTTGAGTCAGCCAGAAGGCTTCATAGACATGGAACATCCAGACTACGTCTACAAACTCAAAAAGGCAATCTATGGATTAAAACAAGCTCCGAGAGCGTGGTATGACGAACTATCTTCTTTCCTTATCCTAAAAAAATTCACCAAAGGAACGGTCGATCCTACCTTATTTATACAAAAATGCAAAAACGACATTTTGATTGTTCAGATTTACGTGGACGACATCATTTTTGGGTCCACTAATCCGAATCTTTCAAAACATTTTGAAAATCTCATGAAAAGAAAATTTGAAATGTCCATGATGGGGGAACTAAAATTTTTTCTTGGTTTACAAATTCATCAATCCCCACGTGGAATTTTTATTAATCAAGCTAAATATACAACTGAGATTTTGAAAAATCATGGTATGGATAATTGTGACTCTGTTGGAACACCAATGGTAACTTCACCAAAAATTGGAGCCGATTTGTTTGGGAAACCTATCGATCCGAAGAAATATCGGAGCATGATTGGTTCTCTCATGTACCTTACTGTTAGTCGACCAGATATTCATTTCGCTGTTTGCTTATTAGCACGGTTTCAGGCAAAGCCTACCAAACTGCACCTCAAATAGGTTAAAAGGATCTTTCGGTACCTAAAGACATCCATTCACAAGGGTCTTTGGTATCCCAAGGAATCCGGATTTGATCTAAGTTACAGCAAAAAGTACATCCGGAGGAGCACAATTTTTGGGTGAAAAGTTAGTAAGCTGGTCTTCAAAGAAACAAGATTGCACTACACTTTCAACCGCTGAAGCTGAGTATGTGTCTCTATCTGCGTGTTGTGCTCAAGTTCTATGGATGAGAACACAACTCACAGATTATAGCTTTACTTTCGATAAAATACCTATGTATTGTTACTCGAAAAGTGCCATAGCCATATCATGCAATCATGTTCATCACTCAAAGACTAAGCATATCAGAGTCCGCTACCACTTCATAAAAGAACATGTGGAAGAAGGTACTGTTGAATTATTTTTCGTGAAGACTGATTACCAACTTGCCGATCTATTTACTAAAGCCTTTCCAAAAGAAAGGTTTGACGATTTAGTTCGACGAATTGGAATGCGAAGCCTAACCCCTGAGGAGTTAGAACGTCTTCTCGAATCTTCTTGAAAATGATTTCCAAAAAGCTTCGCTGTAAATATTTTTTGAAAAACAAAATTCAAAATCTGAAAAACCAACAAAAGCAAAATATAAAAATATAAAACTTTCAAAAATACAAAAACAATATAAAATCAAAAATCCAAAAATATTCTTCTCACGACATGTCTCTCGTATAATCGATATTATGTACGCTTCTAGAAATGTCATTTAACAATGATACAAACATGTACAGATGCTTGAGCGAGAGTTCTTTAAATGTTTTCCAAAACATGTCGTTTCTTAAAAATTTCTTCAAAAATGGCTTTCGTATACTTCAGTATGAAATCCGTACCAAAATGATGACTTTTGATTATATCAAATCAAAACTCATATTTTTAAAGACAAAATCGAGTGTACGCTTCAGTGCACTACATTTAAAACTGGTGAGAAATCATCATCATCTTGAGCACCTTTTTCAAGAATGTTCAAAAAGATTTTCAAAATATTTTGTGCTCAAGATAACTCCCTCTAAAACCCTTTAATTGATTATGCTTTATTAAAGGGGGAGTATAAAACAAAATGTTCCAAATTCATGCTTAAATCAAATTCGTTTGTCTCCCCAAAAGATTTTATAAATGTTGTTTAATCCGTTGATATCAAAAATATCACGATTATGCTATTTTTGAGGGGGAGAAGATGTGACTAAAACATGATCAAAAAGGTTTAATGATCGGTGTTTGAATCTCAAAAGAGCTCGACTCAGTCGGAACCAATGAATTGACGAGTAATCAACGTACCATTTCGAGAAACTTGTGATAGACATGAACTTACATGGGTGTAACCTTCTTTTCAAGAAGTGTTTACATCTTCAAGGTAGTTATTAGAGCTAGGTGTCACCTAAAAACTGACAATGGAACTCTTTAACTAAGCTACGTAACCGTGTCTCGCGGGGAATTGTCTATCATGAGCCAATCAATTCAAAAAGTGTGAACTCTACCCTCTATGTGCAGATTTTTGTCAAAACTTATAAGCACATGTGAAGGGGGAGTGTTTATGAAAATATAAAACTCTCAGAGTGTTCCAAACATGTTTTCAATCATAAACACTTTGAGAGATTTTCAAGAAAAATGGTTTTATGGCAACATGGGACAGTCATGGAGTTATAAGGTGACTAAGGATAGGAATATTCGTCCTATGATCCGCCAGAGCCGGAGGGATCTACCCAAGGACAATACCCATAGTTAATATTAGAAGTCCTTAGGTATGATTGTAAAAAGGAGTAATGTGAGAAAGGAGAAAGAAGGGGTTGAAGAATTAAAAAGAAATGTATTGAAAGGGTGAAAAGAAATAGCCCTCCATAATCAACCTTAGGGCAGAAACCGGGTTCAATTCATCTGCTACTGGTTGTCACTTAGATGACGCCGGTATTGAAGACAAAGACGTCATGGACCCAGTGACGCACTACACTAAACCTTCTAGCCACTCAATTCCTCTTAAAAGGATTTGTTTCATTCTCACTGGGAACCCTACGTAAACTATCGGATTTCTCTTAGAGATCGTTGTTATTAAAGAAGGAGACCCTCTCCCTAGTATCCGCTCAGGAAAACCAAAATGCACTATTGAGTCTAGAGCCACGAGATTCATCAAAAGATCTCATAGGAACACATGACATTTCATCGCTTGTTGTTCAACAGTAAGGACACAAGTGATACATTCTAGAGTTCTACGCAGATCTTAGAAATCTGCCAGAACATTTATGAGAAGTTTCACATCTATGATCTTCAATGATTGAATGGAAACTCCTGCCAGGGTCAACATCAAGCAGCCCTGACAGCAGGTCACTTCGGTAACTCCCCGTGGATTACGCTTAGTGTGTCTCAAACGGTCTACAGTCGTGGGGTGATGCTTCGGTATACCTCAGCGACTCACCTGAACTGTAGGTGTACTTCGGCACATCGCGTTATCTCACTTGTGGGACTCCAGTTCAGGAACGGGCATTGTGAGAATTAGAGACGTGTTTTCACACTATGCTGTTAACACACTCGAAGTTCAAACTTGTAAGCGCTGGATCACTTCTAACCCATGTTTTATGTTTTCTTCTTATGGATGCTTGCGGGAGGAAGAGATCGTGCAGATTCTCCACATGCTCATACCAACAACACATGAAAGTTCTCATCAAAATCAAAGGAAACACAAAGTTAAAGATGATTCTTCATCAATGTCAAAGAATCAACAAAGTTTAAAGACTCGAGAACTACATCATTGGTAACCAAAAGACAAATAGAAGTGTGAGCATGGTGGAGAAAGACGTGGAGACACCTAACCAACGAAGTTGACAACGGCAGACAACCATATTAATTTATCACAAAGCATGAAGGAACAAAGAATCAAGACTATTCTATATCTACACGCAAATTTCAAGCTCAAGGAAAGTAAAGACCTAATCAAGCGGAGCATCTTTTGAATGACCACCCCTTAGGGGGAGATTTTTAGCCGTAAAATTTTTATTAGAAGTGATGGTCATTCACATTTAGGAACTTTGTAACGTGTGTTAGATATAGTGATAGAATAGTCAACGGGCTCGTGGATTGGGCTAAGCTAAATGGCTAAAAGTTATGTTAAGCTAGCCTTGTATAAGTTGGCATCCAATCCAAGTCCAATCCAAGCCCATCCCAAAGCCCATTAGGGCATATATACTTGTAGTATAAATACACCTCAAATGAGTCATTTGAGGTATGTGCTTGAGTGTGTTTTGTGTGTGTTTTCTTTCAATTAAAATAAGTTTTCTCTTCATCTTTTTCTCTCTAACATACACGACATATCATACATTCAAGTCACCATCTTTCCTTTCTTCTTAATCTTTTACGCATATCTTATAGTTTGTGTTTAACATTTTCATCTTGTGTTGAAGGTTGGTATACGCGTAAGGTTGATGTTAAAACAAGGTCCTACATTAAAACCTTCTTAGTGTCTATTAAACTTATTTCAATCGTCCAAAACCATCCAGAATCTTAAATTTCATTAATTTGAATTCTAGGGTTCTTGCGCTCATCTAGGGTTTTTCTATTCTGTGATATGTTATTAGGTGGTCAAGAAAGTGTTAGAATAAGTATATATGCATGATTTGAACCTTTAAATTAGCCCAGAAACATCTAAACTGTAAGAATTTAAGTTTTACGTTTTTAGGGTTCATCTCCCATGAATCTTCTGATTCTGTGGTGGAAATGTGTTAAATATTGTTCCATTGCACTCATATGACATCTAGGACACTCCAAAAACATTCTTGTTTGATTTGTGTGGCTATATCTCTTACGCATAGATTGAGGGTTAGGGTTTAAGAAATTTTACGCCTAAGTCTTTGTGTGTGTGATCTGTGCTGAAAACAGTCAAGCTACCTCACACAAGCCGGCCACTTGTGAATGGCCGACCGTAAGAAGCTTAAAACTGCTCAGAAACAAATACAATGAAGTCCTGGAGAATAGAGTGAATTCCCGGGTCGTTATGTCCCACGGAGACTCAATGGTGTGTCAAAACAAACTCAGACGATAGAATGATCACTAAGGATAGTGATCTGTAAAGGTTTTGATTTGAGAAATTACACTACTGATTGATTGGAAAGGAATTGGATAAAGAACTGGAAAGCACAATCAATCAGATGAAACAAACGTAAAACTTACGTTTAAAAACTACGTATACGTACTAAATAAAAAGTGAAATCTAAGAAATAAAAGACCTAAAAATATAAAAATGACATTTTTGGAATCCTAAAAATAAAAGAAAATTATTAGAAAAAGAAAATTATTTTTAACACTATTTATTTAATTATTATTAATTAAAAACTATTTTAACTATTTAATAAATACTCTAAAATAGAAGAAAATACAAAATAAGGCTAGAAAAATAAACTTATGATTCAGAAAAATCTAAAATACTATAAAACTAATTTTAAAAATGAAAAGATATTTTTTATGCTTTTTAATTATTTATTACTAATTAATTACTATTTTTAACTAATTAAAATTATAATAAATACTAAAAAGATAGAGAAAAATATGAAACTTTTTCTAAAAATACTATATGATAACAGAAAACAAAGAAAAATAGAAAAACAAAATTTGCTTAATAATAAGCTAAAAAGAAAAATCAAAAAGCTAAGAAATATTAAATAAACACTATCACTGATTTTAATTGGACTTTTTCTGGATTTTCTTTTTGAAAACTACTTTAATACTGATATTATGAAACTTTAACAAAGACAAAAATTTTATAAACCACAAATAAGCTGTTTTGATGGCTTAAAATCCCAACAGTGGCTTAAATGAGCTTATTTGGTGAAATAAGCTCAAACAAGGTCACCAGCTGAATTTAATCAAAGCTTAAAATAGATACAAGTGGACTAATGCTAGTCAAATGAGGCTAAAACACACAGATAAGCACATTGCTAAAGTAGAAATAAGCAGATAAGCACTTATGATAAGAACAGAAATGGGACAAACATAGGGCTTATTGCAGCCCTAGCAAACAAACTTAAAAATGAAAGACAAGTCTTGAGACTTCAAGATGACCAGTTTGGCTTCCCAAAGGACCAAAGTTCACAAGATTTGGACAACTATAGAGCTCTATGCAAGCTTTTCAAAATGGACCAATTAACTGTGCACAGGGCACTCTAACAGACTAGGTATCCACAATAAGCAGTAAAATAAGCACTTAAAAAGCTGAGAAACAGAGAACTATCATTTTTGTATTTTTGTTTACCAACTAGACTATAATACTCTAAGAGCTTTTAAGCTAAAACTCACTATTAAACACACAATGAAAATATTTGTTTTAATCAAAAACGACCAAATGAGAAATTTGACTTTTGTTCAAAACCAAAAGTTTGACTTAGATGAACTTTAAGCTAATTTAAAACACTGAATATGTTGTATTAAGTTATGTTAAGACTGATTTGAGCAAGATTAACAACTTATAAATACAAAACAATGATCATGGATCATGAAATCCACACAGTGGACACACAAGACACAATCAAATGAGATTTTGACTTTTAACCAAAAGACAACTTGTTTTCTTGACTTGTTTGAGATAATAGGTACTAAAGTGACATAGAACAAAGAATGGTACTGTCTTAAACACCCTTGATCACAGATAAACAAGTTAAAACAAACACCCTTTTGTTTACTGTTTTAGAACTTTTTCAAAGCAAACCACAACTTATAACCATGAAACTGATTTCAGATATCATGTAATCATTAACTAAGACCAAATAAGCTTGAACCAACAGTGATAATAACATAAAACTAAGACTTGATAATAATGCAACTTTAACTGTCAAAACTAAATTTTTGTAAACTACAAATTAAAAAGAACAAGTGACTGATTTAAAGGCTTAAACACACTTAATTATAACTAGTAAACAATAAGAAATAGAAATTAGAGCTAAAGAACAATTTCAACAGTGAAATGCCAAAATGGTTAAAAAGCTTACAAATGGGTATTCAACTGCAAACCAAGAACCAATGACCAATACCAATCCTAATAGCTTTCCACAAAGCTTCTAACCCAAGGCCATCCACAATTCACCCTGCTCCAGCTGTGAACATCTTTTCCATATGATTTTTGAATTTTAAACTATTTAATTTGTATTTTTGGTGATTTTTGATTTTGCTTCTAAACTGAGTTTTAGTGTTTCTAATAGCTTAGAAAAGCTATCTAGGAGCTTATGTAACTTATCTCAGTCCATATTAACAACAAACAACAACATTTGAAGCATATGAGATTTTATCTTGAAATTTCACAAACTTGATAATGAAGGTTAAAACTGAAATTGATGGTTACAAAAGTTTGATAATACACTGAATACTTGAACTAAAGAGCTTAAAAGCTAAATCATACACTGAAAATGGAAAGTTAACTAAAACGACATAAGAAAATTAATTTTTACACTAGATATTTTTGGTACAATGCATCTCCACTCCTCTTTATAGACTTTAGTGACTTCTCTTTGACCTCTGAATCATTCCCACCAAATTCTAGCCATTGGATTGCATAAAATCATCAAAACCGTCCATTTTGCTTTTTGGCGCCAAATATTTCAAGGCAGGTTTTATCATTAATGAGGTGGGTTGAGTCAATTAAGAGTTTTGTTGTTTAGAGGAGGTGGAGGGGACATAGTATGGAGAGGGGGTTGAAAAAGTGGAGAAACCAGTACTGGTTTTGGGTTTACAGGGGTGGAGAGGGAGGTCTACAGTGGTAGGCGGTATTTCCTTTGGTTTGACTTTCGTTGACCGGGGTGTGATATCAAAGGGCCGGGTCAAGGGTTTGGGCCAGGGGGTTTGGATTTGGGCTTTTGATATAATAAGGTGTCCGTTTGGTTTAACTAGATAACAAGGACCAAAATTGTAATATATCCAAACCTCAAGGACTGAAAATGATACTTTTCCAAACTTCTCACAAGGACCAAACATGACAAACATTGATAGAACAAGGACCACTTTTGCATAAAATTCATTTTAAAAGGTCCAAGGACTAATTTTGCAATTTTCCAAAGTTTAGGGACCTTTCTTGCCAATTGACCAAAGAATCATTCAAGGACCATTTTAAACAACTTAGAATATTTCAGGGACCTTGAATGACAAAACTTCACATTTTTGAATTCCGGGGACTAGATTTGACAACTTTTAAAACTTGGGGGACTAAAACTGCCAATTTTGCAAACTTAAATCATTTTTCATCTGATTTTGATATTTTTGAATTTAAAACACATAAAACACTGATTTGTGATATTTTGATCATTTTGATGTGTTTCTGAGTGTTTTCAGATGATTTTGCAGTTTAGATTATACAAAAATGATGAGTATTTAGACACTCATCAATCCCCCACACTAAGATATTGCTAGTCCCTAGCAATGATTTGAAGCTTTAATGGATTTTAAAGACTCTTTACCAAAAGCCATCACTTCTGGAGTAGCCAAATGTTTCAGTTCAAGTAAGAACCTTGGTACACTGATAACCAAATGATTTTGAGCAAATCATAAGTTGTAAACGGATTTGATTTGTCTTTACCAGAAGCCGTACCCTTCTGGACTAGCCAACTCTTAGATAAATTATCAATATTATCTTTGGTGAGCTGATTACCAATTATGGATTTTCCACTGCCTTTACCACAAGCCATAACCTTGCGGGCTAGCCAACTCTTCACTTTTTAGGATATGGTAAGTTGAGAACCATACAATTTTGGGCAAATTGCAAGCCATATAAACGGATTTGAGAAATCTTTACCAAGAGCCGTTTGCTCCTGGATTAGCCAATCCTTTTGTCTTACAGACATGGCGGACTGATAACCAAATGAGTAAGTGTAAAACACTTACTCCAAAAAAAAATTTTGGCCAAAAACGGGGGAATTGGGTGGATAAATATGATAAAATTCGTGAGAATTCCCCCCCACACTTAGAAATGAATATTGCCCTCAATATTCAAAGTACCGGCGGTTATGCCGAAACAAAGAACGTAAAAGGGAAATATTACGGCCATTATTTAGAAAGATTTTTTTTTTTTTTTTTTTTTTTTTTTTTTAGAGATATATATATATATATATATATAACATGTGGGGTATCACCCCCACACTTAGGTGGTAGAAAGGGGGTAAGAAGTCAGAAATATGGGTGAAAACCCATATGGTGTGTGCTACTGTTTTTGATTTCCGAGTCGCTAGCTTGACTCGACCCCGAATTCATTGGTTCATGGGGAAGCAAAGTGGAAGAAACAATCTCCATCGGACTTTCATTCAAGATGTTTGGACAAACATTGAAGTACGTGAAAGTTCCACACCGATGAGATATACATAGAACCGGCTCAAAAATGATAAATGAAAATGCCGGGGTCAAAGATAGTGTCCTCATTCCCGAAGGAGAAAAGGGAAAGAGCAACCACACCATTAGTGAAGAATGGAATAAATATGTGCATAACAATGCATGTCCATTCCTCATCAGAAAGAAGCAAATCACCATTTTTGACATTTTTAAGCTTAAATTTGAAGCTTTTATGGTGATTGGTAACAAAATTTCCGGGAGGGAGAGCTGGAAACGGTTCTTCAATCAACAGATTTTCAAGAAAAAGGATGTCTCCCTCCGAATCAAAGTAAGTATTGTCAATTCCTGTTGGAATCGACTCATCACTAAGAAAATCATCGACCTCCTTCCAAAAGTTGTCATCTTCCTCAACTGGAGTGAGAGAAGGAATGGAAGAGTCGGAAATGGGATAAGAAATGAGTGGATGATCATTATATAGGAGATTTCTAGTTTCTCCAAGATCGGCTTCAAAATCAAAGAGATCATCGTCACTTTCTGATGAAAGTGGACTGATGTGAGTGAGTTCATCGGTGAACTCCTCAAGAAGAGGATCAGACTGTGGGAGTGATGCCTCAACATACTCGATGTCTCCATAAGATTTACAATCATCGCTAAAATCGGAGAAAGTCTCAAAATGATCATTTGAACACTCAAGAGGGGAAGAAGAATCACACATAAGATCAGAAATTCCCTGTGACTCTCTCGGGATTGGGACAAGGTCCTCAACACTAGACTTTATAAATGCGTCCGATTCCTTTTCAGGAACAGTGTCAAGATGCTCATCCCCCATGTTCAGAGAGTGAGTGGGAGCTTCGGGTGTGATAACAACAGACTGAGGGAGTTTAGAAGGACTAGCATACATATGTTTAATACTTTCCATTTGTTCTTCTGCTAGTAATTCCATCATAGTCTTTTCTCCCTGATTTTTCATGGAAGGAATTTCAACTGATGAACTTGATGAATCTGTACATAATTCACTAATATCAAGGGTAACATCATCATCATCATCATCAGGAATGAAACGGAATCGAGAGCTAGATTTGAATGCTTTTTGTATTCTAATTGATTCCCTAATAGTGTTTTCAATGGAAATCTGGGAATCTAATTTAGCAGCCCGCTCTTCGGCTAACAAAACTTCCATGGATTTTTCATTTGGATTATCTTGGGAGGACATAGCCGACTCCTCCTTAAGTTCTTTTAATAACTCCAGAGTCTTCAGTAGAAGGTCTGTCGTAGTTTCATGAGGAGTCGCTTGAATCATTTGGTACTGTGGAGGTTGGTCTTGATATGAAGAGTCGTAATTGTTACAAGGAAATGGATTCCTTGTTTGACAATCCGAGCTAGAGTGAGGACCTCCACAATACTCACAACAGTAAAACTGATGTGGTTGTGAGTGGTATATGTTGTAGTCATAATTGTTATCAGGAACCTGCTCATAGACAAGCGTGTTTCCTGATTGACAATCAGAACTGGAATGTGAACCACCACAGTACTCACAACAGTAAAACTGCTGAGTCTCACGGTGTGGTAGCTGATGGAATAAATCAGTTGTGTTATGGTAGGAATAGGGATCCTGGTTATAGACAGACCCGTTTCCTGATTCCACCATGCTACAACTGGGGCAATTGCCACCATTATAAGGACCACCACACCATTGACAACCAAGAGGGTGAGGATAAGACATAGAAAGAATCAAATGGTTCCAGAGGGTAAGAAATGAAGAATCAAAAGGGTGAGAGGGTAAAGAGGAATATTTTTGGTATTTTTGAAAAACATGATGTAAAAACAAAGAATGAAAATATTTTTGGCGTTTTTAACACTTTAGGAAAAGTGTTAATGAACTTTTTGATATTTTTATAACTTTACAAAAAACTTTTTACAAATGATGGGGTATGTGCAAGAGTGGGTCTGAAAATGGCTAAACACACGCTAAAGCCTCCCCGGCAGCGGCGCCAAAATTTGATCTGTGCTGAAAACAGTCAAGCTACCTCACACAAGCCGGCCACTTGTGAATGGCCGACCGTAAGAAGCTTAAAACCGCTCAGAAACAAATGCAATGAAGTCCTGGAGAATAGAGTGAATTCCCGGGTCGTTATGTCCCACGGAGACTCAATGGTGTGTCAAAACAAACTCAGACGATAGAATGATCACTAAGGATAGTGATCTGTAAAGGTTTTGATTTGAGAAATTACACTACTGATTGATTGGAAAGGAATTGGATAAAGAACTGGAAAGCACAATCAATCAGATGAAACAAACGTAAAACTTACGTTTAAAAACTACGTATACGTACTAAATAAAAAGTGAAATCTAAGAAATAAAAGACCTAAAAATATAAAAATGAAATTTTTGGAATCCTAAAAATAAAAGAAAATTATTAGAAAAAGAAAATTATTTTTAACACTATTTATTTAATTATTATTAATTAAAAACTATTTTAACTATTTAATAAATACTCTAAAATAGAAGAAAATACAAAATAAGGCTAGAAAAATAAACTTATGATTCAGAAAAATCTAAAATACTATAAAACTAATTTTAAAAATGAAAAGATATTTTTTATGCTTTTTAATTATTTATTACTAATTAATTACTATTTTTAACTAATTAAAATTATAATAAATACTAAAAAGATAGAGAAAAATATGAAACTTTTTCTAAAAATACTATATGATAACAGAAAACAAAGAAAAATAGAAAAACAAAATTTGCTTAATAATAAGCTAAAAAGAAAAATCAAAAAGCTAAGAAATATTAAATAAACACTATCACTGATTTTTAATTGGTCTTTTTCTGGATTTTCTTTTTGAAAACTACTTTAATACTGATATTATGAAACTTTAACAAAGACAAAAATTTTATAAACCACAAATAAGCTGTTTTGATGGCTTAAAATCCCAACAGTGGCTTAAATGAGCTTATTTGGTGAAATAAGCTCAAACAAGGTCACCAGCTGAATCAGAAGCTTAAAATAGATACAAGTGGACTAATGCTAGTCAAATGAGGCTAAAACACACAGATAAGCACATTGCTAAAGTAGAAATAAGCAGATAAGCACTTATGATAAGAACAGAAATGGGACAAACATAGGGCTTATTGCAGCCCTAGCAAACAAACTTAAAAATGAAAGACAAGTCTTGAGACTTCAAGATGACCAGTTTGGCTTCCCAAAGGACCAAAGTTCACAAGATTTGGACAACTATAGAGCTCTATGCAAGCTTTTCAAAATGGACCAATTAACTGTAAGGGCACTCTAACAGACTAGGTATCCACAATAAGCAGTAAAATAAGCACTTAAAAAGCTGAGAAACAGAGAACTATCATTTTTGTATTTTTGTTTACCAACTAGACTATAATACTCTAAGAGCTTTTAAGCTAAAACTCACTATTAAACACACAATGAAAATATTTGTTTTAATCAAAAACGACCAAATGAGAAATTTGACTTTTGTTCAAAACCAAAAGTTTGACTTAGATGAACTTTAAGCTAATTTAAAACACTGAATATGTTGTATTAAGTTATGTTAAGACTGATTTGAGCAAGATTAACAACTTATAAACACAAAACAATGATCATGGATCATGAAATCCACACAGTGGACATACAAGACACAATCAAATGAGATTTTGACTTTTAACCAAAAGACAACTTGTTTTCTTGACTTGTTTGAGATAATAGGTACTAAAGTGACATAGAACAAAGAATGGTACTGTCTTAAACACCCTTGATCACAGATAAACAAGTTAAAACAAACACCCTTTTGTTTACTGTTTTAGAACTTTTTCAAAGCAAACCACAACTTATAACCATGAAACTGATTTCAGATATCATGTAATCATTAACTAAGACCAAATAAGCTTGAACCAACAGTGATAATAACATAAAACTAAGACTTGATAATAATGCAACTTTAACTGTCAAAACTAAATTTTTGTAAACTACAAATTAAAAAGAACAAGTGACTGATTTAAAGGCTTAAACACACTTAATTATAACTAGTAAACAATAAGAAATAGAAATTAGAGCTAAAGAACAATTTCAACAGTGAAATGCCAAAATGGTTAAAAAGCTTACAAATGGGTATTCAACTGCAAACCAAGAACCAATGACCAATACCAATCCTAATAGCTTTCCACAAAGCTTCTAACCCAAGGCCATCCACAATTCACCCTGCTCCAAATGTGAACATCTTTTCCATATGATTTTTGAATTTTAAACTATTTAATTTGTATTTTTGGTGATTTTTGATTTTGCTTCTAAACTGAGTTTTAGTGTTTCTAATAGCTTAGAAAAGCTATCTAGGAGCTTATGTAACTTATCTCAGTCCATATTAACAACAAACAACAACATTTGAAGCATATGAGATTTTATCTTGAAATTTCACAAACTTGATAATGAAGGTTAAAACTGAAATTGATGGTTACAAAAGTTTAATAATACACTGAATACTTGAACTAAAGAGCTTAAAAGCTAAATCATACACTGAAAATGGAAAGTTAACTAAAACGACATAAGAAAATTAATTTTACACTAGATATCTTTTGTACAATGCATCTCCACTCCTCTTTATAGACTTTAGTGACTTCTCTTTGACCTCTGAATCATTCCCACCAAATTCTAGCCATTGGATTGCATAAAATCATCAAAACCGTCCATTTTGCTTTTTGGCGCCAAATATTTCAAGGCAGGTTTTATCATTAATGAGGGTGGGTTGAGTCAATTAAGAGTTTTGTTGTTTAGAGGAGGTGGAGGGGACATAGTATGGAGAGGGGGTTGAAAAAGTGGAGAAACCAGTACTGGTTTTGGGTTTACAGGGGTGGAGAGGGAGGTCTACAGTGGTAGGCGGTATTTCCTTTGGTTTGACTTTCGTTGACCGGGGTGTGATATCAAAGGGCCGGGTCAAGGGTTTGGGCCAGGGGGTTTGGATTTGGGCTTTTGATATAATAAGGTGTCCGTTTGGTTTAACTAGATAACAAGGACCAAAATTGTAATATATCCAAACCTCAAGGACTGAAAATGATACTTTTCCAAACTTCTCACAAGGACCAAACATGACAAACATTGATAGAACAAGGACCACTTTTGCATAAAATTCATTTTAAAAGGTCCAAGGACTAATTTTGCAATTTTCCAAAGTTTAGGGACCTTTCTTGCCAATTGACCAAAGAATCATTCAAGGACCATTTTAAACAACTTAGAATATTTCAGGGACCTTGAATGACAAAACTTCACATTTTTGAATTCCGGGGACTAGATTTGACAACTTTTAAAACTTGGGGGACTAAAACTGCCAATTTTGCAAACTTAAATCATTTTTCATCTGATTTTGATATTTTTGAATTTAAAACACATAAAACACTGATTTGTGATATTTTGATCATTTTGATGTGTTTCTGAGTGTTTTCAGATGATTTTGCAGTTTAGATTATACAAAAATGATGAGTATTTAGACACTCATCAGTGTGTATCTGATATGTTCTTGTGCTTGTTTTGTGATCTATAAGATGTTTGGAATAAACTGTAATCATGTTTTCATGTTTATGTTTAACATGTTACGCATAAGAGGTCTACAGTGGATTTTGCGTAGATTGGAAAGATATTCGTAAACAAGGCTTGTTACGCATAAGCTTTACTCTTACGAGTAAAATTTTCGCATAACATCTAGCTTATTCCTACGCATAAGCCTAAAGCCTTTGAACTTGTCTTACGCGTAAGAAACTCTTACGCATAAGCTAGGTCTTACGCTTTAGCTTACTCCTACGCATAAGCTCCTTTCTTACGCATAAGGATCCTTGTTACTCATAACCCAATGTTCACTATATTTTGGCCTGTTACGCATATGTTACTTGTTAAATGTTACACATAAGTCACAAATACCTGATGTTTCGTATAAGCTTACAAAAGTTAATATGTTGTGTGATTAAGTGAAGAATTGGACTCTGAAATTTCAAAATTAACACGTTCACGTAACTTTTCACATCAACTTTAAACAATTGGACAAATGTGACTTAGGACTTGTAACTACCATAAACATGTTACCATCAAACAAGGAATTAGATAATAAATCAGACTAAAACAAACACATTGTGTTTCCATATGTCTGTCTTTTTTTGTCTAATGTCTTTCAGATAACAAAATGGCTGCAAATCAAGCAAACATTAATGCCCCAGCTGAGCTCTCGATGGCAAACACATTCCCAGCTGGATACGACAAAACAATTCGCAAGAATAATCTCTGCGTCGTCTTCAACAACTTCATATGCTCTGAATCATCTTGCAGAATTGTTGTGGACATCCTTCTGCAACATCCATTCAAATTCATGCTCACAAAGTCATACTGATGATGAGTATGATTCAATGGATGAGGATATACAATTTCGTAAGACATTAAAGCAGAAAAGGATGAAATACCATGCTTCAACCTTTCCGGTTAATCAACCCGGTGGGGCAGGAGGGTCAAGCAGTAGTCCTCCACTTATGGAAGATCCATTGCAAACAACTCTTACCTCATCCGATCCGGTTAATCAACCCGGTAAGGATCAGGGTGTCACTGTCACTACAACTGTTAAAATGAAGCAACCACAACAACAACTAAAACAACCGCAAAAAGAAAAGCATGGTGAAGATGTGGAAATATATGACGAAGGAGATTACGATCATGATAAGGATGAACGAGTCCCTGACGATGATAATTTGGTGGCTGAAGAGGAAATGATTCGAAAAGAGGCTGAAGAAGCTGCTAGAGCTGAAGAGGAAAAGTTAAAGAAGGAATCAGACAAATACTTAGTTGACAATCCAATACACAAACCTCAACAGTCTTCTGAACCACCTCTTGACATTTCCACCAAACCCAAATCATCATCTCAATCATCACCTCCATCAACAAAAGATACAACTAAGTCAACAACAAAATCTGTTAAGAAGGCAACTCCATCTAATGATTCCACAAATGGTTAAGCAGGTTTTCACCACTACACAACAAGCTACACAGCCACCACCATCTGATCAACCAAGGGTTTCAGAAACCACGCCACCAATGGAGAAAACCGGTAATCACTTTACATACACTGGTGGTGAGGATCATGACATGCCTGAGCCCCAACCTGAACCTCAACCGAGAGTCAGATCAAGTACATTATTGCACTCCTTGTTTTCATACGCTTCTAATCTAAGAACGTATTGAAGATCTCCACCTCGGGGTCGAATCTTACCATAAACAACTCAAATATCACCGCATCACTTTTACACTTCAACGAAATCAATCAAGAACCTCAGTACAAAATCGTTCATAAACCAAAGTTTGGGCTTGTCTACCTAAGTGAAAATCATCAGACTTGCTTCATGGCATTCGATGAAGTTCACAAGTTCTATGACGCCACCCTGAAGATGGTTCGAGATGGATTGCCATATCGATTGAAGGACATTGAGTTGGGCATAATTCAGACGAAGAGTTGGAATTCAAAGGATCGCAAGGATGTTCTTTGGTTTATCTCTAGGATTAATGAAAGGTTGATTCATCGGATCAGATGCAACGGTTGGAGAGCTATATGGGAGGAAGACCATGCTTTCTGATTCTGACATCCCAACGTCCTCAGAAAGTAGCTGGTCATGCGTAATCATTGGGTACACTATTAACTATCTTGATTGTGATTTTGTTTGTTTGATTAACTAACAATAGCTTGTACACGCATAACAGTGTACAACCCGTACTTGTAATGAAAGGACCCTGTGGTATGCTTCAGTGCCACAATCCTTATAAAAGGAGCGAAAGCTTCTTACTTTTGAGTAAAACTAATCAAAACTTTCATTTTCAAAGTTTTGCTCAAAAGAACAAGTACTTTCCCTTATGATTTTTCAAAACCTCAAAAGTTTATATCACTTTTTGAGGGGGAGTATTTGTCAACCAAAATCATTGTTCTACAACGTTCTTCATGGAAATCTTCCCACAAAACTCAAAATGGTCATATTCCATATCAAAATTTTATCAAAAATAACATTTATATGCCATTTTTTAGGGGGAGAAAAATTATGTGATAAGAAATATGTTGTAACTTGCAAGAGAATCATCGTGTGAATAGACTTAACCAACGAATTGACGAACTCTGAAATGTTAGTAAATCGAAAAGACTTGTCCGGGACGGGTAATAATTTCAAGCTAGTTCGCTAGTGATGTAAACGTGTCTCGCAAAGGACTTGTCCGAGTTGAATGTACCATTCGAGAAACTCTTGGTAGACATGAACTTTGACGGGTTTAACAACCTTTCAAGGTTGTCCACACCTTCAAGGTAGTTATTAGAGCTAGTTGTCACCTAAAAGCTGACAATGTATCTCTTTAACTATGCAATGTAACCGTGCCTCGCGGGGGATTGTCTATCATGAGTTGATCAATTCAAAAGTGCGCGCTCTTCTCTCACCGTGCAGATTTTAGTCAAAACTCTTAAGCACGTGTGGAAGGGGAGTAATTATGCAAAATCTTAAAACTCTCAAACATTGGTATTAAATGCTTTTGCTCATAACCAATGTGAGAGATTTTCAATGAAAATGGTTTTATGGCAACATAGGTTAGTCATGGAGTTATAAGGTGACTAAGGTTAGGAATAACCGTCCTATGATCCGCCAGATCCGGAGGGATCTACCCAAGGACACCACCAATAGTTAGAATTAGAAGTCCTTAGGTATAATCATAAAAAGGAGAAAATGAGAATCGGAGAAAGGAGTTGAAGAATTAAAAAGAAAAGTAAAGCAAAGGGTGAAAAGAAATAGCCCTCCAGATTATTCAACTTAGGGCAGACACCGGGTTCAATTCATATGCTACTGGTTGTCACTAGATGACACCGGTATTGAAGATCAAAGTCGTCATGGACCCAGTGACGCATGCACTAAACCTTATTAACCACTCAAGTTTCTCTCAACAGAAGCTTGTTTCATTCTCACAGGGAACCCTACGTAAACTATCAGCTTTCTCTTAGAGATTGCTGGTATTGAAGAAGGAGACCCTCTCCCTAGTCTCCGCTCAAGAAAACCAAAGTGCATTATTGAGTCTAGAGCCACGAGATTCATCAAAAGATCTCTTAGGAACAGTTGACAATTCATCGCTTGTCGTTCAAACAATAAGAACGCAAGTGATACATTATCGAGTCCTTCACAGATCTTAGCAATCTGTCGAGAACATTTATGAGAGGTTCAAAATTGTGATCCTCAGTGATTGAATGGAAACTCCTGCCAGGGTCAACATCAAACAGCCCTGACAGCAGGTCACTTCGGTAACTCCCCGTGGATTACGCTTAGTGTGTCTCAAACGGTCTACAGTCATGAGGTGATGCTTCGGTATACCTCAGCGACTCATCTGAACTGTAAGTGTACTTCGGTACATCGCGTTATCTCACTTGTGGGACTCCAGTTCAGGAACAGCCTTTGTGAGAATTAGAGTTGTGTTTTCACACTATGCTGTTAAAACTCTTGAAGTTCAAGCTTATAAGTGCTGGATTATTTCTAACCCATGTTTTATGTTTTCTTCTTATGGACGCTTGCGGGTGGAAAAGACCATGCAGATTCTTCACATGCTCATACCAACAACAACACTAATTGAAGTTCTCTCGAAAGGCAACACAAAGTCAGAATGATTCTTCGTCAAAGCCAAAGAATCTACAAAATTTAAAGACTAAGAGAACTACATTAGTATTGAAATCCAACATTTAAAAGCGTGTGAGCATGTTGGAGAAAGACACGGAGACACTGGAGCAACGAAGCAGACCTGATGCAGACAACCACAACATACTATCACTTCCATCACAAAGAACAAAGATCAAAGAAAAAAGTAAATGATGAAGTCAATGCAGAATACTTCAAAGGAAACAATTTCTCTACACTGGGGAGATTGTTCGAATCAAGGCACTTCTTCTCACAAGAAAGGAGAATGTCAGAAGACGTCAAAGCTACTATTACATCAACACCTACAACGTTTATATCATCAATCACTAACACTTAGGGGGAGATTGTTGGAATCACTTCTAAACTTTAATTCAAGTGTTAGTCATTAATATGTAATAATTAGCTTAATTATGGCTTTTATGTTAGTAATCAAGGTTAGGCACATGTAGAAAGCCCATGAGCCTATCCAAAGCCCAATAAGTAAAGGATGGGAACTTGGTGTGTTGCCCTAGCTCCCTCCTATAAATAATCTTTTAAACCCTCACTTGAGGGTTGGTTGTTCACTTATCTATTTCACCTACGCATAACTTTTCTTTACATTCATGCGCGAGAGTTTGGTTAAGTGTTCATCCAATCACCTTGTCTATATTTCTTCTATTGATGCTTGTGTTACAAACATGGTGACCTAACAGTTTAAAGTTACATCACACATATATGTTTTATGGACCATACCAAAATGCTTTATTTAGAATATTACGCAGCTTAGCCTAAGTCCATAGATCCCAAATTGCCCTCTTCATGAACCGTCAATTCCTGCTAGGAAGCGCGAATGTTATAAATAGATCAATTGGGGGTGACTCCCCTGTTCGGTTGGCCCCGCATGGGTCAAGGCAAGACATATAGCATGTCGGAATCTAGTGTATTGAGATAAACACTCGCCGTGGGCCCTTTATTTGTATGACTGCATTTTGCATACAGAAACTGTCGTAGCTTCGGTTGCATGAACTTAGTGCTAGCGTAATAGATATAATATATGACATTATATACGTTGTAATGTACATATACCCTACTTATGGTCCACTAATAAAATTCTTATGACATTATGCAAGACGTAATGATCATCAAAACCAAATGTTAAATGGTATACTGAAATGCCATTTAAAGGAACCTATGAACTCACCAATCTCGTGTTGACACTTTTTAGCATGTATTTTCAGGTTTTGAGGTGATAGTTTATCTTTGGAGGCGCAAGGAAAAGGCATGGCATGGTCATAGACGACTCTGATTTATGTATTGTGACCACATTTTAATAATGGGCCATTTCCGTACTAATCAATAATGTAAACATTGTTTTCAAGAATGAATAAAAGTTTATTTATGAAAATCAGTTGTTCTATGCTTATGTTGTGATATCAATTTAGTAGCACCCCAAGACTTGTGTGCTTCCGCTAAGCCATTTTGAGGTGTTACAGATTGGTATCAGAGCCTAGGTTATAGAGAACTGTGTATTTTTAAAACCTATACTATAACCACTTTTACAAAAACTTAACCCTATGACCGACACGTGCCTGCCTGCCAAGCTGATGCCTCACTTATGATCCTGCTGATATCATACTTGATAAGATACATGTTTTAACACTACTCACCTAATTTCACTATATGTTATAATTATATTTTTTCCCTATACGTATATTTACGTATCACAACACTACACCTTTTCCCTCACATAAATAGAATAATTGTTCTAGTCTTCAAGATAACTTTTAAAAGTATTGGGACATATTACTAGCGTAACTAAGCTAAGTACTTCAAAATTCATTGAACCTCGGTTGAATATAGATTGATCACCTATATTCAACCAGGGACAGCGGGACATAGCTTGATTACCTATGTCCGACTCAGAGGTGAATTTTGCAATACTTAGGATAGTTATAATAGCGTTATGTACAGTGAGTTTTGATTAATCTCAGAAAATGGAAATGTTTTTGGTAAACGAGCATGTAACAATTTATAAAGCCACACACTGGCGTCACACTAAAGCCACACACTGGCATTACACTAAAGCCACACACTGGAGTTACACTAAAGCTACACATTGGCGTCACACTAATTCTTAATCATAAGCCACCCACTGGCATCACACTAATTCTTAATCATAAGCCACACACTGGCATCACACTAATTCTTAAACATAAGCCACACACTAGCGTCACACTACTCCTCAATTATAAACTTTATAATTCCATATCACAATCGGGTTATGTTATAGTCACCCCTACCCCAAACCTTACATTCCGTGGAAGAATCAAACCATTCTAGGAGCAACCTTCCAATAGCACCTATGAGAAAGATCCTCTAGTGGGAATAGGCAACAAAAAGAATAATAAACCTTTGGAAAAATCTAGAAAGGCACGATAAAGACCTATAATCCCGCAGGAACTTGAAAACTTTACGCCCTACCTAGAGAATTAAATACCTAGAAGCTCCACCCACCTATTAAGAATAACCCTCCTACAAACTAAATGAATGAGTTTCCATACAAACTGTTTCCGATTATCCCACAGACCATTATAATCAAAATACTTCATGAATCACTTCATGAATTATTTTACAAACCAAATTACCACCTTACCATTTCACCAAAAAGTAAACTACAATTTCACTACTACCTCACAAAAATAAGGTGTTTCTTAATACTTTAAAAATTATTCTAGAACCACTCTATTGGTTACTTACTTCCTCGAAAAGTGTTTTAAGTTGATACCTCATAAACAGAAATAACCAATGTCCTCCTTGGTAACTAAGCCTAACCTTAGGATGTATCCCACACCTCTGCCTAAAACCATTGAAAATAATGAGGTTCACCAACTATTAAACCTCTAACCCTACCCAACTTAGACAACTAAGCTCTACTCATAGACATTTAAAAACATAAGTAAATGTTTATATCCTGCTACACATCTTTTCCACAACATTTTTATTTTAAGGAATCCCCTTTTAAAAATCCTACAATAATATTTTCTGAATCTCTCATTTAAAATGAGACAAAATGATGGCTGAAACAATCAAAGTTTCGCAAAATTTTCTTATACACACCATAATTAAGAACCTGTTTTACAATCTATTGAAAACATGTCATTTTTACACAAATATTGAGTTCAAACAAATGGATGTCTACTTCCTGAAATATTATCTTAGTCAAACTTGTGTAAACATTTGCTCGAATGAAAATTTCGAAAACAAATGTTTCTCCATCCTTTAAAGAAGAAAACACACAAACCCATAGCAAATCTTAAGAATCAACCCACATACTTTAGAATCATTAAACACCAGAAATGGGTACGTTTTGATAAGATCATGAGAAGTTAGAGGTGCCCACACAAATAGTGAAACCTCATAACATCAAAAATTAGAAATTTCACCCAATGAATCTACCCCAGAAAATCATGGCACCTCAGATAGAGGATGTGCTGCTGGCATAACACCTAGGTACCCATACCAAAAGGGGAAACCCTAGAACAACCTAGAAAACTCAAAACTTGTTCCAAATACCATCTCCTCTTTCCCGACACTCTATCGGGTAACATAAACTAAGATCCGGGATGGATCTCCTGTAAGGTGGGTAGACTATAACAACCCGTATAAATTTTGGATTATTATAATAATATTTATTACGTCAGAAAAATTAAATCGGTTATTTTCTGACAAGCTGCCAATATTTAAATTTAAAAATGAGAGGTCATCTCATTTCTTTAAAAACCCGACACCGCACACACGATACTTGTCCACTAAGTATCTTTATAGTAAATGTGAAATTTATTATTCTCTGTGTAAAATTTAAGCATACATAAGCTTAAACAGTTATTTTGGGAAGTTATCTCGCACACTGCAGCACGCAGTAACACACAGAACTAAAAATAAATACTGAGATAAGTAAAATATACACTTTTTATTATTCATTGATAATCTAAGAAAGAAAACGAGAGGTTATCTCGTGAATTTAGAAAATCACGGCACCGCACGCATACCGACACTGATTTAGTGATGACAAAACAGTTATAATCTGAATCCTACATAAAAACGATTCTAAAACTTTACGCTCTTAAAAGCATTTCCAAAAATATAATTTTACCATTTTGCGGGTACCGGGAAGGTATAATTACACGAAGATTCGATGAGACACGGGGTACACTTAATACTATTATCAATAATAAAAACAAAATAAAATTTATATTAACCCACCTTTTTTTTCGTCCCATCACTTTCTACTTCTTCTTTCTTCCTGCTTTTTCCTCCACGCCTCCTACACAAACCTCAAACCTACTGCTAATCTTTTCTGAACATCAAAAGATGATCCATCCTTATCAAACTCCTACAAAACAGAAACCTACACTTTAGACATCACATGATAGTGTAGCTATGGGAGTGAGACGAGAGCCAGAAGAGGGGATACCCTAAGCACGAGGTCAAGAGAGTTAGGAGGCTTCTTTTCCCTCCTTCATCTATACAAGGGTCAATATTTCACAAAGAATCACCCACCTTCCATCCAATCACAAAAATTATGGTTTCATGAGCCAAAGGGGTTTTCGAAATCATCAAGGGGGTTTTGCTATTCAAGGTCTATGGAGTCCAAATATGGTTTCAATTTGTTCTAATTCATCCTAGTTCGTGGTCAATTCAAATTTTGGTGTTCGGTCCCCATCGACTCGTCTAATTATTGTAAGAACATTCAATTGTTATTGTTTTGAATCTGTTAAGTTTGTAATTCCATTTGTCTAATTCGAATGAAAAATTTCTCGTTCACCGATAAATTAATTAAATGATAAGAGATATTGATTTATAGTGGTGTTAAATTGAATTGATAAAGGAGTTGATGTTGATTTGATTAAGTTAAAATGGTATGGCATATGGTTGTTGTTGGTGCTGTCGAGAACCAAGGCAAGAAAAAGAAAAAGATCAAAAACCTTATTTTGGCTAAACTAGAAATTGGCTTATGTGTGCGTAATCGGCTCATTAAGTTCTGCTTATATGTAAGCTTATTCAGCTTATCAATGTTTTCGGCTTAATCCTCAGCATATTCGGCTTATTTGTGTTTCTTCCTTTGGTTTATTATCTGGCATTATATTAGACTTATGTTCTAGCATTTTCTTTAAGCTCATGTTCCTGACCCATCTTAGTGATCCCTCAGCTGTGAGAATACATCTAGTCGAGAGGCATTGGTCTGGTTCGTTTCGTTGTTAGTTCATAAATCCCAAGCCACTAAGTGACAAGCCATGTGCACTCGGGTAGTACTCGACTATCACTTGTCACTAATCAAATGAAAACGTAAAAGTCATTTTTTGTTTTGTTAGTCCAACTTTCAATTTAGTTTGAATGTCTCACTTAGTTTCGGTTTGGTAACAAACTGTCCATTTCCTCTTCATGATTCCGCATGACATTTTCGATGCATATAGACCCGCAAGGGTCTAAGAATTTTGGGTCGTGTTTGTTAGTTACCCAAATGGGTGCGTCGTCTACTCATTCAAGTCACAAGGGTACGCAGGCTTATATTGCCTCGGGTCACAACGAGACACCCGAGGGTGCTAAACCTTTGAGTTTACCACATTTACAAAATATCATTATTTGTTTCCAGAGACCTTGCGTTTGAATTGCCACTGAATAACAGTTGGGCTGCAAGCCCATTCGCTTATATAGGACACATTTGGGGTAGTAACAAACTCAAAGCCCAACTCAACACTTTTCTTAGTAAATGTGTGGCAAGCAGTTTGGGCCGCAGCCCAGTAATTCCAAAGGCCCATTTGAGCCAACGCAGCATACCAAGGCGTCTGTATGGCGTGCATCGTCTCGGTTTCTCTCGACATAGTTTACGACTCGTATTCCCATCTCATCCCAACTCATCCATTGCAACATAAAATATGATATGTCATAGCATCCTTTAAATACGGTACACGAAACAAATATTAAACATAAGAAAAGGGTTTTAAACTCAAACTTCTTAAAATGAGTATGTATGTCTACTCGCGATGTAATTAGTAAATATATGAACGTCTAAATATATTTAAACCGGATATTTATTACAAACTTATAAACGTACATATTTAAAATTGTTAAACTAGACATTTAAACTTAATAGAATATATATATACTCTTGACAATTACTCAACTTGAATAAATAAGTTATACACTCGACTCATGACCAAATTCTCTATAGACATATGACCATATTACAATTCACAAACGGGCTTTATTTCTTGAAAAACTCAAACAATCCGAGATATATATACAACATTCTAAAAACATTTATTTATGAAATGTATCCTACATTGAATTTTCTAATACAATTAAGTTAAAACTTAATTTCTTTCCAAAATAAATGCATTCCTACTAGATTTTATAAATATATATACACTTGATACGTATACATACATCCTTTTCATTCACAACGACAATGTCTCATTACATTGCGTACTATCCTTCCATACATTATCGTTTGGTCATCATTGAACCAAAGTCGCAATTCCTTCTTCGAAATTACTTCCATGTCATACCCTCATAAGCCGAAATTCACCCAAATCTTTGTAAATTATTTTAAGATAAATGATGCCACATAAGCAACAACAACAATAAAAACACAAACATTTAAAAATTTATAAAGTTAGTTAAACTTTATCGAGTCTTAAACATGAGTAAAGACTAAATTTCCGTACTAAATTAGGTTGTGTGTCGGAGCCGTGCACTACCACTAATTGATTTATTTCACCCCATGCTACACATAGCTAAGGTGAGTTTTATAGCCCCTACTTTTAAACTATTTTATACTTGTTTTGGGGGAAGATACATGCTTATTTTACTTAAATGATTTTATTTACTGAAATTGAGCATTACCATGCATACTATGCTTTATAATTGATATGTTTACCTACTATTGAATGTTTTCTTGTTTAAAGTTACTTCACACATAGATGTTTTATGTACTACACCAAAATACTTTATTTAGAATATTACGCAGCTTAGCCTAAGTCCATAGATCCCAAATTGCCCTCTTCATGAACCGTTAATTCTTGCTGGGAAGCGCGAATGTTATAAATAGATCTATTGGGGGTGATTGCCCTGTTCGGTTGGCCCCGCATGGGTCAAGGTGAAACATATAGCATGTCGGAATTGAGTGTATTGGGATAAACACTCGCCATGGGCCCCTTATTTGTATGACTACATTTTGCATATAGAAACTGTCGTAGCTTCGGTTGCATGAACTTAGTGCTAGCGTAATAGATATAATATATGACATTATATTTGTTGTAATGTACATATACCCTACTTATGGTCCACTAATAAAATTCTTTTATCTAAGGTAAAGACAAATTCTTATGACATTATGCAAGACGTAATGATCATCAAAACCAAATGTTAAATGGTATACTGAAATGCCATTTAAATGAACCTATGAACTCACCAACCTCGTGTTGACACTTTTTAGCATGTATTTTCAGGTTTTGAGGTGATGGTTTATCTTTGGAGGCGCAAGGCAAAGGCATGTGTAACATATTAGATTTCACAAACACATCAAATCATGGTCACATATAGGCGTATAATATAAGGTTTTTAGAGAGAGAAATAGTTAGAAGTTTGGGAACTTAGTGAGAGAAAGTAAAAGTGTTATTATGAGCTCCAACCCTCTACCTTGGGAGGTAGAGGGTATTTATAGTCTTACACAAATCGCCACCTATGGGCTGTGGATCAGGCATACAGTGGATAAAGACCCGTCCGTCCTCCACGGAGTTACTTAACTAACTACTACTTAATGTTAAATAACTACGACTATGAGCTTTCTAACGATTACATATACTTGAGGTGACCGACACTTTAATAACTGGATTTACTAAATCCTAAAAATCTCCCCCTAAGGGAGGTCACCTCAAATTACATTGAATACAAACAGATATTACATTAAGATTGTTCTTGGATTCTTGTTAATGTTCTTTGCTCTGCAGCCCGTAGTCATTGATTCTTCATTTTTGCATGTTTGGTTAATCCAAGTGGAGGTCTTTAACTAATCCACGTGATAATGAGTTTTGAGCCAGCATTGAGATCATCAGCTAACATTAATCTCTGACTCTTCTATTGTGGTGTTGATATTATGTGATGTTGTGACTTTTGGATCGACAAGCTCATAATCTGGATCATGATATCTTCTCATCAGAGTAGCGGAAGCTTTAGTTGATTCATGATATTTGTAGCAGCGTAGCAGAAGCATGGAGTGAAAATATCAGAGTCGTTGATGCACTTATCATGATTTCTTTAGAAATGAATGTGTTGTGTGAGCATGCGGCTATGGATTGAACTCTCCATTCTGATCAGCTGAAAACGTCGGGCGTACCTGCATACAACAGTTAGCAATAAATCGCACGAAAGTGTCTTTGATCACTTTTGTTGAATTGAGGTACACGGCCCACGGTTCCCCATTGATCAGTACAAGTACTGCCTGGATCAGGTATAATTCTGAAGAATCTCCTTGACAGGGTTTCGCACCTGCTCTAGCTGTTCTCAAACCGGAACGTCTCAAAGAAGACAACACGGAGTGAGTAAACCAGCAAATTTGAGATTCACTGATTGATGAAAAGAGATTTGAAAAACAATCGAGTACTGCTCAATAAAGTGTTTTTGCAATACAACGAGGGTTTTTGAGAAAAATCAATTATCAATCATAAACACCTTTTATATTTGAAATATTCATACACAGTCGATGTGCTAACGAAAAGAATTTTTAAGCACAACGACCGGTTTTTCAAAGGTATCCGTCAATCCATAACCTGAACCAGGATTGATTCATAATTTTGAATCGCCCCATTGTTTCTGTGCAGTTGTCACATGGTTGATCTATTGGATAGATCTCACATGCCACCTACCAAGAGCTTGTTTGATGTTGGCTCTAGAAGGCTTTCCATCTTTATTGTGAATATGTTTGCATATCACTCAGATGTTCTGGCAATACCACAAGGATAATGCGTAGGACTCATAAGATATTATCTCTCTTTCCACATTGTGTGAAACAGAGAGTCTTCATTGACAGTTTCCTAAAGAGATTTATTAGATGATCTCGTGGCTCTAGACTCAATTGTGCACATTTGGTTCCTATGTCAGAGACTAGGGAGAGGGTCTCCTTCTTCAATATCAACAATCTCTAAGAGAAAGTCGATAGATTATGTAGGTTCCCCGTAAGAATGAAACAAGTCCCTTTTAAGAGAAACTTGAGTAGCTTGGGAAGTTGTAGTGCAGTGCGTCACTGGGTCCATGACGTCTTGTCTTCAATACCGGTGTTACCTTAGTAACAACCAGTAGCATATGTATTGAACCCGGTTTCTGCCCTAAGGTTGAATAATAGGAGGGCTATTTATTTTCACCCTTTTCTCATTCAATTCTTTTTCATTCTTCAACCCCTTCAGTGCTTACCGAGACTTCATAACTAGAACCTTGTTGGGTTAATTCCAGTTCTAGCTCTTTCTCATTCCGCACTCTTCCCATATCTCACTTTTCTCCTTTTTTCATCATACCTAAGGACTCTACACTATCTAGTGGATTGTCCCTGGGTAGATCCCTCCGGCTCTGGCGGGATCGTGGGAACGAATACCTAACCTAACCATCCTTATAACTCCATACATAAAGTAAATTTGGTCGGTCTATTTGGTATTGTTCATCTGCCATTGGAACCAATTGAAAACCATTTGAAAATCAATCTAGATACTTGTGATATATTATCAAAGCATTTTGTACCTGAACTGTTTTTGATATTTTTAGAAAAAAAAATAGCTCCCCCTCAACATGTGCAACATGTATTTGAAATCGTTTTGGCACACGGAGGCAAGAGAAAGGATTCACTTCTTTGATTACCATTTTCTAAAAGATATCAACATCACTTTCCTGATCAAAATTAGCATTTTACATACTTTGTTAAGGGTATTTTTTGAAAGGATGTGGTTTTCAAAAAGTTGCTCCCCCTCAATATGTGCATAGAGATTTGGAAGTGTTTTTCACATATTAGAGAAAACCTGCATGTTGAAACAAATCAATCACGTTTTAATCCTTTTTTGTTTGAAATAGATGCTCCCCCTCAACATGTGCATGGAAAATTTGAAATCGTTTGGCACATGTGGGGAGGAGAGCTTGTAAATCATTTATCGAATTATCAGTTTAAATCCAATTTAAATCACAAATTCTCCCACGATCACAATTTTCAAATCATTTGAGATTTGTGATCTCTGTATATTTAAATTGATTTTGAAAGCTTTTGAGAAGAATTGTGACTTGCTTATGAAAAAATTTAACCGATAAGGATCAAAGCTGAGACTTTAAACTCCAAAAATATGCTTGAGTATCTTTTGAAAACATGACATAAACCTTAGTTGTATGGCAAATAACCTTTTGACTTAAATGAAATCATTCTCCCCCTCAATCAATAACATAAGTTGTTGATTGAGAGATAGAGATTTTGACCAATGTCAAGTCCAGATGATTTTCAAAAATTGAGACCGAGTTATTTTTATTAGTTTTCAATTAGATAACAAATATTTTTCAGAAGAATTTTTTGAAGGAAAAATACTTGTGAAGGAAACATTTGTCGTTTTATTGACAAACATTTGTTTTAAGAATCAGAGCATGAGTTGTGAAAAATAAGATAAAGCATGGCTCTGTTCTTTCTTTAAAAAACGGGTTATAGACTGAAATGACTATAAGCCTTTGTTTCACTTTCTCTCAAAGAAAGGTTTTTTTATTTTTATTTTTTTTTTATTTTTTTTTAAAACAAATTATGTACATTCGAAGAGCATCTAAAAACCCATGACATTCTTTGAATGTCAACACAAAGTCCGTAGATGATATCGAACAAGGAAAACATGACAAAATAACAATATTTTTGGGATTTTTCAAGATTTTTTAATTTTTATGGATTTTGAAAATTTTATATTTTTCTATTTGCTTTTTGTTGGTTTTGAAATTTTGTATTTTGCTTTTTGAATAACTATTTACAAGAGATGGATGAAGAAAAACCTTTTACTCCTCTACTTCCTCTTGAAGACGTTTAAGTGTTTCCAATTGTAGACTCTTTAGACCAAGTCGTGGGAGGATAAACTCAAAACGTTCTCTAGGAAGAGCTTTGGTGAAGATGTCTGCTAACTGGTATTCAGACCTCACAAAATAAAGTTCCACCACACCATTTTCCACTTGCTCCCTGATGAAATGATGTCGAATGTCGATGTGCTTTGCTTTTGAGTGTTGTACGTTGTTGCATGAGAGAGCAATGGCACTTTTGTTATCATAATACAGAGGGATTTTGTTGAATTCAAAGCCATAGTAAGATAATTGGGATCTCATCCATAGGATTTGAGCACAACAAGATGACATGGCTATGTATTCAGCCTCTGTAGAGGATATCGAAGTACTCATTTGTTTCTTAGAAGACCAGCTCACAAGCTTATCACCCAAAAACTGAGCACCTCCAAACGTACTTCAACGTGTATCTTGACATCCTGCATGATCAGCATCTGCATAGGCTGTTAGTGACATACCGGTGTCCTTCGGGTACCAAAGTCCCATATTCATGGTTCCTTGTAGATACCGAAAGACCCGTTTAACTGCTTCAAGGTGCTTTTTGGTAGGCTTAGCCTGGTATCTAGCACACATGCAAACAGCGAACAGAATGTCTGGTCTACTGGCTGTGAGGTACATCAGGGATCCAATCATACTACGATATTTCGTTTGGTCTACCATGATCCCTGAGTGGTCCTCATCCAGTTTAGTACGCTCTATCATGGGAGTGTCAACAGGGTCACAAGAATCAAATCCAAATTTCTTTAAAATCTCATTTGCATATTTAGATTGATTTATAAAAATGCCTCCGGGACTTTGTGAAATTTGTAATCCCAAGAAAAATGACATTTGTCCCATCATTGACATTTGAAATTTAGAGCCCATCTCCACGGTCACATTCATTGGGGTCAATCGAGGCAAAAATAGTATCATCAACATAAATTTGAACGTGAATTAAATGTTTGCCTGACTTTCTGGTGAACAATGTCGGATCAACTGCTCCTTTGCTGAATCCAGTAGATAGAAGAAACTTTGATAGCGTATCATACCATGCCCTTGGAGCTTGCTTCAAACTGTAAAGAGCCTTCTTCAAGCGATAGACATGAGTAGGATGCTCTGGATTCACAAAGCCTTCAGGTTGGCTGACGTATACGACTTCTTTAAGATCTCCGTTAAGAAAAGCCGTCTTTACATCCATCTGATAGACTACCATGTTCTTACTTGCAGCATTAGCCAAGAAGATTTTGATTGCCTCGATACTAGCAACTGGAGCAAATGATTCTTCAAAGTCAATACCCTCCTCTTGACGGTATCCTTTTGCAACCAATCGAGCCTTGTTCTTTAATACATCACCATGCTCATCAAGTTTTACTTTGAAGATCCACTTTAGAGCAATGATCATAGCACAGTCAGGAGCAGGTACTAATTCCCATACATCTAGTCGATCAAACTCATGAATTTCTTCTTGCATGGCATTGAACCAGCTGTCTTCATTCATGGCAGTTTTAACATCTTTTGGTTCGACCTTGGATAGTACGGAGTTGAAGAAGCACCATAAGGCATCAGTTGCAAGTTGTTTGCGAGTGGATACTGGACGAGAGGGATTTCCAATGATGTTGTCCAATGGATGATCATGTGTCCATTTTCTAAGGTGTTCGTGTGGTTGTTGTTGAGGAACTGAAGTAGCAGAGTCGATTTCTCCTGATGAAGATGGTTCTGATGATGATTCAGGAGAAAATATGTTTTCAAAGGGGGCATCTTCAGGAGTAGCAAAGGGATTATCTCCATCATAGGTGCCAGACACAATTCCATGATGTACACTCGATGATTGATGATTTATTGATGAGACAGAGTGATCAACAGCAGGCACTTCTTGACTTAATGACATAGAAACTGAAGGGTTAACTTCATTGACAGGGATAGGAACAGCCTCTGTTGATGGAATTGACAGATCATTAGCACTTGGCTCATAGTGTTCATCAAACATTGGATCAAACAATTTCTTCAAATCATCTTCTGAAGGAGGTACATAAGGAGTTGCTGGTGAGGGATTTAGAACAAGAGTAGAACTGATAGGACTACTTGATGAAGGTTGAGATGCGGGTCCAGAACTGGATTGTCCTGGAGCCATTTTCCCGGACAGCTCATCGAACGTAACGTGAGTAGTTTCCATGATATCTCGAGTTCTTTTGTTGTAGATTCGGTAACCCTTCTTGTTTGATGCATAACCTACAAAAACTCCAATGTCCGCCTTAGCTCTTAATTTACCTAGATCTTGACCGTCATTCGTTGGATAGCACAAAGCACCAAACACACGAAGGTAGGAGAGATCAGGTTTTCGTTTATGGACAAGTTCATATGGAGTTTTTCCATGAGATGTGTGTATGAGGGAACGATTTTGGGTGTAGCAAGCAATGGCAATGGCTTCAGCCCAGAGAAACATTGGAACCTTTGAATAAATTAGCATTGTTCTTACAGCTTCCACAAGAGTTCGATTTCGTCTTTCAACTACACCATTCTGTTGAGGAGTTCGTGGAACACTTCTTCGATGACTGATTCCAACACTTTCATAAAATTGACTTAAGTCTTTGTTAACGAACTCTGTGCCATTGTCTGTTCGAACAATTCTAACCGTATTGTTAAGTCTAACCTGAAGCTGCTTGATAAGTTTGATTATGACATCTGAGTTTCATCCTTTGTCCTCAAAAACTTTACCCAAGTAAATCGAGAGTAGTCATCAACAATGACTAAAATATATTTCTTCCCATCAATCGTTTGCACTCTCATTGGTCCGCACAAATCCATATGAAGGGTATGCATAACTTCCATTACTGAGTTTGTGGGTTTGGGTTTGTGGGCATATTTCTTGCTTTTTCCCAATTGGCATGCTGAACAAAGATGATATTTTTCATACTTTAATCTGGGTAAGCCTCTTACAAGATCATTTTTGGAAAGATTATTAATGGTGCCGAAGTTCAAGTGATTGAGACGACGATGCCATAACCATGATTTTGTTTTTGAAGCCTTTGACAACAAGCAGATTGGAGAAGACTTCATCATATCTTCGATAGAGATGGTGTATAGATTTGAACCAGGAGTTCCTCTTAACAGTTCCACACAATCAAGTTCTCTAACGAAACAAGTATGTTTTCTAAATGCCACTTCTAGATCGGAATCACAGAATTGACCAACAGAAAACAAGTTATGACCAAGACCTTCAACATAATATACCCTGGAGATTACACTTTTGCCAACAACATAGTCTCCATAACCCATAATTGCTCCAAAATGGTCGTTCCCGAATCTAACAGTCCCGATGAATTTACTCACGAAGTTCATGAGCCGCGAGCGATCTCTAGTCATATGCTTGGAACAGCCTGAGTCTAGGTACCACAGAACGATTTGAACGATCTGCAGTTGAACACAGACAAGAATGGATAACTGGATAATTGGGATCCCCATGCAAGAATGGGTTCCATTTGGCTAGTAACAGTGATTGGAACACCCACATCGGAAGTGGAAACAATGGAATCATCAGGAATTGATGCAGTGCTAGTGTCTGTATTCGACCTATTCAAAGTATGTTCACTTCTTAAAGGAATAGTTCTACCAGTAGGCATCCATTTTCTAATGGGCATTGACTTAGCAAATTTAGGGCAAGACTCTTTAAGATTAAGCTTACGGCCAGTAGGTATCCATTGATAACCTATATTACTAAATTTTCTTCCTGTGGGTTTCCAATGTTTTCTAACTTTCTTTCGCCTTTGCCTTTTAGCCTTCTTAGCTTGATTTTTGACATTAACAATTTTGACTGGGCATTTAACAGCATTAATCAAGTCATTCACACCACATTCATGATTAGTAACAGAAATCAAGCAGTCATCATTACATAGTTTGCGGATAGTAGCAGAATTCGAATTAATTACATTACGCTTATAGCTAATACTAGAATCAACACGATTCGTTTTATTCAACTCAAACTTAGTGTTCCTAGGGTGGTCTTCTACTCTCTTCCAATGCACATTCTTAGCTTGTGAGGTCCTATCTTGCTTTGTGTTGTCTGGAGGCTTTAACCCGCTTGCTTTTATGTCACTGATTACTCCTGTAGAGGGAATTATGGGAACATTAGTTGGTTGAGCTACTTTTTGCATTCCTGAACTAGACGTGCATGGATCAGAACTACTTGAAGGCACTTTAGAGTTCACTTTCTTAATGCTGGGCATAGAATAGGTTACATACTTGGAACTAGGCATAGAACAAGGCATCACAGCTTTATCTTTCGCACCTAAGGATTTAGGACATGTTGCTATTAAACATTCTAGCAGCTCCTGAGATCGTTTGGCCTGAATGCAAGCAAACCTAATTTCTCTATCAACTGGCTTATTTATGAAAACCTCTTCTACAATCTCACGGAGACATTCTAGACTATCCTTAAGGTAAGAGAAATAGTTATGAAACACAAGTTCATTATTTCTAAGATAAGGAGGAATGTATTTAACAGTCACATTATATTTGCAATCTGCAGATGACTTTGATGCAACATTCTCATTAAAGACAAGTGGCAATTTCCCTTTTTCCTGACTCCTCAGATTCTCAATTTCCTTTTGTAAAGACGTTATTTTTTCGTTGTTCTTGTCACGAATGACTTTCATTGAATCATATAACTCTTTAAAGTGTCGTTTAACCTTTTCATTTTCTTCTAGAAAACTCTCATTTTCTTTTTGTAAAACATTAACCAAGTTTTGAAGATGAAAAGTTTGAGAACACTGAGAATCTAGAGGAGGAGGCATTTGGGAACCAGTCACGTTGTTCTTTTCACCCTTTAATTGTGAAATTTGGGCTTTCAACTTTCTAATCGTGTTACAATGAGCCTGAATCTGTTCGTCGCGTTTGTTTATTTCAAAAAGTGCATCAAACTCTGGAATATTTGAGGATGTCTTGATGTTTGAGGTTTTGACATTTTCCTTGAGATGTTGATATTTTAATTGGAAATCAAAATGTTCAACTTCTAGCTTAGAAAGGTGTTTTACCAAATTATCATGATCATCCTGATCAATTTTATCATTTAGTTCTGAGTTTTTGTTTTCAAGCTCAATGACACGATCATGTGAGACTTTCAAAGCAACAGTTAATTCATGAAATTGAGAAGCAGTAATAGAATGCTTAGTAACAGTATAAAACACATCTTGAGCCACACAACTTAATACTAAGTTCTCATTTAGGATATGCAAATTCTTCCTTTCAATTTCATTATATTTGAGTTCCCGTTCATAATCATTGACTTCAACAATCATTGCATCAAATTCCTTTTCCATTTCTTTAATATCCGAGTTTATCCCCTTTTGAAGACTTTCAAATTGACCTTTTAATTGTTTAAAGAAAGGCATGACCTCAGTTAAATAGCATTCTTTAGTTTGCTCAAAACCCCTTTCCCCTTCAGTTATCCCTGTAGGTGTGATTCTCTTCTTACATATCTTCTCAAAATCAACGAATAGTTGATAAACAACATATAGGCTGATTAAGGTTTTCCTATTAGTGGCAATAGTTCTAGGAACTAAATGCATTGGTGTATTCGGAGGATACACAGTAGCTGCAGGCACTTTCCTAAGGGGAGTGTTTGTTTCAACAAGTACGTTTGCTTTTTGCTTATCCATGTCTTTCTTCCAAAAAATTTGTTCTGTGGTTAATTGAGTTTGAGGCTTAAACCTGTTCAGGGAGATCCAATTTTCTTTTGAGTAATCATGTGGTTTGATCGTTATGTTATTCTTTTTACACTTAGGATCTTCTAGTTTCTTATCCATTTTCTCCCTAGAGGCATCTCCTAATTTTCTATCCTCTTCCGTGCTTCCAATACATGAAGGTGATTGCCTAGGCTTAAGAATCTCATTGCCATCATATACAATCTTATGGAAAGCCTTAGCCTTTTTGCAATACTCGGGATTTGGTTCCTCTACAAGGGGAATAATGTGCTTATCGCTTAATACTCTATGCTAAGTGATCATGTGAGCAGTCTGAATGGTGTTCCCTTGTACGTACAACTTATTTTCAAGCTTGTTTTTCAAAGTTTTTAGATTAGAAAAATCATTCAAAAGTTTTGATTCCTTAGCAATAAATTCTTGTTTAAGCACTTTAACATTATCTTGAAGCTCTTGCTTTTGCTTAACAGTTTTAGAAAGCTTTTCTTGTAAGGAGTTTAACTCTTGTTTTAACACTTCTTCTCAAAAATTACTTTTTCTAATAATTGTACGCATTTGGTCATCCATTTCCTACTCACGGCTAGTTAACTCAAACTTAGCACGTTGTTCATAAATAGCAACTTGTTCTTTATAGGCATTCAGTTCAGAGATAACAGAATCATCAGCACATGCAGTGTATTCATCAAAAACATCGTCATTATTGACTGCAGAAGATACATCACTTGGTACAATCTCACTTTCACTTTGTGTCACATATTGATCATATGGGACAGTATTACTATTACCCTCATTATCAATATCTAATTCATAAGTTTCAAGATATTGTACTTCGTCATGTATCTTTTGCTCATCCACCTCATCGTATAGTTTTAATACCTCTAAGATGATTGATTCTTTGGATGGTCCAGATTGTTGTGGTGAAGAGACCTTTGGAGAGACCATAGGTGAGATGCTAGCCATGAAGATTGTCTGGGCAGTAGGTTCATCATCGACATCAGAATCAAATGCATCACATCGCAACTTGAAAGGCATTTTTATGATTGTGACCTATTTCCTGAATTGGTTGCTCATCCACATCAGCATCATATGTCTTGGCATTCCCTTCTGCAAGAAACAATAACTCCTCTTCATCCAAAGCTGCTCCATTATCCTGAGCTTGCACAAGCAACATCTTATCTCTGAAGTATTATGCATTCTGTGGACGTTTTGGGGATGTGCAGTTCCTTGCAATATGTCCCTCACCACCACAGTTGTAGCATTTGAGTGGCTTTGCTTGCCCTTGATTGCCAGTTCTTCCACGATTCTGATTAGCCACATATCCTCCACCTACTCCAGTATTACCATAACCTGCTCCAATCATTCCTTGTTCATATCGCCTTCCTTGAGCTGGTTGCACCATAACTTTCCCATCTCTGACAGTAGCTTGATTGTGTGGATTGGATGCTGTTCTGAGATTGTTGTTGGTGTGTGGGAGGGAATTCATATTTTGACTAACCATGAGAGACAATTGATTGAAGAAGTTTTCCATGAGTGTGTTTGAGTCTGGAGGCTTATATCTTTGGATCAGAGATGAGCTTGTAATTACCATTACCCGTGGGTATGACTTGAGAAGCTTTGGTGGTAATTCCAACATTGGTGTAAAAGGTTGTTGAATCATTTGATGAACTTGTTTCTCCCTGCTTAGATTTGAACTGTTCAAGAATCCTTCGTTCAAACATAGCATGTCTCTCATTCTGAAGAAGTAAGGCATACAGTTGCTCATAGTTGATGTTCTTCAATCCTTTGGTTAGCTTCACAGAGGTGACAAATTTGTGCCATTCGGGATTCATGTTGTTCACAAACTTTGAGTTCAGCTGAATATTTGGCATGGTCATTTTGATATTCCTCATATCATTCACAAGCTTGTGGAATCTCACGTAATATTCATAGACACTTTCTTCTGGTTTCATCTTAAAGTGCTCAAATTCATCATACAGTTGTGATTCTATGTCTTCCTTAGTTAATTCAGAACCCGAGAGAAGCATCTTGACATTATCCCAAACCGCCTTGGCTTCAGTGTTGTGATTGATAAGCTTGTAGATATCTTTTGGAAGACCTTGAAGTATAATGTTTGAAGCCCTGATATCAGCATCGAATCTCTTTTTCTCCTTATCACTGAGCTCATCATACGTCTTTGGTCTGTCCAATCCAAAGATCATTGTTCCATCTACAGCAGTATCGAGTATGTCTCTAGTTGTCTCAACTTGATAAGGTCCTTCATCAATTGACTTGAGAATGTCGACTCCATTTTCCTTTCCCAGACAATACAACCTAATTCGTTGATCCCATGAGTCATAGTCAGTTCTGTCAAGCATGGGTGGACGAGTATTTGAACCAGCTGCTTGAACGTCCGCAGCTATAGTAGAGATGATTGTAGGCACGTTGGTAGACATGTTTACAGATTTCACGGGATTTTATAACTCTATGATTAAACTGGGAAATAGATTCTTTCACGGGATTTTACTAAATCAAGAGAAAACCGTATTAGAAACAAATATCAACCAAGTCGCTATAACCCTTGAGACAAGTCGCTAAGTCACCAAGTCGCTAAGTTGCAACTCGCTAAAACCTCAAGTCGCTGTGAATCAAGTCGCTAAGCACAAGTCGCTATGAACCAAGTTGCTAAACACAAGTCGCTAAAGCACCAAATCGCTAAGCTGACAAGTCGCTAAAGAACAACTCGCTAAGTGGACCAACTCGCTAAAGACACCAAATCGCTAAGCTGACAAGTCGCTAAAGAGCAACTCGCTAGTAACAACAAAGACAAGTCGCTAGAAATAATAGAGACAAGTCGCTACGCCAATCAAGTCGTTAACAGAAGTGGAACCTCCACTACTTTGTATTGTTTGTCGGCTTGTCTCAATAAACAAGTCGCTAGGCTCACGTCGCTACTACTTCAACTATAAGTCGCTGCAAATTAACAAAGTAAATCGCTACGAAGAAAAACTACTCTGAGGCTCAAGTCGCTAGGTATAAAAACTTAAGGACAACACTTTTCAATCCAAAACAAGCCCAACCACAGTGATTTAAGCTTTCCAAATCAAAACCCAAGCACTTACAATGATCCTAAACACAAAAGTACACTCAAAATTCAAACTTTAACACAAGAAATGATCCAAATGATGCAAACACCACTAAACTTTTTCAAACCCAAAAACCATATAAAACCACTATAAATCCAAGGATATGTAAGAGAGATGATCAAACCATGGCTCTTGATACCAATTGTAACATATTAGATTTCACAAACACATCAAATCATGATCACATATAGGCGTATAATATAAGGTTTTTAGAGAGAGAAATAGTTAGAAGTTTGGGAACTTAGTGAGAGAAAGTAAAAGTGTTATTATGAGCTCCAACCCTCTACCTTGGGAGGTAGAGGGTATTTATAGTCTTACACAAATCGCCACCTACGGGCTGTGGATCAGGCATACAGTGGGTAAAGACCAGTCCGTCCTCCACGGAGTTACTTAACTAACTACTACTTAACATTAAATAACTACGACTACGAGCTTTCTAACGATTACATATACTTGAGGTGACCGACACTTTAATAACTGGATTTACTAAATTCTAACAGCATGGCATGGTCATAGACGACTCTGATTTATGTATTGGGACCACATTTTAATAATTGGCCATTTTCCGCACTAATCAATAATGTAAACATTGTTTTCAAGAATGAATAAAAGTTTATTTATGAAAATCAGTTGTTCTATGCTTATGTTGTGATATCAATTTAGTAGCACCCCAAGACTTGTGTGCTTCCGCTGAGCCATTTTGAGGGTGTTACAGTTATTGACACTTATTTATTTTTTGTGATATAACACTGTAAGGAAGATGAAGAGTACTTAAACTGTCGTTCTTAATTACTTGGGAGTAATATCTCATGTGATTAAGCAATATAATGTGACACTAATTTTGGTATTCTACATATGAGTAATATCACAAGTGATAAAGCAATAGAATGTCACACTAATTATGGTATTCTACGTATGAGTAATATCATAGGTGATAAAACAATCAAATGACCAAAAGTATACATCATTCATGTCGGGTTATATATATTCAAATAATTTAAAATCATCTAAGTCTGCATCATTGTATACAACAGTTAACATGCACTTTTTCTAGTTACTTCCATAATCCTTCTTTTTCTTCGTTCTTCAAAAAACTATTTCATCTCTTCCCCGTCCGGATATTCAGTTGCAAACTAGTTTGCTAACTTTGTCATCATCATCTTTATTCCATAATTGTTCATCTCATGAAGAATCATTTTTCTGGCTGATAAATTTGAGTTTCATCATTCACATCTGCATCACATGAGATAATATACTTAAATTACATAAAGTACATGACATAATCATAACATAGTCATTATAACATACTTGGAATGTCAAAGAATATAAGGATGAAGAAAATGCACATTTCAACCAAGAAAAACCATATTCTTTAAAGAAAGCTTGTGCAAAGGCATAAAGTAAACCAAAATGTAAAGTAGTACGAATTTGCAAGTAATCAAAATGAGTATCAAAGGGGATATCTTGTGATTTTTAAGTGGGCAGGCTAGATGTGTGATATGAAATTAATGTTTCAAACAATGATGGTTGTAAGTATGTTGTACGTTAAATGATGTAGACAATGATGCAGGCTAACTGTTGTAGACAATGATGCAACTTTAGATGCTTTTGGGTTATCTGAATATATATCTAGACATGAATGATGTCTATTTTTTGTCATTTTTATTGCTTTATCACCTGTGATATTACTCATATGTAGAATACCATATTTAATCTCACATTATATTACTTTATCACCTGAAATATTATACAGGTATCAGTTTGTCAGATGATAAGTACATTTTAAAAAGACTCACTATCTTCTAAAACAAGCAGAAAACATTAGTGAATCTTCTTGTACGTATGACTGCATTCATAAGTACAGCCCTGCACATCATTGATGTGCAGACTCTCAAACTTAATTATCACATATTGGCACTCTACTTGACATGGTGTTCTAATGCAAATTATAACCATCTATATGAGTGACATCTAAAAACTGCCATATATCAAATCTAAAAAGTTAAGTATATTTCTAAAAGACTCACTATCTTCCACCATAGCAAATTGCACATTCCCACTCCCACCAGCACTTACAAATCATAATGTCAAAATTATATACCTACCTCTGTTCTTAAAATTTCACTTTCAGATTAAAACTTCAGACTAAAAGATTTCACAACCAACCAAGATCATGTATCCTAATAGATTATTTATCAACTTTTTGGTTAAATCAACAACTCTAAGAACCAAAAGTCAAATGCGGCCTTTTTCACGCAACATATGGCTAACAAAACAACATTTTTTTCAAGGGTTAATGCGCTATTATGTTATCACTTCTACATGTCCATTTAATAAAATGGTCAAATGTCGTTGTTTTACTCTGCGGCGAATGAATCACACAAGATTAGGGTGCATTTAGTCGGGGGGAAAACACACTTGTTTTCTATAAAACGTTTTGTGGAAAACAAGGAAACAGAGATCGCTTTCAAATCATCGTTTTCCAACAAAATATTTTGCAAAAGCACAAAATCCTTTATTTCCTAACTTAACAAAGAAATCTTATTCACTGGGTATAAAACCTTTACCAAAAAAACAAGGAAAACTACAAAACAATTTTTGTTTGTTTTCCTTGTATTCCTTTGTAACCCACAACCCTCCTTCCCCTTCTGCAAAATAGAAAATACAAACATCAACTAAATGTGTTTTCTATATTTTCAAGTGTTTTGTGGAGATAAATTTCCCTTCCAAATTTTTACAAAACTAGAGATGGAAGACTAAAGATTTTTTTCTCCAACTAAACGCACCCTTAATATTTTCAAAATAAAAATGCATTATCCAGTTTTATTCCAAATAGTTCAATTATCATTTTCCCCCTAACCAAAACTGAGTGCATCAATCCTAACTATCATAACTTAAACAAAAACATTTTCTTGCAACAAAGAGGATAACAACCAAATATTTTTCTCCATTTTTAGCACCATGTAATTTAAATGTTGGTGAGAGACTGGTCTTGTAAACGCCTATTTTCTTAAAGCCAAAAAACGATAGCTACTACGATATGTGTAATAAGCGGATTGTGTAACTTAGGGGTTGTTTTTTTGTGTGTGGAATAAGTGGATTTAAAGGTAAATGGGCCTCTTGCCTCTTGTTGTATCTGAATAAGAAGAAGTTGATTTTCTTTGCTTTGTAGATAGAGAGCATTTAACAAAATATATATATATATATATATATATATATATATATATATATATATATATATATATATATATATATATATATATATATATACTTGGTTCCACTTGCTTTAGCATTAAAACCGTTTAACCATAACCAAAACCAAAAAACCAAAAAAAAAAAAAAAGGCTCCCTAACTGAGTTATGATTGGAATGAACGAAAAAAATCGAAATGATCAAAATAGTGAACCGAATTAACTTTAGGGGAATGGAGAAGAGAGAGGGAGGAAAACACACTAAGTGTGTGAAAATAAATGAGGGCAAATGAAAAAAAAATGCTTTATATAGTTGTGAAAATAGGTTTATCACATTAAATTTTAGGTTTAATTTCATTATTAAACTAAATGGATAGTAAGAGCATCTGCAATGGAGAGTTTTTGCAAAAGCTTTTCACTATTTGAAAAAGCTTTTTACCAGCCAAGCGTTTGAAGAAAAAGCTTCTTACTTGATAGCATTGTTAAAAATATTTCATGACAAAATAGGTTAGCATTTATTGTCATAAATGCATCAAGTCATTGAAAATTTTTGTGCAATGCGGATACTCTAAAAATTAGTCCATCGGCATGTAGCAAAATAAGATTATGCAAATAAACTTTTCTCTATTTTACTATTACATAACCGATCGAAATATAATTGAAAGGAAGCAAAAACCTTTTTCATATGGATAATTGTTAGCTGGGTTTTAAAAAGCTTGACGTTACTTGGTTTGGAGCCCAAACCCACTAGCATGGCCCAAGAAATTTTGTATCGGGCCTATGTAGCTATGTCTGTCACCGATATAACGAAAAATAACAACTTGGAATGATGGTTGAGTTTTTAGCTGATCATCTTTCAATTTTATATTTTCATTTATACAGTATATAATAGATGGGCGACGTTACTAACTATATTATAATAACGAGGTGGAAACGTCCCCCGCGTTGTTGTGGGGTTTTTTTTAATTTTCATAAGCGTGATATATTAAGTCCCGACATTATGGATGCTCTTTTGTTTTTGTATGCGTCGATGGGTTAACCGCTTTGGGATAAAACATTATTGAGAATCTGTGATAAGAAGTTGTGCGTGTGCAATATAAAAATATATATAGCTCTGTCATTTATAAGAATGTAAAAAAAATGTACTCCACAACTATTTAAATATCGATCATAAGATGTTTGTCTAGATGATGGGCTCATAACATATGTCAAGAGTTTATAAGTGTATAGAAGCACCGCAGAAACAAAAGGGTTTCTAAGAGAAGAAAAAATATGCTATTGAAATTAATTAAAAAAATATGAACAGACCTGCCATAGCCGATTGCTCCCAAGACTTTTGTATAAAATATGACGCTAAATATTTATTTTATGTTTGTTGAAAAAGTTATACCATTTTAAAAAGATATTGGGTCGTTTTTGTTGCGATTTTGAGATATTTAGGGTTAGTCGAAACGATGTGATGAGATTATGCGTGGATTTGTTAGATTAGATGATGTATGTTCACTATTCAGTTTGATTAGCGTGATTTTATTGTCTATGTTGTGATTTTGAGTTATTTGACTCATTTAGGGTTAGGTGATATGCTGAAATGAAATTACATGCTTATTTGCAATGATATTTTTTAGATTTGACAATGTGTTAGTAAGAAGTTTGATTTTCCCGATTTTGTTGTTTCGTATGTGTTTAAAATAAAGTGTTTTCGTTTTTGTTATGATTTGTCATAGTTTGCATCTTCGTTTTCATACAAGTGTATTAGAAAAGAAATACATTTGATATTAATTGCTTAAAAGAGTGTTGTATAATGTATGTGTCTAAAATAAATATGAAGTGTATTAGAAAAGGAGTACATTTGATATTAATTGTTTAAAAGAACAATCTTATGCACTTAAATACATATGTCGAACATAATGTCGGGAAATCATATATACAATTCAGCTCTCAAACTATCGTTAGTCCATGTGTGTTTATCCGATGTCTCCTCTCTTTAAATGTCAGGGGACCTGTGAAAAAGAAGCAAAAAGGTTAAAACTTGCAACCCAATATACAATTATACCAATAACATCTATCGTTCTCTTGTTGCAATTCTACAATCCATAGTTAATCCAAACAAAAGACATTTTTTTTTGCACATCAGTTTTTGTAGATAATTTTTGGTGAAACTGGTAATAATAATCTAACCTTTTTCTTCCTTTTTTTTTTTTTTTTTTTTTTAAGTTTGTAAAAATGCCATGGAATGTGAAAGGGTGGATAGTAAATGCTTCTTCATGCATGGGGAAGATAAACTAATAATGAGTTACTGTTTTTTGTGGGTTGCTCAAGGTGGCAATCAAATCAAATGGTCATATAAGTCAGCTGTAAACACAGATTTACAATCATAAGCAAAAAAAATTACACTCTAAACACACACACATAGCAAAAAATAAAAAATAATAAAAAATTGCCACCCAAAAAAACAATGACCGCACCAATGCCCTTTTGCAAGGAGTTGGCTGCTGCTGCTGGGTCAAGCCTGGTCAGAGACATGATGGTGGTTCGGTTTCAGAGGGAGGTCACTCTTACTTTGGTAGATGAAGCAGAATTGAGGAAGAAAGCTCAAGACATAAGGTCCCGTGTAGCTGAGAGGGATTTTGTGATTGGAGAGTTGGAGCTTATGTTTCCTTTTGAGTCTTCTTTGCAGAGCTTTTCACAGCTCACCAACTTGCAAACCGAAGACTTGACAGAGGTGGCGATGATTTTTGTTAATGTACTGAAGAAACAGAAGCGAGCGACAGAGCTTATGTCGTTCATTGAGAAGCTGAAGGCCATGGTGTACTGATCTGGTCTGTTCTGGTGTTTATAATGTGTGTTTTGGGTTTTAGGTGTGGTGTAAATGTGCAGGGTTGTGGGGGTCTTTTGAATAGAAGTTAGTAGGGTTCATGTGTATGGATATTTTAATATATGATATTTTAGTTTATGCATTAGTATCTAAATAATTTAAGATTTTTAGTGCTAAATTTTTTTTGCTGGAACTTACATGTCTTTCGGCACATGTCGGGGCCTCCTGGTTTGCTATATTGTTCTCGCCAACCGCTCATTTGTTCCGTAATTTCTTGACTCTATTTCCAGATCATAGCCGAACCTGTTACAGGAAAGGAACTGTTAATGTATAATTGAAAAAATAAAGTCCTAAAACTTTTGTCAGTTTCACCACTCAAACATAAGTTTTAATCTTAAGGGTGTTACAAATTTGAAATATCAATTTGAATATGATGATAAAGAATGGGAAGAGCATAAAACAGAACACAGTTGTCTTGTAAAAGGTAATGTATTAGCATGTAGACAATCAGTTTGAGAGAGCCAGTTGGTTAAGTATGGTAAATGTAAGTGCTCGCCGTTTGTGATTCACGATTGAGCAGTGTCAGTAACTGATGGCATAATTTCTGAAAGACTTCCTACGTAATTTTATAAGCGAGTAGAACCATTTTCAATCTCGAAAGTAATTTTGTCACCTTTGTTAATCATATTATCAGACTCTGTTGTTGACACTGCCTTTATGACCTTGGTAAAGCAAAGGTGCACACGCATGCTATAGTGTTGCCTATATTTCTTTCAGAACACTACAATATTAAGTCAGTTTTCATGGTTGCAGCAAGGATGTGTTTTGTTTAAAGTTTAAGAGAACTATGTATGTGTAATGAATGGGAGTGTATTAAACAAAGTATGTAATAAAAGACATGCATGAATTATTTGTGTCAGATACTTTCTAAGTAAATCCAGACGAAACCTGCAGGAACAGTAGCGAGTATGTGCGTTTTGTTTTCATGCAAATAGTATTAAATATCTAATTATGTGTTATACATGTGTCGAACGCGTTCTTTACTATGCAAAAGACACTATGTGAGATACTTTATAGATTCAGTTTTACTATTTAAGAGAGTCTAAGCGGACTTTTTTTCATAACTCACTTCATAACTTGTAATAAAGAAGGAAATAAACACAACATCTACGCGCCCTAAGTGTGACCAGCTAATGGCAGAAATAAATTCGAATAATTGGTCTGAGGTGCTAGTGCTCTGTTGTCCTGAAGCTACGGTTCAGGGTATTCAAATGTCACATAAAATGAACGTGCTCTCTGGCAGATTGGTCAGCATTACTCGTGAAAGGCTTGCTTTCATTCAAGAGTTAAAAACGGGTGGGAATACCTATGGCAAGAAAGCTGCAGAGTATCTAAGAGAAGCCCAAGCAAAAGATGAGCAAAAGGTCATGCAAATGCGTATTTTGGCGGCCGAATTGGAGCTAAATGCACGTAATCATGATGTGTTTATCCAGAAAGTTAAAGGCCTAATGGATTGGTAAATGTGTATATGCTACCGGAGGAAACTGATGTTGGTCATGATGTGTTGTTTATGTTGGGGTTTGCATTTGTGGTTTTGTATTTCTACTGAATTTTATTATGAGTGCCGTAATGTTTCACTCCAACCCTTCGTAAGTCACTGTAAAATATTTTATCAAATAAAATCAAGCATTTGCGTTAAGTAAGTTTATATTGTTTACCTTTTATTATCTTTGCATCTGATGATTTGCTGTGGAACAACATCGCCATTTATGCTTCATGATTGCTCTGCTGAAATGCCTTTCTCTGTGCATTTTCTTCGTTTGTCACTGTGCGAGAAAAAGATGGTTTAGATTTGCATACATGAATGCAATTTTTTTAACTAAAATAAGAAATTAAACATATGGTATAATAGGCTATCCGCGACACTTACAACTGCAGAAAGTAAATATACCTTATTATCACCGTTGACCGAAGTATATCCGCAGCATGACCGATTGTGTTATAAAATAAAAGATCACGATCTTAGTGGCCTATTAAATGCTATTTTATGACACATAGATGTGTATGCTACATGAGATTTATGTCTCATAAAATAGCATTTAACAGGTCAAGAAGATCGTGTCTCTTTTTCTTATTTTACGTTGAACAGGACGGTATTGATGGAAAGATAACCTGCATCGCCAGAACAATGGATAATCGTGTTAGTCACCGTATCTGTGGAAAGTGTAATGATACACTAAACATCCAAGGAATCGTCCGATCGATAGTTCTAAAGTTTTTTTTTGTATAATGTGATACATGTTAGTTGGCGAGCTAGACCAGTAGAAAGCAGAAGTGGTTGCTTTATAAAACAGCCAAAAAAAACACGATATTCCTGAGCTATTAAATGCTATTTTGTGACACATAGATCGCTTGGTTTATTAAATTTATGTTTCACAAAGTAGCATCTAACAGCTCAGGAAAAGCGATATTTTTTTTACTGAATGAGATAACATTCCTGCCATGCCTTCTGCCACTTTGGGAAAATGAACATACAAGGACAGTAGTTGTAATGCCGGTACAAAATATATTTTGATAATCGTTAATGTGCTAATATGAATCGACAGAAGGACAGAATAGATAATACTTACAATCATCCCATCATGTGCGCACATGTAGAAGTCATTATTGTGCGGGTGACAAACCTTGTTATGAATCACCGTTCCTGTTAAAATGGAAGGTGAAAATCATTGTATTTACACTCAGTTTAAATCATACTAACAGATACACTTTCCAATTAGTTAGGTAAATAGATTACACAAAAATCAAACAGCTATGTATTGTTGAAGTAAACTTACCAGGTACAATATTATCTTCTGTTCCTTGGTAGAAAAACTTTGTATGGTGATTCTTTTGAGCAACTACCACGAGAGAGTTAGGAGGCCACTTGTCATCAAAATATTTGCATACACATACCTAAAATAAGAACAAATACGAAACCAGGTTATGGTAATCTAGCATTCACCTCGTTAAGAACCGACTGCAGCATGAAAAAATAATTTATGAGCAAGGTCATTTGTTAGGAAAGGTCGTCGAATGAACACTCATACATCTGAAAATTATTTAGTTGACGTGTGAGATATGAAATTTTGTAAAAGTTTTCATTTTCTTAGGTAAAGCCACGTCAGGAAATGGCGTTATCCCATGGAAACAGGTGTTGTTAATACATGTTCTGTTAAATTTTTTATCCTATTGGCCAACTCGTATCTATAGGTATAAGAAAAGTCTAAGTCAATACAGGTAGGTGGCAGTATTCGCCGCATTTTTGATTAACATTGAGCGTACTAAATTGTCGATATTCAACCCATAGTATTTGACCAATTCGAAACCATAGCAAGTTTCATTTGGTAATAAAACTAACACTCATACTACAGTAACCCTTCCACAGTCTACACAACAACAGAAGACACGGATAGTACCTTTTAGTGATGGAGGATCTGGTAGCGCATAATCCCCCAATGACTTTCCATGGATGGTGAAGAATGACTTTCCATGCACGCTAATGTATAAAGATAACACGAGATGCAAGACAAATGGCTAATGCTATAAAACTACTTTAAAAAAAGGGAAAAAATAAACAAAAAAGAAAAAAGAAATAGAAGAAGAACACGTACGCTCAACATTGTGGGACTGAAGCAACCAACATGTGCACACCACTTTCGCAATTTCTCTACTACATAAAATCCAATTAAAAAAATGCAATGGATTAGGATCAACGTATCTAAGAAATAATTTAGCTCGGCGTGAAACAAAACTGTGACATGACACTAACCTGGTTATACACTCGTACGACTATGTGCACAGCAGCAACTTTCACATTAGATTGATGACATAACTTTTTGGCTTCTTCGAAAATCTAAAAAAATTATATATCAAGTTAGCATCCGAATATCAAGATAATGACTACACATAGAAAACCATAATCGGCTGTTTGCCATTGCAGTTTTAGACAGATCACGTTTGCTGTAGCAATTCACAATGAACAGCCAAAACCGCAAAGGTCATCCTATGTCCAAAAATATCCTTTCGAATTTTCTTGGAGGTTATTCTACGTCAATGCTGTAATAGATACCTAATTTACTGGTCCATATGGGGAAGTATCACTACGACTTCAAACAGGTCGAATTAGGATAGCCCTATTAACATTTTGGCAGATTTTATAACTTTCTTATAAATTATAAATCAATGTACTAATTCATATTATAAACACCATGTATTATCTAAACTTTTAAAGAAAATTTAAGTGACTTTCGACCTATTTGACCTAGTCAACATTAAACTAAACCCAAGTACTTTGGATCATACTTTTGACTCATTCAAAGTCAAACTAAACCCATATCATTGCTATAAAATAGGTCAAAACTACTACGTTCTAAATAATGCAATCAAGTAATAACATTAGGCAAATGGGTCAAAATGGCTACCTTCTACATAATGCAATCAAGTGATAACAATACGCATAACAAGTTATAGCGGCAATCGAAGGGCTAGAATCCTCTCCAGGTTGGGGATGAGCAACGTCGGCACCAAAGATTATGGTTGGCCGATCAGTGACATAAGGAAGCCTACCATTCACAGTTGCAACCAAGATGGTGTTCCTCACACCAACCTGATATGGTTTAATATAATTAGTAAATGTGGTAGACAACAAAAACCATAATAAGAGTTGTTTAACATGGAAAAGAACTTACTTTCACATTGATCTTCGGTGCAACATTCTCAAGATACTGGTTACTCATCTTCATGACATGTTGTGGCTTACAGCACTCGGACACAATTCCCAAATCATTTTCACATACCCGTTTGATCCTTGCTGAGAAAAAAAAAAGTTTCAAATGTGAGCCACAAATACGTCTGTAGACTATCACACACTTACTTTTAGGTATCTAAAAAAGGGAACTTACGCTGATTACCTATGACCTAAAACACAATAATCATATAAAATAATCAGCAAAATCCTTTTAAAACACAATGTCAAAATTCAAGTCGCTAATAGTTGGTATACCTACTGGCGTGCTGCTTTAACCTACTGGTCGTACCTAATGCTACCGCTTTCCAATTGCTGAACATATGTCCGCGTCAAAAACAAATTCCAGTTAGGCAAAAATATCAAACGGACAGAATTAAGCAATACCATCAAACATACACGCGCATACTGCAAAACAAACCCAAAAGAGAAAAGCACTTTGTAAGACCAATTTTAAAAGTTATAGAAAGTGTAAAAAAAAAGGTTTAAACTACCATAAGCAACAATGTGTGCAACACCGCCCAGTTGTTGTTGGTACCCTGATAAAAAAAATATCAATTGATAAAAAATTAAAGTATGTTGCTAAACATAAACTGGAACTATCACAACCACATGATGAATCACTTCCAGTAGCGAAGACGGTGGCGGTGCAAGGTTGATGAAGACGCTTGGCAGCTATGAAGATAAGATTGAGATTTTTTAATCTTGAAACCGTGATAAATAACCTGACAATAACAACCACAATAACAAAAGAATCACAGACCTAATCCGACCGATGAAACAACAACCAATTTCACAAAAACCCTAAAAATTAGATCGAAACCCTAACTCGCAGATGAACCCAAAATCACAAATTGAAGATCATCACAACCAACAAAATCCGATAACAACAATTAATACCTCAAGATCCGATTATACCAGTGTTGCGAAGAAATCAATGTGTAGAAAAGTGTAGAAGAAAGGAATCGGTGAAGCTTATCTATAAGAAAAGTGATGTTGCACACTGTACCAAGAATGAGAATCCAACATATACCTCAGAAGCTCAACAACTAAAAAACAATAAAAAAACGTTTAAAATAATGCCACCGACATAGCGGTTTGATATAGATTTATAATGCCTTACATTGAAATATAACTTCCACCCACTTTTACTTTGGCATAATATGTCATTCATTTTTACCACCGGCAAAGGTTATGGGGTGAGCCCAACTACATTAATGGTAAGTTAGCCCGACTCGCTTGGGTAAAATATCCTTTTATCCACAATCTATTAAGCCAACGTCATTTACTATCGAAACCTGTGACTTTATCGTGGTTTCATTATTTAATAATATACGAGTATTCGTATATAACAATAAGATTTTATAATGAGAAGCAGTTATAATTGTAATATTATGATTATTTACTATATATATATAGGGTGACGTTATTGTAGTGACCACTATTAAAATAAAAATAATAAGAACTAATAAGATTGTGCCAAGTGTCATTTTGGAAATAAATGACTAATGGCAGTTTTGTAAATAATACATATATTATTGGTATTTTAGGATGAAATTTGATCGATACGTTGCTACGTTTTCATCTGACTCTTTTGGTCAACGAAATATGCTCCTAATTATATATATATATACTATTAGGAGTTGAGGGGTGTATAAAAATACAATGTATAAATGAGTTGTTGTCAACATTTGGTTGGCTGTATACAAGTTGTAGTACACACAAAACTCTTTTTGCAGCACACCATTGGCTGAATTGTGTTTGCAAAGTTACTGTTCACGTATATATACATTTTTGCAGGCAATACACATGTATACATAAACTATTTCAAAAGATACATTGTACTAAACCACCCTAAAAATCACACGTATGTACTTCCTCCTTTGCTAGAACTTTCTCACCTGCACATAATCGTTCCCTTTCCACCGCCTTCCAACACCTACATACACCAAACACACACTAATTTCACTTTAACCAAAAACACACACATGCAAAACTAAGCTGAATTATTACAAACCCTAGACAATCAGAACGCGAAATCAACATTTCAGCTCCTTAATCCTTTTCAGCTACCAAAAAAACATCACTTCCAGAAAAAGCTATTAAGATAATCAGCATCAAAACAATACCGACAGTTCATCAGCATCACTTCTTCAGAAACTTGCATTCATTCAGTTTTACATAAATCACTTTTGAAAGTTTATCATTGCGATTACATCTTTGGGGTTTCTCATTCTTTAGTGTTTACCTCATATAATTTCAATTGGAGGTTTTCATTTTTTGGGTTTGACTAACTTCTAGTCAAATTGTTTTTGCAGGCGCTTCAATTTTGGCCTAAGTTCATCAACATAAACGGTTACACAAGGGGATGCGATTACACAAGTGGCTAATCTTAAAGGTGCGCTGTTTATTAATGATGTTTAAGATAAACTGGGAAGTGGGGGTTATGGCTGATGGTGTGGAAAAGGTAGTTGGAATTATGCCTACCATGTGTTTGATGAAAGTTTTAAGAAAATTTATGTTGTTAATAAATTAATTGTTGAAACACAAAAACAAATGAGACTAAAATGTGCCACAACATTTGTTTTTGTGTTTCTAGAGTGGCGCAGATGAGAAGTACTAAACTTCATAATGGTTTCTTTGGGATGGGTTTGAGCGTGATGAGATGACGGTTGTCAGTGTTCTTAGGGCGTGTCGGGATATTGATTGGTATGTATGGGAAATGTAGGGATTTGATGTCGGCTAGGAGGGTTTTTGATAAGATGGGTAAGAAAGTTTTGGTATCGTGGAACGCTATAGTTACAGGGTAAGTAATGAAAGTACTTCCTTTTTTTATATCAAATATTGTTGTTTCGTGAGTGCTTAAATTAGGAAACCAAAACTGTTATAATCAGAACTAACAAATGTAAGACGACAATTGCTCCATTTATAACACAAAAGCTTCCATGCTAATATTTTTAATGATAAGTGTACCTAATGTAGTGGTGTGGTAGCAGGTCAAGAGGCTTCCATGGTAATATTTTTAATGCGTTTGCTCAAAAAACTAGATCTTTTGTTAGGATATGCATCTTCCGGACAGATTACTAAGTTTTAAATTTAGTGTATAGGATGTTTGGATACACGCTAGGCAAATGCTATAATTGTTGACCATGTGTGACCAATGACCATGATGAATAAGCAAGTATAGCATGAACGGTTTTATAATGAGGTAGAAGGTGACACATCACTATCTGATACATAGAAGGAGGCGTTGCCATACCAGTTAAGTCTGCAAACACTTGAATTCTTTATATCGAGTATAAAATTCTTATTCTCAGAGTGTAATTTCACTTTTCTAAAGAGTTAACGAAGTCAGTAGTGAAGCTCTTTACATAGGTGATCTTGGGCTCATTTTAGTAAGTTATAGGTCCTAAAAATTTTGGAAGATATGCTTCTTTTTTCTTTTCTAGGAGTTGCAAGCCACTGATATTATAGTGGATCGTTGTGAAAGTGTTGCTCCCATGTTATCCTATTTCAGCTTACTGTTTTGTATTTGCGCTTGGTTTCAGAGTTTGGTTTCTCACTTGAAGAGTTGCAGGTATGGCGAAGTCATTTTTTGAATTCCAAAGTTGAATTAAAATGATGTATTAGGTCTGCCTCTATCATTGAGAATTATGCAACTCCTAAAATGATGTTGTCTCGCAGTTCGAAGAACATGTTCTGGAAAGGGCAAGAGGCCAAGGAAAGGTGGGAACAGGTTCTGGAAGAGTGTTGGTTTGGGCTTCAATACTCTGAGAGACACTATTGAAGGTATACTTTTTTTACTTATCGGTATATATTATATTTTTTTGTTTGTGAAATCAGCTTTGTTATTATGGTGTGATTTATAATCATATTGTTTGGGAGTATTTGAATTAGCTTATTTATGTGGCTTAAGGGGTTGTTTATTATAAAAAATATCGGTAAGCCTATCAAGTCAAGCTTATGAGCTTTATAAAGGCATTATGCTCAACTTGATAAGCTTATAACCCTACCGGGGTCACACATATACACAATATTTAACGCAGTCATGACGGTTGTTATGGGTGTGTGAGTGTGTGGCAATTCTATCTTATATATGGGATCTTCAAGAGGAGAATTCGTTACATTTATCTATTGGACATGTTATTGTCTACATTGACTGTGCAAACATAGAAATTTTGTTTCTGGTGTGTACACTAATTTAAGCATTAAATATTGCAAGATGTTGCCTAATATACAAAATGATGGGTAACCAGGACTATGAACTATGCTTATATGAATTAATGTAAGCCAACAATGCTCCAGAAAGAGATGCAAATAACTGGTATGTCTATTGTGTATGTGTGTATTTGGAAAAGTACATGCAAGAGGTAACATGTTATTTCATTGTATTTGGTGGAGTCTTATAGTGTTAACTGTTTCTGAAAACAAAGGGACGACAAACATATAAATGAAATACTAACGAGTGGTGGGAAGTATTGATTATATGTTAATGTTGTTTAAATTTATCAGTATCGTGTGGGTGGTTTAATAGAAAACTCGATGTCTACATTAGCTCCTCTACATTCAATTCTGCTTGGTTAACAAGCTGTAGTCTAAAGCTTACATGGCCAATTTGAAATATTGTTTTAATGTTACTAGAATATGGTATGATATACTTTTTTGCTTATGCTCAATTTTTAAATGTTGATGAGCGTGAAAGTTAACACTTTGTTGTACAGAATAACAGCAAATAGGTCTTGCTATTAGTTCCCAAATTACAATTTTGGATTTGTACGGTTTGTAATGCAAATAAAGTTACTAATAATTTCTAATATGCTAATGACTTGAATAGCAAGCTTAGATATAGACGCATGGTACTGAATATGAGTCTGAATTTATTATAATGTAAAAAAACTTAGTGCGCGCAGAAATGCGAGATATGCCTTTATACATGGTTTCGCTTGGTTGACATAGACATAAAAAATGATGTTTCCTAACTAGACCATTATGCAAGGTACTATGATATTTTGCCTTTATACATGGTTTCGCTTGGTTGACATAGACTATAAACATGATGTTTCCTAACTAGACCATTATGCAAAGTACTACGATATTTTGAGGAATTTCTCATTCTGTAGTGATGTTCATGTCCCTCAAATTTGTGGTTTATAATTACAGTTTATCGGAATGTGCAAGGAACCAATAATGCTCATAGTTACTGACCTTTCACAAAGGTAAGTAAATTTGTTATGTAGGCAATGAAGATATTATTTGTGTGCATTTCTATTTCCTAGAGCATAGGTTACCGGATCATGGCTGGTGTATTCGACCCGTATCTTGGCGGAGCAATCCGGCCAGAATGGTGCTTGCAGCCATGGTGAGTTTGGGTCCCTTTTAACCGAACAAGACCTGTTATTCGTATTCCCAATTTGAGCTTCAACGACTCCACTTGCTTACTTCCAGGTAGCCCGCTTTGTTTCTTTTTTATATATATTTATTATCAAAATAAATATGATCGTATGAGTATTCCCAATTCAACCTTCCAACGACTCAACTAGCTTTCTTCAAGGCAGTCGATTTTTTTTTTTTTTTTTTTTTTTAATCTTGCATTGTGATTCAATCAAATAAACCTTTTTCGTTGAGTTATTTTAATTAAAGTTGCAACAGAAATGTGTATGAACTGGCTCAAAGTTTAACGAAACGTATTGCCAAGATCAGTTTGGGTCGAAAACGATCAAAGCATGACATTTCAAATAAATAAATACTTTTCTTTGGTTCAAAATGGGTCAGGCGGTTTTGGTTGCCCTGCTACCTGTTAGTTTTATTTTGAATTTAATAAAATACACAAATTACATGAAACTTTAACCATGTTTAAAAGATAATTTTTCGGTAACTGTCGCGATACGGATTATATTGTTGTGTGGGATCATCTTTTGATCCCATTTGCAACAAAATTTAGCCCTGAAATAATTCTGATCTTAGCTTGATTTGATGCAGGTCAGCTCTGCTTACTATCAATGAACATGGAAATCCATATTTGAATTATTATCATTCACAATATTGACTGTTCCATCTCTTGGTAAGAGCTTATTGTTTTAACCTTTGCTATTTTGTATTCTTGACCAGCATTTGGTGATCCTCTTGGCGGCTGTTGCGTTACACCTTATGGTTATTCTATATTGTTAAAAAAGGTTAGCATCCAATAATAACATTATCTTAGATCGATATAATACAAATGGAAATAGAGATGGTTGATGTAGGGATTGAACCTCATGCATGTATTAACTCCATTTGTACAACAATTTGAAAATCTAAAACATGTCTTTGGTGAAACAAGTGGAGGTCAGAATCCAAATCAGAGGGTGAGGCCCTTGTTTGGTTACTGAAGACCAAACATCAGCAATGCAGGAGGATGGTGCTGATACAGCCGTGTTGCTTACATTGCCGCAAGACCAAACAATCAGTGGTAACTTTTTTGCTGAGAGACGAGAGATTAATCTTTGATAGAAATTTGTTATCAGTAATGACCTTATTCAGTTTACCATTTTTTTTGTATCATATTTCAGAAATGTTGTCTATTTGATGATCTGAATGAACAATGGGGTTGTTTCTTTGGTTATTTTTTTAATATACATTATCACAATTGTTCTATGCATCTATAAAGCATCCCCGCAGCGCGGGCTAACATGCTTATTATTACTCTACATAGTTTTTATTTAATTTTAACAGTTTCGCATCTTTTTTATCATAATTTCTTTTTTAGTTACACTTGTTTGACTTTTAGATAGGTAACTTTTTGATAATACGGGTAGACCAAATTATGAAGTGATACATTCATACATTTCTAATGATACACTAATATTTTTGACATATAATTTCATAATGTATTTCTAATGAGACACTATGTTTTTACATTTTTAATTAATACAAATGCGGTGACACACTAATATTGCGGTGACACATCGTACCTTTTACATTTTTAATTAACATAATTGCGGTAACACACTAATTTTTTTGACACATTTTTAGTGAGACATAGTTTAATGATACATTTTTAATGACCGACTATGTTTTGGCAAGTTTCATTTTGTAATGCATTGATGCATTTCTAGTGACATGTTAAGTATTTTTAACACATATTAAGTGACACACTTAATCGTTATATTATTATTTTTGACACATATAGTTTCTTGATATATTTCATGTGACAAATTAGTTTTTTCGACACAATTAATTTTACGATACATTTTAAATGACACGTTTAGTTTATTGATATATTTGAAATGATACTCTAAGCTTTTTTGACACATTTAGTTTCATGATACATTTTTAGTGACACATTTAGTTTATTGATGTATTTGAAGTCACATTTTAATTTTTTTTAACACACTTAATATCAGTAATACATTTCAAATGACACACTAACTTTTTTAACACCATTTTAAGTTTTTCTTGACTTTCACGCCTAATCCAACTTCAACAACCCATCACAAAAAGCAAGCAAATCACCCTTTCATCTTGAAATAAAAACTAAGATTCGTAAAACACCAAAATTAAAACGTTGAAAAGTCAAGTCACCATTTTTGATTTACTAATAAGAAGCAGAAAAAAAATGAAAAAATTTAATAACCAACAACATTAGTTGGCATTTGACAGATTTAAAAACAATTAAACAAGACTTCATTCTTGTTGTCTTCAAGAACGAACAAACCCAAAGAAAAAAAATTAGATTTTTGATACGCAATCTGAGATCTTATAAAAGGAAAAAAAAAGACTTCAACTAATAATATCCGACAAGACCTGTTGTGCGTAGCTCATTTAGGTTACCGTCGTGGGTTGCGATGTCTTTAAGATTCAACCAATTGTGGTGGTCGACGGAAACCGAGGCCGTTTTGGTAGTCACCAACACGAACTAATTCAACCAAAAATCAAGTCAGATCCGACACAGTTGCCCTTTTTCTAATACACACGAAGGAGACTACTGAGGTTTCGTTGAGAGTCATCATTAAAAGCCAAGCTGCCGACCAGAAAAGGCGGAGTTAAAGCCGTTCGCCAGAAACCCCTCGCGGGAAGTGTGAAAAGGTCTTGATTCGACGTCCGAAAACTGAATTTCGTTATCGTATTGTTGCTTGTTAGGAATTAATAAATGGATCTGAATGGGATTTCTTTGACTTTTGATTAAGATAAGAAGAGAGATAAAGAAATAATATAACAAAAGCTTTAATTCTGTGAAAGATTAGATTTTTGAGAGATGGAAAGATAAGGAATTGTCAATAATGCCATTTTAATTTTATTTAAAATTTTGATTTAATTTAATCACTTAATATGTATGTGTCATAATTCTGTTGGTTCTTATCGTTTTTATCTTAAGTTTGGTCATCACATGAACGCAATATATATATCTATACATTATATATAAGAGGAGACATGCCACATAAAATGCCACTTGGCATCCATAATGCCATGTCATATTTCCATGTCATCATTCAATAGATGTCATTTAATTCCACACCTCATCACATAAATTAATTTCGAATTTTTATTTTCCAAAAATCATGAGGCTAGATTCGAACTTGTGTCTATTAGTAGATAAACAAACATGATAACCACTAGAGCAACACATTTTTTGATTATATTTTGCAAGTCCAAATATATAAACCTATTCAACCAATTATTACCCATTTTAATTTAATGAGATAACTATTAAGAATCCCTACATTTTAGGAAACTCATTATTTATTCCTTAATAATTGCTTAATTCATTCATTATATATTTTTTTTCAGAACCCTATATTCAATAAAAAATATCATTCGGCACAAGAAAAACCCTAATCATCATAACTCTCTCCATGAAGAAACTCCATCATGATTTTATGATTTTTATAATTTTTAATGTGATTTTTGCAGGTTAGTTCATCTCTTGCAGGCTCCAATTGTTTCATATTCTTCACATCCTAAATAATCAAGTAATCTACTTGACTATACAACTGTTATTATTAGGTATGCATGCACGTAATTGTTTTGGAAATATTGTAGTTCATACGTGTTATGTATCTTCTGTTTTATTTTTGAATTACCGTATATCCCTTGTAAGGTTTCTATTTTAGTTTCACATGTTTCTTGGATTTGTCCAGAGCAAGTCCAGACTATTCTAAACATTTTCAGGTTTTGCTTAGTCGATGCCATAGGTTTCGAACCCTTGTGCTTCTGGGAAGATTTCTTGATATGGGTCCATGGGCTATTGATTTGGTAGGTTAACTTTAGCTTGGGACACGCCCCTAATCATATGTTATTGTTGTGAACTATCTTATAGTAATAACCTTTTATTTTCTGATAGGCCTTGTCAGTAGGAATTTTTCCGTATGTTCTGAAGTTATTGCAGACAACTACACCTGAGCTTCGACAAATTCTTGTGTTCATCTGGACAAAGATCCTAGCACTTGATAAGGTAAATTTAAAGGACCTTTCGTGCAGCGAATGCTAGATGTACTTGTATGTTATGTGCATAGTCTCTAGAATTTAAGCTCAATATTTTTTCATACATTATGATATCCTTGACTGAAGCATTCTTTTTATCTGATAGTCGTGCCAAGTGGACCTGGTGAAGGACGTTGGCGACACATATTTCATCAGGTTTTGGGATAGTGTGGAAGCGTACTCGGAACAATGTGCTATGGCTGCATTTAATTTGTTTTGACTGCCATTGTTGATGGACTTAGAAAGGAGCAAGAAGCATGTATTGAAGCTAATCTGATTCATGTCTACTTAAAGCATCTTCAAGGTGGTTCCGCTCCTAATGACACACAAACTGAGCCACTGTTTTTACAATGGTTATGTCCGTGTCTTGGAAAGCTGTGGGAAGATTTTCCAGAAGCACAAATAATAGGCCTGACGGAGAAGGCTCCAATTATATTTTCTCTTCTACTATCTGAGCCCCAACCGGAGGTTCATTATTCTTCTTGGTTATAACTCTTTACATATCTGATAATAATTTTTTTTTTCAGTGTATTATTTCTTGTCATTAACTTGGGAACACTTTTATTCAGGTTAGAGCTTCTGCTTTTTTGCGTTTGGTACTTTACTTAATGTTGAATTTGACTCATCCAGAGATGTTGGAGACGATGAATATGATGATGATGATGAAAAATTTGGGGCTGAGATAAGTATTGTTAAAAGTCTTTTGAATGTTGTATCAGATGGTCAGTCCGTTGGTTAGGGCTGAGCTTGCAGTAGGTATGTTTCCAATAAATGGTGCTATCTTTGGAAAGTCATATAACGCCATGATCCTAATGCCGAGCTTGCAGTAGGTTTTCGTTGGTCAGGGCTGAGTTTGCAGTAGGTACGTTTCCATAGAGCTATTGGTATGATAAAGTAACTGGTCTTTGGGAAAGGTATTAATTCAGTTGATTTTTTTATATTTGTGTCATTAAGTTAATGGTAATATTTTATTTTTGTAAACAGGAGGGTGAGAAGCCTTCAAATATTATTAGTCCTCATCTAAACGTTGGGGCACCGATTTTACCCGATGCTAGCAATGGAAACACAAGCGCTTTTATAAATGGCTGTGAAAATAACAAAAGTTGAGCTAAGAATGCTTCAGATTTGTATATCTGAACATGCCATCATTATTTTAGATTGAAAGATAGTTTAAAAGCATATGTTATATGTTAACACGGGCATGATAAATGTTGCAGCTATCTGGAGTCCAGTGTCTTTGGTAACCCACACTTTTGGGTCAATGATGAACACATCGCATGGTTTGGTAAAATTTAAATTCTTAAATTATACAAATGTTCATTTATCATTTTTTGTTGTTGTTCGTGTATCAGTGTTAAATCAAGGCATCTTGAGCTTTTGTGCCTGGCGGATGAAGGGAGTTTGGTTGTGATTATGAAAAGTCAGTTTGGTCATGTTCCTAAACGGAGAAGTGAATTTGTGTAGCCTGAGGTTATTTGGTTGCTTGGTACTGATCATGTGTCTGAATGCTAATGTATTTTTATCATATATTTTGCTGCGAAAAAGCTAACATATTATAAGAATATCACCACCTTCAATAATGTTCTTCTATTTTAGGCACTAATGGTGCAGGTTGGAAAGTTTCAAGCTTAACTACCCAGTTGTTGAGAGAATCTAAAAGGTTTGAGTAATATTGTCACTCTTATGGCATATTTTAGCTTATCATATGATGAAACTGAAGTTTGACTACAAATATGAAGGTGTGAGTCCAGCAAGTTCACACAAACCAAACACTGCAGTAATTCCTCGAGTTTTGTACAATGCACAACAAGGTTTCAAGAACATCATCACTTGAGACTGGTGTTTGTCAGTGGGGGAGTTTTTTTTGGCATGCACTTGCAGATTATTTGGTCTTAGTTATGAAGTAAGTATTTTTTACGCTTATTCCTCAATATATTAAAATGTCTAGGATCTTGAATATATATAGTCTTATAGGGTGTATGGGATTGCTTACTAAGTACTTATCCGCTTCAAATTTCAAGGAGATAAGGAGTCTTAAGTATTTTGTTTACCGTTTGTCTGCTTAACCGGAGTATATATTATGCACCTGAACATAAGCAACTTATTTTTGAAACAGTTAAGCTGTTTAGATAAGTAAATCCAAATGCCCTCTTAGCTCATGTTTGATACAGCAACATTGTGAATGATTGAGAGACTCTGTGTGAATTCGTCCCGACTAGGATATGCCATTTGATAAGTGTAAAAAGTGAATAGTCTGAATGACAGAAACAAGTTAGAGCTTCTTATGATCAAAAGACATATAGGAAACTGATGATGCAAACATGGGGAGTCAAGATTCACCTTTCTCCTTTGGACCTGAATTGTTTTTGTTCTGCCGCGTTAATTATGTCTATAGGTATGTGACTCTAAGTATGTATGTATTTGAAATTATGCTATTACACACAATTTGGATTTTCTTAGAAGCAAAACAGTGAAAACCTTAATGGACTAATTTTGTTCAACATGGGCATATGGTCACAGTAGCTAAGGTTGTTGAAAATGAATACTCTAAGTATGTATATGTATTTGACAATGCTTTAAAAACTTTTGTAAGTTTGCATTAGAAGGTACATTATAAATCAAAGGTACAACGTCGTAAAATGTGATTTATATATATGTAACTAAGTCGTTTTTTCTATGACGATGGCTTCAATAAAAAAGTTTTGCAGCTTAGATATGTACGTTGGTTTTAATATACTATAACTTAATTTAATAATGCCTTTGAATTCGTAGGTAATCTGACTTTTGAAATCATGGATTTGTGGGTTTATTATTGTTCGTTTGTTTATGTAGTTATACATGAGGTGATCATCACAATTAGAGAAGTCATGTTGTTAATCAAGGCTAAGAACAACTCACGTATCAGGTATGTGGCATTCTTGCATACACTATATAATACTAAAATAGTAGCAGCAACATATCAGGCTATTAACTAAAACCAAACACGCGCCAACACTTCAGGAGCATTTGGAAACACAAAATCACTTGCCTTGGCTGACACCATCTCTACTATATGATAGATAAATATGAATGTGATGGATTAAGCTGAATGTCTGATCCATACCATTATCAGAACTGGAACCGTTACTACATATCTAACATGAGCACAATTAGTTTTTCTTATTTATCATTCTGGTGCTCTTAGTATTTACCTGACCGTTTTCACTTGCTCTTTATGTTACTGTAAAATGGCTTTAAAATTTAAACTGAACATGCATGTATATCGTGTGACAAGACATACTTAAAATTTCTTCTTTCTTTTACAGGGATTGCATGTCAAGCCAACAACTGGTGGATTTTGTACTCGAGCAATTGAAAACGGTAAGTCCAATAACAGTTCCTAATAGCTACTCATGGATAATGTTTAATTTGGGGATGAATAATCATAGGGAGGTTTGCCTTTGTTTGCTTATGTTTAATATCAGGTTACATAATGAGTTGAGTTACATGAGCCACTTCTGATGGTTGACATAATATGATCATATACATTTTACAGGTTCTTGAAGGTGTTATCAAGTATAGGTGGAATGTGTTACCTGTTGAACAACGAGATTATGCGAAGACTGTATTGATTCATAAGTGTAGCATGTGTAGGGCTGAATGATAATGTGACTAATCACAAGTTATATACAAAAGTCACCAAATGTTTTATCTTGGAAGATGATATCTGAAAAAAAACTAAGAGTTAACATCCATAGTTTATTAAGTAGATTCTATTAAGCAACATGAAAATTATGATTATGAAATCATTAGCTGACAACGAGAATGAGTATCCACTATAATCTTTTTTCACTAAATCATGCAGGGTAATAAAGATTAGGTTGGATATATGTGGCCACATTTTCTACCTCATGCTCCATACAGTAATAGTTTTTTCATAATACCATGAAAAAATATATGTTAAATGGAATATGTCTAGGACCCACTAGCGAAAATTCCTTTTGTTATATATTTTGTGTTAATCTATCCAGAGCTCTGCACTCGGGTTTTTGCTTGCTCAAAACCACTCTTGTAGCTGTGCCTTCTGTTGTTAGCGTCGTCTCCATGGCGGTATGAATCTTTTTTTTAATATTAAGATGTTGAATTACATGTGGCAGTTACAACTTACTTATAGTATGGGTTAATGCATTGTCTCAAATGGGTCGGATAAGAATAGTCTGCTAAAAGAGAAACGGGTCAAAGTCAAACAAGTTAAATTATTAGATGAAAAGGGAATGGCCCAAAAGTCAACTATGTCTCAAGATTAGATGAAAAATGGTAATGTGTTTTCTTAAACGGTTTCGATACAAATATTTAATGCAATGCTAACAGTGTAACATTCTGTTGTAGTTCCCGAATAAACTCAAATGAGAGCAGCAATGTGTTTTAGTTTTTCACATTTCAAGCTTCAGATTCCAAAATCATACGTTATCCGGTTCTTGGTGTAAAAGGGTTCATAATATCAGCATTAAAGGCGAAAATAAAACCACACTGAGAATGAATCCTTTGATTAACGGACTATTTCTATTTACCTCAGGAAAAGCAGGAAACCAGGCTAAATAGAGATGAACACTTGGTGACTTTCACGGGCAGGAAGCAACTAAGAACTGAAAATTTTTATCATAGTTATATAATTAGATATAATTTTCTTCTTAAACATAGTCTATCGTATAGGTTTGTGACATGATTAAGTAATAAGATTTAGCTACAAACTCAATTTAGGGACTATTTTGTGACATGCTTATCTACTTATTTGATTGTCTAATCCTTAAATCTGTTTTGTTACATATTTTACAAATCTATTACTATCGCATTCACAAAAGATATCCACCCTCCTTATTCATGTATCACTTTTAACTGTTAATGTTAAGACACTAAACATAATGTTTTTAACACATGGGAATCTAGATCTCCTGTCAGTGTAAAAGATGATACTGATCGTACTATAGTAATGGAAACCACTAATGAGACTAAATCATTCATTATAATCACATCTATCATATTGTTATAATAAAAAATGCATACACTCGAAGTACAGTTTTGTTAAGATGCTATGGTTGATATGATTGGTTCTAATATTACAGGGAACTAAAAGAGATTACATCGTTTTGACCAGCAAGTCGACCGAGGAGGGACAATATGCAATTGACTTCCATTCACTGCAAGCCAACTTCATATGTGTTGCTATAATGCATACCTTTTTATTTGGATTTAGGATACCGAGTTATTTTTTTATATTATAATTTTATGAGTATACTTATTAGTTTTTCATATGGAAGAACAAAACTTGAGTCTTTTAAGTTCAAAATGGATGTTTAACTCATGAATTCGCCTTCAATCAATAGGTTAAAAATATAGTTATATCACCTCAAATTCATATTAATATCTCTTTCTCTTCAATGTAATTAGTGTGTTTCGTAGCAAGTTAGCCAATGTTGGTTTAACCTTTGAGATTCATTTAAGTCTAACACATGATTTTGGTTATATATTGACACTTTATGCACCCATATTAACAGTATTTTCTAACGTTATTGTAAGTTAACAATTAACATTAAAACTTTGTATACGTACAAATACCAACGAAAAAAATAAAAGAACTAACCCAATTACAAAACCAGTTACAAAAATAAAACCACATATAAATAACATACTCTTAAAAGATATATAAGCTACTTTATAAGATCAAATTAACGAAACAAATATTTTATCAAAAATTTATGTCTAAGCCCCATGCGTGCAAATAACTATTTATAAAAAGTTTTAGTTACCGTTAGATTACCATATTAACTATTTTCATATATATTTTTTTTTCTTTTAGGTACAGTTTAATTTTCAAATTATACTAATACGTTCTTAGGATATTATATTTTAAGTAAAACCCAACAAGCAGGAACAAGTTATCTTGCTATTCGTAATGATATTATATTTTAGTTTTTTTTTTCCTTTTAGCTTAATTTTCTATTCGTTTAATTTAACTTTTAATAACTTTTAACTATATATTTCTCCTACTAAATCCTAAAAATAAAAACCACAAATAAAAGTACTTACCTGCTTTTAGTCGTTTAATTGATTATGTTAACATCAATTATAGATCTTAACCATTTCATTTCACTTTTAATTACTTTTTAGTATATATTTGATCCACTAAATCATAAAAATAAAAACCACAAGTCATACCCGTCCATCGGACGGGTTTTGACACTAGTATATATATATATATATATATATATATATATATATATATATATATATATATATATATATATATATATATATATATATATATATATATATATATATAGATGGGAGACATTAGAAACTATAGTATTTTATTTCTCTCATATTAATTTTTTTGGCTTAATTCATCCACAATGAAAAAGAAAGGTCATGGGCTCATAGCTTTATAAAAGTTAAGAAAGGAAGTTACAAAACATCCCCTAAACTTCTTATTATTTATGACTTTTTTATACAACAAACTTTATTTATCGTGTAGCTTATAGATACCTCACGATTTCTTGAATAAAAAAATACCGCCAAAAAGGTCTCTCACAAAACGAGCCCAATGTTGATATACTTTTGACATACGTACGATCTTATAAAAATTGTTGAAGTTTAATATCTATATATAGTTTTAAATAAAAAAAAACCTTTCAAAATGCACCCTTAACCTATCAAATAACTTTAAAAATTCTCATAATTTTTTTTAATCTACAGGGGCCAAAGACGTCCAGTTTCATGAAAATTTTTATTATATAAATAAATTGGTCGGAACATTAGATTTATGGGTGTGTATTTCTACTATCGAACACAATCATGCGTTGCGTAACAATAAAGATAAAACTACGACCCGCACGCCCCCCGCAGAACCACTAACACTACAGTCTCTTCCAAATAATCCACCACCATCCTCACTGAACCCAGTATCAGAACACCCCCGCCGCATCGCGACGGGTTCCAATTACTTGTTCATAACATAAAAAATAAAATAATGATGAAATAACAGGTGGTTGAAAATGTTACATGAACCACAAGACACATGCGGAGTATACATATCCACTCACATCCACTCACATGCCATGCGGATCATGTCAATCAATCAGTTAGGGCTCATTTGGTTTGTAGATTTAGATTGGGTCTAAGTTTGAAAAATGGACCACACCTTATTTTTAGCCGTTAGGTAATATTCGAGTTTGGAATTAATCTCAAATAATAAGATGTGTGGTAAAGTACGGGGAGTGGTAGGTTTTATTACAAAAAATGAGAGATACTTCATTTTTTCTCTATCCCTCTCCTCTCACATTTTATAAGATTTAACTTATAAATTGTTTTTTTAAATATAAAATAATTTTAAATATTTTTCTCTCCCCTACATTAAATCTAAATTCAAATTCTAGTCCAAATCCAAATGATAACCCTAAACCCACCTACAAACCAAACGGACCCTTAGTTCCTGTTCAGTATATATATGCATGGGATATGTTAATGGTATTTCCGGCCCACCCTATTTTATCTTCCAACCCTCTTGTCCAATCTGTTTACAATAAAACACAACTTTTTATCAGTTTATGTTCCGTATTTTCTGTCAGTTTAATATTTTGACTTATTAAACTTTATAATTTTTGTTCCGTACTTTCAGTTTTATAGTTTTCTTGTATAAACAAAGTTATAAAGTAAAAAAAATAAAAAATTGAAAAATGAGAGGGGGTGCTACTTGTAATTTTTTTTTGGGAGGGGTTGGGTTAGGGTTAGGGGTGTCCAAAAAAACCAAGGAACCAAAAGAACAGAGGAATCGTACCAGTACCGAACAGTATATTAGAACCATGGTCCGGTTCTTGGTTCCTAAAATTCTAAATTTTTGGTTCTCGGGACAGTTCGGGTCGGAACCATCCGGTTTCGATACTTTTTCACGAAAGAACCGACTCTTTTAAAAATATGAAATTTTATAGAGTTTATTTGGGACATTGTGTACATGTTAGCCTTTTAAGAAAATAGAAAATACAGCTCATTAGTAAGCTATAACAATAAAATTTAAAATCTAAAAACCATAACCTTTAATACATTTCAAATAACACCAAGCTATCCGTTTTAGTGTCTGCAATTACTAATATCATTCATAGGTTCAAATATCATCATCACTGTTAATACAAATAAGCCATAAAAACGTTTATTTATATTTTACGATCTTCTAATGTTTTGTCGATAAAAAACGTAAAATTATTTTAACGAAACAAATAAAATACGTAAATGGTTTGAGCCAATAGTTTACTAACACACTTTTAAACATACTAAAACTATATCTAAACATGTTTAGTAAATAAATTATAAAACCAAAGACATTTTTATAAAAAACTAATAGGTAATATTGTTTACATCATATAGAAATGCATATGTATAACAACTAGTGTTTACATTTTATAGAAATGTATGTGTACTTTTTATATGTTGCAATGGGTAAGTATTGGGTAAAAACCAAAGTCCATAACCCATGACCCATTGACTAGGTACAATGAATGTTGTTGGGTAAAAACCATAGTCCATAACCCATACCCATGGAGGATGATCATAACCCATGACCCATTGCATGACATCATGCATGAAGTCACGTTGGATATTATCCATGATACATGACCCGAAGCCCATGACCCATGACCCAAGATCCATAACCCAATGACTAGGTATATGCATCTTGTTGGGTATCCATAATCTATTACCCATAACCCATAACCCGGTTTGCAAACCGAAATCCGGACTAAACTGACCCAGTAGCCGGATCCCAGGTTTTGCTCTAGCAGGATCCCTTTGGTGAGGGATCCGTAGAAAACGTGGGACAATAGACATTTTGTCTATAAATAGTGAGCCATTTCACTCTTGCTCACTACCACTCTTAGACATACTTTCTCTCAGTATTCAAACCTCACTAACCACAGATCCAAAGGATCATTCTGTCTAGTTTTATGTTTTTGTGATTCTCTAGGTTCCTCTTAAAGGCGA
>OU343225.1:140068141-140336207 GCA_910596185.1 Chrysanthemum makinoi | reverse complement strand
AAAAGTGGAATGAAAGACACGTTTTTGAAGTTTTGAGGTACGAAATACTTGTATTTTTTAGATGCCCTTTTTTGTTGTGTTTAGATGCACTAATTAATGTATTTAGATCATTTAATTAGACATTCAGGGTGCAGTAAATTGATGATCATTGAATTTTTCTGATTAGTTACATTTAAATGATTGTAGTATCTATATTAGATTCATTAAGTAAGGCAATAATTTATTTATTTTGGTTTTTTATTTATTTACTTATTTATTTTTTTCAATTATACAGGTGTTGTTTTGTTCATCTGATATGTCTGTTACTTTGTTCAAAAAAAAAGATATGTATGTTACCTGTTCATGCAAGAGGTTTGATCTGTTTGAGTTGCTTTGCCGCCATATCTTTTATGTTTTGAGGTTAAATGGTATTAAAGATTTCCCGAGAGAGTATGTGCTTGATAGGTGGTGTAAGTCTCCTGATGATGTTTGTTTGGATGCATTTGTGAATGCTGCTGATTCGAGCTCAGATGCTGTTATTCGCTCAATTCGTCGTATTGTTGAAGACACGGTTGACAGGTTGATTCCTTGTAGAGAAAATCTTGATGTGTATCGTTTTGAGTTATCTGAACTTCTCTCTAGGGCCGAATCTGATGTTCCAGTTGGGTTAAAGAAGTGTAAATCCGATACATTTTGTTCAATGCTTGGTGTTAGGGAACCTGAAGGTGTTGTTATAAAGGTTCCGAAACAATCAAAGAACAAAGGGACTGGGGTTCATACTCGATGGAAGAATATTGATGAGATAATTCGCAAGGAATCTGAAGCAGGAAAGAAGAGACGAGTTTGTTTCACTTGTGGGAAGGCTGAAGGACATAATTCCAGGACATGCCCTTATAAAGACACGATCAGGGCTGGTAACAAAAGAGAATGCCGTTCTACTCGTGCTATGGATGTTAATTACCAGGAGTGATTAACCTTTGCTGATTATGATATGGACTTATATACACTTTCAATTGCAATTTGTCTTTTTTTTTTTTTTTTTTTTTTTAGGATTTTTCTAAATAAGCATAATATGCAGAATAATGTCATGCTTGTCTGATGCATGTATATGGATTGTTGGTTTTAGGAATTTTCGTCTGTATTGGATATAGGTTTATTGAAATTTTATGGAATTGCATCTGTATTGGATTCAGGTTTTATGATATTTTGATTTTTTGTAATTGGCATAAATTTGTTGCTTGAGGCATTATATTTAAAATACTGATGCACTGATTTTACTATATTGTATGGGTTAGATATAAATTTTTCATATAAATTTTACACTATTTTAAAATATTGATGCCATAATTTTCATATTAACTTTTTCAGTGATTCAGTTATTTTACATCATTTAATATAATTTTTATATAATTCACATATGTATCAATAATTATCATTCGGATTCACCTTTTTATATCATATTGATGCACATTCTAACCCAATATGTTTAAACACATTCCATATAAGGTAATGTAACATGTCATTTCATATAATCATATGTGAACGTTTGAAAATAAAAAACCATATTTTATTTAAGTTGCATCATTCACATATGTATCAGTAATTATCATTTTGATTCACCTTTTTATATCATATTGATGCACCATTATAACCCATATATGTTTAAACACATTTCAACATCATTCACCTATAACCCATGATGTAACATGCCATTCATGAATCACAGACATACGATTGAACTGTACATAACACTGTTTTATGTCTATATTATACGAGACCCAAAATACGGTAAAGTACGTAGATCTAGTTCAGAATTCAAATTTATCACATCATATTGTTTGCTTGTGTAAATTTGTTCAGAAAGCTCCATTTTTTCTTGAGTTTCTCTTCGTGCTCATCATAATACTTTCTAACCCTTGGCTGAAGACGTTGAAATGCAGTTTTATGTAAATTTGACTTTTGAGCTTCGTTGAAATTGCTGTACCTTTTCGACTCTTGCTCTAGCATCTGTCTTTTTTCGTTGATTATTGTCATCAACATCTTCACCACGTACTTCTTTCGAAGCCCGATTATCTGGTTTAGTTGCTGAACACTCTTTTTTTTCAGACCAGAATTGAACTCCTTTTTCCTTCCAAAGAATTTCTCCATGTGTCTCATTAGAAAAATCCCATAATCAACGCGGTTCAATCTTGTCTCCCACTCCAGCTTCATGATTTTATGTTTTGATGTTGATATTTTAGCTGCAGCTGGGTGTTCCACTGAGTGCCGATATAACGCAAATGACTTTGTCTGTAATTGAATGTGTTAATCAGTATATGTTAAATACATTTAGATACACCTTCTTTATAATCTTTGATGCACTAATTTATAATATATATATATATATATATATATATATATATAATATGACACCGTAAATACATAATAAACCTAAAATAGTTCATCATGCATCGTTCAGTGCATATATCTATCATACATAACTAATAATAGGTTTCTTTGCACCACTAACTCAAACCATACTACTAAGTAATATAAATCTGAACCCAGATGCACTATATACAGACATCCACACTAATAAAGTTTTTTATTGCACTAATTATAATCACTAACTCCATACTAACTATAATTGTTATGTATGATACATGAATAAACAAATAATTTCATTATGATATTTAAAGTCTGTAAACTAAGTTTATATATAAAATTATGAATGACGTCATTTTACAACATATATGGTATTCGCATTCACTATGTCAAAAAGCATCATAATGTTATGGTATAATTTTTCGTTAGGCAATTAAATCAGTAGTATCTATATTTTCAATAAATCATACCGGCAACGTAACGAGATCGAAAACAGTATCAACACAATCAGTAATCAAACTATCCACCATTATCTTAACATCAAACATTCATATTCATACATATTCATTTGCGTGCGAATTAAAGTTTCTTACTAGTGCCTTTGGAATATCCCCCGTATCTTTGATGTATGTCTTGACTGTTATCATGCTTGTTATCGATAATATCTACTTCCATTGTCTTCAAATTGTAGGCAATAAGGTAGTATCGATTGATTTCATCTGTTGGCATGGTTATTGGGAAAAATGCCTGTTTCGTATACATATTTACGTTAAACAACAGTTTGAATAAACAATGTATAATGTTTTTGTTTTAAATCTTACCAGCTCAACTTTGTCAAGGTTCTTTTTTGTAGAATACTCGAGCACCTCATCCATTTTTCTTTTAAACTCCTCAGGTTTGCGTGACAGCTGTAAAACAAAATGCATTATACAATATGTCATAATTTGATTCAGATTTTATCAATTATTTTTTGTATAGGAAAATATGTATGAATATTGAATTCACTTACCATCATCCTGTTTGCAAAACAAAAAGCGTGAAGATACCCTGTTTTTCAGCTTCTCATCATTGTTTAGAATTATACTCCATACGTCTATAGCTGCACTTGTCACCGGTAAACTTTCACGCATGCTCTCAAATACCACCCTTGGGACTTCCATGTTCATTGTTTTGAAAACAATATCGCTGTTCATATGTAAACACGTTAGTTTAATAAAAGGGATGCAATAATAATTCAACTGTGATGCACTAAAAATAAATAATACTCTATATATTTGTCAAATTTACATTTACTTACTTAGCTGGCAACGTTCTGCTGAATATGAACTCAGCAACAGGTTTTCATCAGCCTGCAAATTTTGGATGCTGACCTTCCTCTTGACGATGGAGATAGAATACACCGATAATACCCTTTCCCTTTTTTGTCTTACTTCCTTTTCCGATTCAACCTGATTATCATTTGTGTTTCCTGGTTTCATGTATCTTATAGGAACTCACTAATGGCGTCAGCTGGTGTGATACTTCCATCTTCAGTGGTTACCAACTGTTTCGCTTTACTCCTTGTGGTTGGGAAGGTTGCCCTGAACTACTTTTATGTACCTTCGGCCTTTTGGTACTTACAGTTTCAGTTCTAGGTTCTTCTGTATTCTTCTAAACTTTTTCCATGTCCTTTTTTTTTTTTACCATTTTTCAACATCATTCTGCTGAATGGTTTCATCATCTTTCTCAGCATCTGTTGCTTGAGCAATTGGTAGCTTCAAGACTTTGTCCAATCCAAACTTGTTGTCACTCTGTGAAAACAAATCGAAGCTTGGTGATGTGAACTCCAAATTTTTCTTTGTTGCATATTTACCAGTTTTCGAGATTTCCAACGTCTTTTCATTGCTGAACTGCTGTTCCATGCGTCTGATAATTTTGGAAACGTTTTAATGACCTTTGCTTTCATGTTTCTCAAAATCTGTGAACAGTCCCTAGTAGGTTCACTGTTTGTTTTTTCTTGCAGCCCTTCACCCAACGTTTTCTCTTTTTCTTTATTGACGTTTTCTTCATCATTTATATTTACATCTCCCGTTGATACAACATTTGTATTTTTCTCTTTTACCAACCCTGTATTTTTCTCTTGAACCACAGCCTGATCATTATCTATTCTATCTAAGTCCCCATTCATACCATCATTTTCTTCATCTGCATTTACAGAATTATTTACCTCATTTACAGGATCACTTACCCCATCTTGAACCACAGCCTGATCATTTACCCCATCATTTCTAGCATTATTTGCCCCATCATTTATCACATTTGCAGTATCATTTACCCCAACATTTACTTGTGTTCCGTCGCTTGCCCCATCATTTACATCCATGCCTTCAGTCGATTGGTTTTCATTTTCATCTTTATCTCCGTTTCCTCCTTCACGTACCCTATCAGTGTCTACTTGTACCCCATCATTTTCAGCCATAAGCGTGTCTTCTTGTTGTGGCTCGACGTCAATGTCTTCAGGTTCATCGACGTTAATGTCTATTTGTGGCTCGTCTCCAAAAAAGTAATCCATGCTTATGTTGTTGTCTTCTTGTGATATATGTGCGTTGTTTACATCTTCATCCGATTCAACCACGACATTTTCGGATCCGCACACCGATGTGATCTTCCCTGGTTTGAACGCTTTCATGAGTTTCTCGTTTCTGGTTTCAACAAGTGCTTTTAAATCCTCGTCCTCAGGGTAAGAAATCGAAGCCAATTCGAGCAATTCATCTACCAGACCTTGTACACCCTCTGATATGGACAATGTCTTCTTTATTTGCATTTTCATTTCCTGAATTATATAATTGATATGCTTTAACAAATTTTGTGCAGTCCTGATGTTGTAAATATACAAATCAGATGCACTTAATTTTATTTATTTGATGCACCAAACATATAATTAAGATGCTTTAAACTGGCATACAGATGCTCTAAATGTAAACATAACTAATCAATATAGATTATTTACATATTTTTTACACATATTCCACATAATCTTTTTAATAATACACGTATATATGGTTTAATAGATTTTGTGCAATCCTGGTGTACTAAATATACATATCATACGAGTTTAATTTTATTTATTTGTTGCAACAATCATATAATTTACATATCATATGTACTAAATATACATAGCATATGCGTATAAATGTACATAGCAAGTGCTTTAACATTTTTTTTGCAACCCTGATGTACTAAATATACATATGTATGCACATACATACCTCTGATGTTTTACTTTTGAATATTTTGAATGCTTCAGCCTTATTTGAAGATCCCACATATTCCGTCCCCAATATCAATTCTTGGTGTATAGAAATGGTGTATGATGTCTTCTTGTGCATACTCCAATTGTTTCGCTGCAAATTGATTTAGTGATTATTATTAAATATCATGAAATTATTGTAACACATGACAATTTGTAATATATGCTAACTTGTACATATTACCTGGTGATTTTTTGGAATTCCTGATTGCCGACTTTGTAAGACCTTTCTTTCTTTTTGGTGCAATGTACTCGCGCCCTTCTTTAATTGGTAACTTTTCAAAACCTCCCATTTTCACTTCCTGTTTTTCTCTGATCTTTAGTTTTTGCGTGTCCCATGCTTTGATAGTTGGGTTTTCTTGAGCAACTTCAACCTCTTCTGAGATGGTTGAGTTTAGATACAAAAGCTGCAAAGATAATAATACAAGGAAATTAGCATAAATATACCATGCAGATGCATTATTTTGTTGGATTATGACGCACTTAAATGTTTGTACAATACTTACCACCATTAACAGAAGTGGACCCCCGAACCCTGATGAACTGTTGTACTCTCTTTTCGATTTTTTCATTGTTTGCAACAAGTATGTACACCAATCCATATTCTTGATATCCTCTTCCTTTTCGATACACTGCAAAAACTTCTGGTTTACTATCCCATTTTTTGTGCATTCGCCGATAATCGAGATGAATGCAACAAGGAAATTTAGCTAGAACTCCCGTCCAGTGTGATGTTCTACAATCAGTTTCCCAACCACATTTTTCAAGTAGAATCTATCATCTGGATAATCATGTGTGTGTCTCCATTCAACATTTAACGGGAACTCTGTTGTTGCAGCACGCACTTCTGTGATAGTAGTATCTCCCATCGGGATTCCAAACAGTTCTTGTATCATATTTGCAGTGATCAGGATTGATCTACCGTCTCCCATCTTGATTGTTGATGTTTCAGGATCAAACTGGTCTATCACCCACTTTCCCAGTTTTGTTGGTGTTGTCTTTATATTGAAATTCCCATCCAACAACGATCCAAACCCCATGTCAACAATGTTCTCTTTCTGGACATCTGACAACCTTTTTAAAATTTCTAATAAATCCCTTGGTGACGACCTAGATTTAAAAGTTGGGAACGTCTTTTTTGGTACAAGAACTGTATTTTCTTCCGCGACCTTCTGTTTCTTTTTGTCATTGCCACGTTTAATTTGTGTTAATTCACTTGTTTTCCTTTTTTTTAGCTATTTTCTTCTTCCTATTCTGGCTTTTATTTGTGTCGGTACTGAGATTGTCGTTGCCTACATAATGAAACTCATTCAGAGTTAGTGGACACATTAAAATTATGATGCAAATATAAATACTACATATGCTGCAAATATAATCATATAAATGCACCTGAAATGTAACAAGTGATGCACCAAAAATTCAATATTACATACAGATGCACCAAAAATTCAATATTACATACAGATGCACTTTGAGTATATCATCTGATGCATAATAAATAATACAGTGTATACAGATGCTGTAATATTAACCATTGATGCTCCTAAAATATACAAACTGATGCTCTAAAATTAAAAAAGCGTACAAACATTTTTACACACATCAAACAAGCTACGCTTACCCTTCATGACTATATCACATTCCCCAACAAGTGAAGTTAAAAAGACATCCCCTTCCAGACTACCCCCAGGACGTTTCTTTACAGGTACAATTTTAGTTTGTTTCCTCTTATTACGTCCACGAATTCCAGTTTCTGTATCATGTACAACTGTTAGGAATTAGAAAATTCCTTAGTAAAGTATCGGTCACCCCAAATATTATCTAGCATAAGTTAGCTCATAGACATTACGTTATTTACTAGTCATTTTGTTAATTATTTAGTTTAGTGCTACACCGTGGAGGAAGGACGGGTCTTTACCCATTGTATCACTGATCCACAGGCCGTCAGGAGGTCGTTTAGTTTGTAACCTATAAATACCCTCTACCTTGCAAGGTAGAGGGTTGGATGTTCTTTGGTAATCTAACATTACATGAGTTTCTCTTTCTAGAATATCCCACTTTCTCTCTCTCTTAAATCATCTTACGCCTAAAGTGTTAATGTTATGATGTGTATGTGAAAACCAATATCCAACAATTGGTATCAAGAGCCATGGTTAGATCATATCTTACACATCTTTGGATTTCTAGTGGTTTTTAGGTGGTTTTGAGTTTGAAAAAGTTTAGTGGTTTGTGCATCATTTGGTTGATTTCTTGTGTTAAAGCTTGGATTTTGTTAGTACTTTTGTTTTTAGAATCATCACAAGTGTTTAGGTTTTCATTTGGTAAGCTTGAATCATCTTGGTTGGGTTGTTTTGGATTGAAAAGTGATGTTTATGTGGTTTTTCTTGCTAGCGACTTGATATACGGATCTCTTTCTTACCTTGAGCGACTTGCTTCACAATTTTGTAGCGAGTTACAGTTTTGGAGCTAGTGACTTAGACCTAGCGATTAACAGTACAAGTAGTGGACTCTCCACTACGGGTAGCGACTTGGTCTGTAGCGAGTTTCTCTTTAGCGACTTGAAGTTTTAGCGACTTGAGTAGCGAATTGCTGCCAAAATTTTGCTACCGACTTGAGGGTTAGCGAGTTACTACTTAGCGACTTGCATTTGTCTAGCGACTTGGGACTTTAGCGACTTGGGGTGTAGCGAATTAGGTGTTAGCGACTTGGTGCATTATCTGTTAGCGACTTGGGTGATTGTTTACGGTTTTCTCTTGATTTAGTAAAATCCCGTGAAAGAATCTATTTCCCGGTTTAATCATAGAGTTATAAAATCCCGTTTAACTTGTCATCATGTCTACCAACGATCCTACAATCATCTCCACTGTTGCTGAGGTCGTTCATGCAGAAGATACTCGTCAAAGTAGAATTTCTTACATCACTGATCCTTTAATCACCAAAGTACTTGAACTCTATGATACCTCACAGAACAATGAAACTGATTGCATTTCTGAATGTCCAACATTGGTTGATTCATCAAAGGGTGATCTTAACTCCTCACCATCTGAGTCAAACCTCAACAAACCACATCTAATGAACAATGATGCTAAGCAAATGGAATACCACATTGAGCCCTATCAACTACTTCATCAACATATCAAACTACTCTTATCTACTACTATGGATCGAACAAGCAGTGCTATCCTTCGTCAGGATTTTCCCACTTTGACTAGAACTGTGTTACTCAACTTAGAACAACTGAGGTGTCAAATCACCAATGAGCAGTTCTCAACTGATAAATCTAATGCAGCTCTTCAAGTAATTTTCAATCAATTTCAGCCACTTATCAAGGGGGAATATTCCTCAGATTTTGATGATGACTTGACTGGAAACTCATTCAAAAAACACACTGGAATGGAAATCCATGAGTTCAGAAACACCTTTATTCTACTTATGGGTAATGTGGAAATATACATAAAGGAAGTTGCTAATGAGAATGAGAAGCTGAATGAAATGAAGGGGTGTCAAGTGATGCTATGGGAAGATTTTAATAGGTCATGCAATGGATCTGGTAAACCAATGAATGATACCGAATGCAGAAGTTCAGTTGAAATTAAAAGGGATGGAGACAACTATACTGATCCCAATGACTCAGTGTCAGAAAAGGTTTCATGTGATGAGGTACACTTAACTAATCATAGTAATTCATATGTTAAGAAACCTGATTCTAACTCTGATCTTAATACTGTGAAATCGATCGTGGTTGAGCCTGAATCTAAAACTGTTAAAACTGATGATATGATTGAAAAAAGGGTATATGATGAACTTTCAAATAAATACTCAATTCTTGAAAAACATTGTATTTCTTTGGAAATCGAAATGCAACAAAAAGATGAACGCTTTTATGCAAATAAAACATGCATCAATCAGGAATTTCCAGAATTTCGAGAATTTTTTGAAATTAATCAATTAAAAACCCAGATTCAGGACAAAGACTCAACCATATGCAATCTGAAATCACTACTCTCAGATGTGCAGATGTATGACTGTCATGAAATGAGTGATACACTTGAATCTAGAAATGCTGAGCTTGCTCTTTGTGTGTCCAACCTGTTAAGAGAAAATGAATCATTAAGAAAGAACTCAGAGGAGACCAATTCTAAGTTGATCAATCAATCTAACAACTTATTGAAGGACATTGATGACCTCAAAGCCCAAATTCAAGATAAGAGCTTCAACATTGTTGCCTTAAAAAATGAGCTTAGGAAATCTACTGGAAATAGGATGAACACTAAGTTTGCAAAACCATCAAATTTGGGGAAGTCAACTGGTCAGAACCACTCTAAACGTACAATAGTTAAGCAGCCTAATGCCTTTAGAACTGAAAGAGTTAAATCAACAAAATCTAGGCTTGCCTCCCAAATTGATGAGAATATTGTTTTGTCAAAACCAGTCACTTCATTGCTTCATTCTGATATGATGAATATCAAACTCCAGGGAAATGTTCAAAGCTCAAAGTTTAGAAATACTAGAAGTACAACTAGTTCTCATAAGAAACATCATTTGGCTGATCAATCCCCTAAGAAACCATCGAAACACAAAAGGAACAATAGCCAAAACAGGGAAGTGCACACATACAAATCTACTAGTAACTGCTTCAAATGGATTCCCACTGCAGATTATTTAAGTTCTCTAAATCCAAACGGACTTACATTCCTAAATCTTGCCTTAAGTGGATGCCCACAGGAAAACTCTTCAAGTATATTGAGCCTAAAAAGATCTCTAATATTGATACGTCTGCATTAACCAATGTTACATCAAATAGTGAAATTATTCATGTCACTAACCCATCCTGCTGCAATTCTACATGTGCTTCTAGTACAATGTGCTCTCAGTCGTTTTCAGGTACAATGCTCAACTCAATCAGGAACTTCATGACTTGGTTCCCATCAGAAATGAATATAGCTCATTCAGGAGCTATAGCTTGCCAGAATTGATGTACATCGTAATTTGACTCCTATTCATTTTGAATCAGGACTCACTCTTTTATATCTGTGTACAAATCAAGTTTTCTTTAAAAAAAATTAAAATTAAAATTATTAAAAATTTCATACTTTTGTCATTTTTCCTCAAACTAATAAAGAATACATTCTTTGTTATCGATAACATCTACGGTCCTAGAAATGTCATTCAATAATGGCACGGGTTCATAGATGAAGTTCGAACAAATGATATATTCTTGTTTTATAACGGGTGAGGTTAATTCAATCAATGGTCTATGTTGACCTTGATTGAGGGGGAGATTTGTTGTGTAAGTTTTCTTGATTACATCTGCTTCAAAGGGTTATGGTGTTTGCTCATTGGTAGGTTGTGGGTCGTGGTCTTGCTTGTGTGATTGTCTTTGTGTTCCCATAAATTGAGTGCTTTGCATTGAATGTTTATTTAATTCATGGTTATCATTGTGATTATTTATGCTATCTGAGTTAATATGCTATCTGGTAATTCTGTCATGGCCATGGATTATTTATAACTTCTATGCAGAATATGATCAAATTACACTTTTTAATGACCATGGTTGCAACTACTGTTGCAAAAACACTAGAGACTTAGTCTAAAATCTTTGATAGCGAATTACCACACTAGCCTCTAAATCACAGGGACCGAATGTGTCAATTAGCCTTTCTTGAAAGTCTCCTCCTCTTACCCCTAGCGACTTAGGTATTTTTTCTTTTCTCTTTTCTCTTTCTTCTCACAAGTCTTAAAACATTTTTTTCTTTCTCTTTTCAAAAGCATTCGACATAGCGATTTAGGAGTGGTATGAAGTTAATTTTTCACTATTTGTTATCCTACTCATGTCTGTGTTGCTTTTCTAACACATCTTTTTAACCAGATCTCATCGTGCTGTTGATTCGTGACATTTGATCCCCGCATAGGTTCGAATCATTATGTAATCATGTTTTGTTGTAATGATGATTTTTTTGCAAGTGTGTTAAATGTTTGGTATAACTGTTCTTGAGTGTTTGTTTAAGTGTGTCCATGTACTGGTGCTGTATAAATGGTGGATTGGGTCGTTTATTTGTTGAGATCATCAATGGCAAGTTCAATCCCTGATAAGAACGTTATCCCTTCGGCATCAACCAAAGTTCTCTCAGATGATGAAATCCTTCCCAAGAGTCAATGGGCTGATATTGGTAAGAGTAACTGTTATGTGGACCTACAAAAGCTACAACAAAGCCCTATACTCAAAGTATCCATTGATATCCTCAAGAACACAAACTTCTTCGGTGCCATTACCAAGCAATGCTCCATTCCCACCATTTACATTCAACAATTCTGGAACACCATTCAATGGAACAAAATCACGGCTCAATACTCTTGCAAACTGGATGATAGGGAGTTCACGATTGATTCAGCCATTCTTAGCAAGGCTCTTGGAATCACCCCATGTAACCCCAACCTTCGTTCCGAATCTCCACCTGGTGCTGACGATCTAATTGTCTTTCTAATTGGTTTGGGTTATCAGAACAGCATCTCAAGGGCTTCAAACATCATCACTGGACACATGTATCAACCCTGGAGAGCTATTACAACTATTCTCAACTTGTGCTTATCTGGCAAAACATCAGGGTTCGATAAAGTGAGAATTCCCATCTTGCAAATCCTATGGGGAATTGTCAATATGGTTGATGTGAATGTCTCAGATCGTATTTGGGAAGAATTTTCTTTATCAATGCACACATTCATATCTGATAGAACAAATTTCCAGAACAAAGCTCAAGGCCGAAAGAAACAAAACAAGCTTGTGATTCCCAGCATCAGATTTTCAAAGCTTGTTATCCAATACTTGCAACAAACTCACAACTTCAATCCTAGGATTGAATCAACTCTACATAAAGCAGAAGATGAATTTGTTTTAGGAAACCTGAAATATGTTCCTAGAGGTATGGATAATGAAATATTTGGATTGCCAATTCCTGATACTCTACTCACGGAAGATATCAAGAAGAAGGACTACTTCAAACAATACAAGAAAAGAGCTACCAGTTCCTCTGCTGATGTCACACCCACTCCTCCACAACCCAATGCTCCCAAGTCCACTTCAGCCTCACAAGCATCCTATGCCTCTCTTCCTAAAAAGAGACGTGAACGGTCACAACATTCAGACACCGCATCCAAGAAGCAGAAAGTAAAAAGGAAGAAAGTGGAAAAGGAAATTGGTGAAAATACTGAGGCTTCAAGGGATAATACAAGGTTAACTGATGATGATGATGCTGCTCTGCAACTAGGAATCCAGCAAAGCCTAGAAAGTTTGAATGTGAAAGCACCAGTAGGTGGAGTAGTGCTAAGAGAGCCAGATCAAGTGCCTCAACAAACAACACGAATCACACAAGACAAGGGAAAAAGAATTGTTGGAGATGAACAAGCTGCTCACACGCTCCTTACCTTCTCTTCCTCACCATCAAGAATTACCACTCAAGTTGATCTGAAGAAGAGAAGTGTTGAATCGTCATCAGTTCAAGAACCATCTGAACTGGAAAAAGAAGCATCTGTAGCACCAGAAGTGAATCCTGCTACAAGTGGTGTCCAGTGTGAACTAAATGTTGAAGATAAGTTACATCATGTCTCACAGGAGAATCCGGAGTCAAGATCCGATGAGACCACGCCCTTGGAAGAACCAAATCTTTCTACCAGTTCTCTATCATCATTTAAGAACCTAGATACTGAATTCACTTTCGGCGATCAATTCTTAAATGACAAACCCATTGATTCTGAGCATTCCAAGCAAGATAATGACAATGAGGATGCACAATCCATGTTTAATGTCAAAATTCAACAAGATACATCATCCATTCCACCTATGACAGCACCTTTACTCACAACTGCACTTCCACCTCCCAAACCAGATCAAGTAACCTCACATTCACCACCTGAATCTGCAAAGACTCTATCCTTTGAACCAGTGGTCACAGTTGCTGATGTAGTAACCCCACCTGCTTCACCACCTCAAATTCTTACCTCAGATCAACTGCTTGACAAAGCAGTGAAAAGAATTGAAGCTCTTGAAAGACAACTACCTAAATCCGTAGATTCCCTTGTGGATCGTGTCTATAGGCTGGAGCACCTCAACTTTGATGAAGGGGTGGCAGACGCCATTGAAGGCGAAGTTAAAGATGCTGTGGAATGGGCAATGGAGGCTCACCTACTTAGACGATTCAAGGATCTTCCTATCGCTGATATGAGAGCTGTACTTTCTGATAAGATGTTTGAAGCTGGCGAAGATAAGCATGAGGTCCATAAGAAGCTTTACGAGGCTCTTGAAGAATCAATTAAGTACGACAATCATGTACAGTTCTTGATAGACGCTGGAGAAAGAAATGCTAAGAAGAAAAGGAGAACCGTAGTGTTGGAAACATTGCACAAAGGTCATAAAGATCCTCCTCCTCCTCCACCTCCAACTGGGGGTGCTGGAACATCTGGAGTTGGTGGATCTTCTAAAACAACATCCACATTTCCACCACAACCACCATCATCACCACCAAAGCCTGCCAATCAACCCAGTTCATCTGAAAATCAAGGAACGCAAAAGAAATCTGCAGCTTGGTCCACGGTTGACTCAAGGTTCACGTCTACATTCTCCTCTATCCCTGAAGATCATGTTGTTAATGAAGAATCGCTTGTCATAGCAGATTCAGAATCAGATGAAGATGATGCATCCACCAGGTTCATTCCCAAGTCAACTGAAGATGATTGGTTTGATACTTATATGTCAGGTGAACCATCTATTCCATCCAGAGCTGCACCTTCAAAGGACACCGTTCGAAGTTGGCTCTCTGAAGAAAGACCACAAACTCCTGAGCCCTCATGGTTTATTCCCGAGTCAGAGTCGACAAATCCAGTAAACAATTGGGCTTCAACTATCATTACCAACTATGAAGCTCCAGCTGAAGACTCTCTTCTTCACTTCACAGGAGATATGGTGAGCTTTATAAAGTGGTTTTGTGAGAAGAAGGAAATTACATCCATCACCCCTAAAGATCTTGAAGGTCCAGCTTATGAAATAGTCAAGGTCTTTCACTCGGATGCTAATCAGCTTCAATATCAAATGGAGGAATGCTATAGAATGTTGAATGATCAAGTTGGTGAACAGATCAATAGGTTTGATGTGTACAACCCTCTTCCCCTCGGCGGTGAACCTGGATTTATGACCATTCAGTCAGAATTCTTCTTTAACCATGATCTGGACTATCTATGTGGACACACCTCTGAAAGAAGACCTGCTCTATCAATTTCAAAGATGAAGGCAGCTACCTACACTGATCAAGGTCTCGAACAGATGGTTCCAGATCAATTCTGGGCAGACAAAGAGAATCAATATGACCTTTGTAGCTTCATATGGGATCCCACATTGGTGGTTCAAGAAGAAGGAATTCTACATCGAAAGACATAGTGCCAAGAAGAGACGCAGATCAGTTCGATCCGGACTGCGTATTCTTAGTGTTATTGGTATAGAGATCTTCCCTATCTACGGGTATGACTACCTGAAGAAGATTGTTCTTCGAAGAGCTGACTTGAAAGAGCACATCATAGAAGAAAACGACTTCAAACATCTGATGCCTAATGACTTTGAAGATCTCTATCTTCTGAACCTCCAAGGACACCTTGACCATCTTCCTACTCGCGAGAAGAAGGCTCTCTCTGCTGCTGTCAATCAATGGATCAGAGGCTTGGTCATTCGACTAAGAGTTGGAGATTTTCAATTGGGAATAGAAAGCTACCAGACTCGAGTCAATCTTACAAGACCAAATTGGGAAGCCAGTGGACATGAATTTCATCACGAATATAAAGTGATTGACACCCCCAGAGCAGTCATCTTTACTGACAGATATGGTTCAAGGATGTTAATGAGATTATGTGAATTATACAAATTCAGTGATGGAACACTCAAAATGGTCGAAGAAGAACTAAACTACAGAGTGAAAGACATCAAAATTAAAATGAAGCCGGGGGACAAAACGAAATTCTGGTCTAATGAAGATGTGAAGAGGTGTGATGAGTTCATTGCTGCAATCAAACGAAGATTGAAGACCAGAATGATCTATCGCAACCTTGAAAGCTTTGTGGGTGGAAGACTTCGGTGGGTCATTACAAGCTTCTTCAAAGGACTGAATGAAGAAATTTTCCGGAAGTCATTTTCTTGTATTATTATTTATGTGTAAACTGTGATGTACAAACTATGAACAACTATTATGCATGTAATAGTGGTAGGGTATGTCCTGTGGTTTCCCTTTATGTCAAAAAAAAAGGGGGGAACCTCAGTGTTGTTCACTTCTGATCATATAAAATTGGACACATTTTTCTCCAACAAATGTTTTGTCTCATACTTATTTAAATCACTTGAGATTCAAAATCTCAAAGGATTTGAAATTTTTGATCGGGGGAGAAAATGTGATATAAATATGAAAGATGTTAAAAGATGACCATTTTAAGTGCATACTGCTCTCTAATATGTGCTAAACAATTTTCAAATCTCGAAGCATATATTAAGGGGGAGCATTTTTAAACAAATTCAAACCTTCAGAATTCAAACCTTCAGGGTACAAAAATTTTCATGCTATTACATAAGGTACCTTGATTGTGTGTTTAATGATTTCTAAATGTTTGGTGATCATGGCAGTACTTCATTGAACTTCCCTCTAGTATGTGCAAAACTCTTTTCAAATCTCGAGGCACATATTGAGGGGGAGCAAAATCATGAAAACCTCATCCTTCCCCAAAATGCTTTATCTACTTGATTCGATTAGGGAAGTGATGTTGATATTTTTTTTAAATGGTAATCAAAGAAGTTAATTCTTTCTCTTGCCTCCGTGTGGAAAACTATTTCAAATACTTGATTCACATGTTGAGGGGGAGTTCTTCTTCTAAAAATATCAAAAACAATTCAGGTACAAAATGCTTTGATAAAATATCATAAGTATCTGGATTGATTTTCAAATGGTTTTCAATTGGTTCCTATGGCAGACGAACAATACCAAAAAGACTGACCAACTTTACATTATGTATGGTGATATAAGGACGATAAGGTTAGGTATGTGTTCCCATGATCCGCCAGAACCGGAGGGATCTACCCAGGGACTATCCACTAGTTAGTGTAGAGTTCTTAGGTATGATGATAAAAGGAGAAAATGAGATATGGGAAGAGTGCGGACTAAGACTGAGCTAGTACTGGAATAAACCCAACAAGGTTCTTGCTATGAAGTCTCGGTAAGCATTGAAGGGGTTGAAGAATTAAAAAGAATTGAATGAGAAAAGGTTGAAAACAAATAGCCCTCCATTTATTCAACCTTAGGGCAGAAACCGGGTTCAATTCATATGCTACTGATGGTAACATCGGTATTGAAGACAAGACGTCATGGACCCAGTGACGCACTTCACAACCCCAAATTACTGTTTTCGCGGAATGGAATTCCTAAGGGTTGACTGTCATAGCATCACAATCACAGTTATATTGAACGACCTAAAGTGTCGTTTGAAAGGAACATCGTTTGATTTAATAAAACAATCAGAGTTTACAAATTAGGTCCCAAATGTAAATCAACTTGTGCGGAAATAAGTTTGTTACAATTCAAACGATGTTTTAAAGTACGTAAAGCCCAAGTGAGACGCGTCGTCATCACGACTCCATGATGTGTCCAAATGCATGCCATGAAGTGAATGCCTTAGATACGAGATAAAGACATGCTAAAAGTGTCAACACAAAGGTTGAGTGAGTTCATAGAGTTTGTTTTGAAATGAAAGCCCTTTCAAAATTGTTTATGCAGCAAAGGCATTGTAAATCCACTCAGTTCAAGTTCCGCCCATACAAAACTTGCAACCTGTGTGTTCACAACCCATTGCCGAAATGTGTATAGTTTATGTTCCAAACATATGATGTCAAATGAATTCACAAATAGTGCATAACTTAATGTATCCACAGTTTACTTAATAACACATAATTTTATGCGGTTTCACATTGTTCCATGACCATTAGTGCAATGATTATACCAAGACCATCAGTTCAATGAATGTACCAAGACCATCAGTCAAATGAATGTACCAAGACCATCAGTCCAATGAATATACCAAGACCATCAGTCCAATGAATATACCAAGACCATCAGTCCAATGAATATAATATGAAAGTTCTAAGTATGGCAAAGCTGTTACTCTACGACATGACTAACATTCAGTTCAGGTTAAACATGTAGTTTCAAATAATCGTGATAGTTATGAAAATAATTGAGCATGTATCTCCCCCAAAACATTTATGAAAACAATTAAAAGTGGGGCTATGGAACTCACTTGGTAAACTGGAATAATGGCAAAAGTGAGTACACCGAGGTTTAAAGTGATACGTTAACCGGGACCTATTACGAATGATTTGATATGTCATGAGTTGCAATGTAATGTTATGCATGCACCATGTATGTTATTTATACAATTTACGAGTTTTGAAAATATTACTCGTCGTCGAAAAATACTCTTTTGACGTCTTGACCCTTCAAAAATGACCTTACATGTTTTTACGTCAAAATGTCATCCTATAATGGTTTTATAATGATTTTGGTGAAATTTCCACTTTTAGTCGTAAAACAATGTCGTGACGGATTTTCTTGAAATTAACAAAAATGGCTTCGGAAAAATAGTAGTAAAAGCGATTAATGCGTCGATCGTTAGAGAACGAACTCAACGGTTTTGGAAAGTTTGCATCGATATCTAGAAGTTTCATTCAGGGAGTTTTCGTCCAAAAAGGTCTCGATCATAAAGATATTAGGGGTTAAAGTTGGTGATTTTGGCTAATTGTGTGCAGAAAATAAGTTTCGGCCAAGTTTGAACATCCGTAAATAATTCACTATGACTCCGCTTGACAAACAGCTTTCTGTTTTGAAAAATATGGCCGATGAACTTGATTTTACTAGAAGACATTTCGTTCCAAAAAGTTTCGCATCATGGTTAAAAAAAAACAACATGGTCGTTACTGCTAGTGAAATACTTGTAACGTAAAAATAATATAGATTTTCAGAAAATAATATTTACGGCAACTTTATGAAAATGGCCATATCTTTGTCGTTTTAAATCCGTTTTCTACGTAATATATGTCCTTAGCTTCGTATCGAAGTAAACTAATATATTTTTGAGAAGTCGAAATAATTTGTGAAGCTTAAGGCTAGTTTTTGACCCGAACAAGTAAAAACAGCAAAGCTGAATTTTCTGAAAATATACGTTTCGTCGTCAAACTTTAAAAATCCATAACTTCTTCGTTATAAGTCCGTTTATTCGTTCAAGCTGGCCGGATTCGTTTTAAATTATATTTTCTAAATATCAAGGCCAAAAAGTCGTACCAACAGTAGGTTTTTCCAGAAATTCGAAACAAAAACAGAACATAAAATATAGTTATCGAAAATAGTTTTTCTCGGACAAAACCTATTCTAATTCCTTCAAATCAACTCCAAAACTATTCTAATCCTACCATACACCTTCTTAGGGTGTCATGGGTTCCTAATCACCATCAAGACCAAAGAATACCATGGGAATAATTATAGGATGACCAATATGTATATATAACTTAAAAATCATGAAATAAATGGTATAAATCACATAACTTGCATACTATCTCCAAAAAGGAAAAGGAAACATGAAAATGATAAAAACAAGCTTACAAGTGATTATGATGAGGTGAAAGTAACAAGGATTAAACTTAAATACCCTTGGTTTTTATTTCAAAACCATATAAAGAGTATAAACTAGATTGTATTAACACTTGAGCTTGCAAAATTTTTTGATTTCTTGCTCCCTTTGAAGTGGCGGTTTTGTAATGAGGAAGAAGGAGAGAAAAAGTTATTTTTGCTACTAGTGAATTATTAGAAGTGAAAAATGAAATGAGATGAAGATCTTTGAGTCTAAATCTATACTATCACATTTCTACCAACTCATTAAATGAAATCCTCCATAGGGCGGTTTTCATGGGATGATTGTCTCAAAATATCTTTTTTTTTTTTTATAGATGCAACTTGTATATATTTGTTTGAGTAAAATGTGCAAATACTTGACAAAGTATAAGTAATTGGTAAGTAAAGTGTAGAAAATGTACAAATAAGTTTTTATTAAGTCAAAATAGAATGTAATGAGATGATAAAAATTGTAAAAATACATTCCTTGTGAAAAATGAGTGATAAAATAATTATCGTATAATTTTTAAGAAAAACGACGTAATAATTTAATTTTAACGATTTAAGTACCAATAAATTTGAAACACTAGGAAAACTAAAAATATAGTTTTTATGAACTAAATGTAAATTTAAAAATACCTCGGGATCATTTTTGAAAGTAACGGATTAAATATTTAAAATAATAACTCACGCGATAAAAATTATTAAATAAAAATTACGCGTTGAAGGTAAAATGAAATGTCGTGAATGTACTAATGAGATGCAAATGATGTCCATGAAATGTAGACTAATCATAGTCCATATGAAATGTACGTGATGTCATGATCATGAATTAGCCGCTAAACCTTCAAGGTTACGCGAATTTGAAACAAGTAAACCAAGTTTACTATAAATGTTGAAATAATGAGACATGAATCGTGTAGAAATGACACGAAAGTACGGATTGTCACATTAGCCCATCCAAAAAGGAATTCAGTCCCTGAATTCAATCGTTGTTAGGTCTAACGGGTTTAGGGTTTGATGTGGCAAACTTTCCCATTCCCGAGCAAAACCCTCAAAAGACTTTTTGGTAACCGATTTTTACTTAATCCCACAACTCATCAAACAAGAACTGTCATACGATTAGGCTAAATCGGTTTAGGTAACAACTTGTTTCTAGCTCGATCTTTGCAACTCATCAAACAAGAACCGTCACGCGGATCAAGCTGGAAACAAGTGGTTTGAAGAAAATCTTTTGAAAATTTGGCTCGATTACGGAATTGCTTACACATATAAGCCTACTACTCCCTTCATTGCATGATTCTTCCTGAATTAGACATAGGTGATCAGGCTATGTATAATTTAGGAGTAACTATGCAATGCTTGGACTAATCGACTCATATGTTTGTTTGGTGTTGAGTCAACTGATGTTAAAATTGTGATGAACAGGGAGAAGACATGGAGAAGTGCCGTTAAAATAATAGTTAAAATAAAAAGGAATTAAAATCCTCGTAAATGAATATGATCGAAATCGAAAGGAAATAAAATACGATAGATGAGAATATTTTACAACGAGTAGTTTAGCAAAAGTAGTACATCGTTAAGTTATAAAGTTTCGGATACGATGGAAGACATAAAATTAGTACAACATAGTACATAAGGAGAAATAAGACTGTTAGTTTCCGAACTTCTTCAGTCTTCCGCGTCGTTGATACCTTGACGAGCTCCTTCTAACATATACACATTCCCATGAGCACCTTCGACTTGTTGACCTTGGTTTTGAGGACATTGATTCCGATAGTGTCCTTGCTCCCATCTGTAACATGTAACCATGGCCTTGCCTCTACAATTCACGGCAAGGTGTCCCAGTTGTTGACACTTGTAGCATAGCGGGACAAAGACCCGTGTGATGATACTTACATCGATTACATAGTGGGTAGGTTCGGCGCAACCTCTGCCTTCTATTGGTGCAGCAACATATACCATCGCAGTTTCTTGCCCTCTTTTCTGCTGTTGATGATGGTTAGTGTTGTGGTTGTGGTTGTTGTTGTTATAATCTCCTTGGTCGTCTTCCCATTTCCTTTTGTTGTTGTTGAGTTGGTTATCGCCGTTGTTGTTGTTGTTGTTTTGGTTATTGTAGTAGTTGGTGCGGTTGTTGGGGTTGTTGTTGTTTTGGTTGGTGTTTGTGTACTTGCCTCTCTTCACTACCTGGGCCATGAGCTTTTGAGTCAATCGAATAGCTTCCTCAATCGTTGCTTGGTCAGAAGAAGTCACGTCACCTTGAATAATTTCAGGAAGTCCATCAATGAAAGCCTCCAGTAGCTTCTCATTATCCGAAACCATAGATGGACATAACACGGCCAATTCTTGGAATCTCCGAATGTAAGTGTCAATATCATACCCAATAGTTTCTAGTTCATAGAACTCCGTCTCCAACTTTTTCACTTCCGTTCGAGGACAAAACTTCTTAGTCACCAAACTCTTGAATTGCTCCCAAGTAAGCTTGAAAGCATTCTCCATTCCAATCGGTTGAGCATATGAATTCCACCAAGACAATGCTCCATCAAGTAAAGTACTCGTAGCAAATTTGACCTTACTATCATCCGGACAGTCACAAAGCAAAAACACGGATTCCAACTTTTCAAACCATCGTACCATTCTTTGTAGCTCCTTCCGTCCCTCTAAACTTGGTGGGTTCGCCACTTTTGAAATCTTTGTACGAACATTTCTTAACCCCGGATCCTCTGCATTACCATAGCGGCAGGCTAGTCTAGCGGCCAGCGGCAATTATTTTCAGCCACAGTGGCCTCAGCAACGGCACACCCGCGTTTCCCTTTCGACTCTTAAAGCATTAGCAATGCTATCATTCACTAACTTCTGAATAGCCGCTTGGGTCATTTCAACTGTAGCTTTCTTCGGTGCCATATCTTCTTCAAAACAAGAGAAAATGTGAGACGTAGCAAAATCCGATGTTAATAATAAGCGTTCTAAAGAGATGTGATAAGAGACGATAAGTTTGAAGTTATTTTTTTTTCGAAATGATCGACGGGTTCCGCAAGGGTGGGTTATGAGGTGTTGTAAGTGCTTCAAGGTATGATGGTTTAGAGACTTAATGTGTGAATAAAGTGTAACTCGACATGTTAGTGGTGAAACGAAGGAGTGAGAGCGACTTCGTCCTATTTAAACGTTTATCTCGGCATTCGTCGTTATCGATGATGAATCAGCTGATATAAAAATTGTGATAGGGAATGACAAGGAATTCTCCACGTTAGAGTATGGGGAAAAGATAATGGGATGGGCATTTAAGGGCATCCATGTGACAATCGATGTGAAATGAAAGTGAATAACTCGAAAAATGTACATAATGACCGCATGTGAAGTGAACATGTACTTGTGATGAAATGATGAGATGCTATGATAATGTAGTTATAGTCTAGGGTCAATGATGCAACCTAGTTCTCTATAACTGAAGCTCTGATGCCAATCTGTCACACCCCCAAATTACCTGTTTTGCAGCGGAATGGAATTCCTGGGGATTGACTGTCATAGCATCACAATCACAGTTATATTGAACGACCTAAAGTGTCGTTTGAAAAGAACATCGTTTGATTTAATAAAACAATCAGAGTTTACAAATTAGGTCCCAAATGTAAATCAACTTGTGCGGAAATAAGTTTGTTACAATTCAAACGATGTTTTAAAGTACGTAAAGCCCAAGTGAGACGCGTCGTCATCACGACTCCATGATGTGTCCAAATGCATGCCATGAAGTGAATGCCTTAGATACCTGAGATAAAGACATGCTAAAAGTGTCAACACAAAGGTTGAGTGAGTTCATAGAGTTTGTTTTGAAATGAAAAGCCCTTTCAAAATCGTTTATGCAGCAAAGGCATTGTAAATCCACTCAGTTCCAAGTTCGGCCCATACAAAACTTGCAACCTGTGTGTTCACAACCCATTGCCGAGAGATGTGTATAGTTTATGTTCCAAACATATGATGTCAAATGAATTCACAAATAGTGCATAACTTAATGTATCCACAGATTACTTATATAACACATAATTTGTACGGTTTCACATTGTTCCATGACCATTAGTGCAATGATTATACCAAGACCATCAGTTCAATGAATGTACCAAGACCATCAGTCCAATGAATGTACCAAGACCATCAGTCCAATGAATATACCAAGACCATCAGTCCAATGAATATACCAAGACCATTAGACCAATGAATATAATATGAAAGTTCTAAGTATGGCAAAACTGTTACTACGCATGACTAAGCATTCATTCGATTAAACATGTAGTTTCAAACAATCATGATAGTTATGAAAATAATTGAGCATGTATCTCCCCCAAAACATTTATGAAAACAATTAAAAGTGGGGCTATGGAACTCACTTGGTAAACTGGAATAATGGCAAAAGTGAGTACACCGAGGTTTAAAGTGATGCGTTAACCGGGACCTATTACGAATGATTTGATATGTCATGAGTTGCAATGTAATGTTATGCATGCACTTCGTATGTTATTTATACCATTTACGGGTTTTGAAAATATTACTCGTCGTCGAAAAATACTCTTTTGACGTCTTGACCCTTCAAAAATGACCTTACATGTTTTTACGTCAAAATGTCATCCTATAATGGTTTTATAATGATTTTGGTGAAATTTCCACTTTTAGTCGTAAAACAATGTCGTGGAATTTTCTTGAAATTAACAAAAATGGCCGGAAAAATAGTCGTAAAGCGTTATGCGTCGATCGTTAGAGAACGAACTCAACGGTTTTGGAAAGTTTGCATCGATATCTAGAAGTTTCATTCAGAGTTTTCGTCCAAAAGGTATCGATCATAAAGATATTAGGGGTTAAAGTTGGTGATTTTGGCTAATTGTGTGCAGAAAATAAGTTTCGGCCAAGTTTGAACATCCGTAAATAATTCACTATGACTCCGCTTGACAAACAGCTTTCTGTTTTGAAAAATATGGCCGATGAACTTGATTTTACTAGAAGACATTTCGTTCCAAAAAGTTTCGCATCATGGTTAAAAAAAACGCCGCAAACATGGTCGTTACAGCTAGTGAAATACTTGTAACGTAAAAATAATATAGATTTTCAGAAAATAATATTTACGGCAACTTTATGAAAATGGCCATATCTTTGTCGTTTTAAATCCGTTTTCTACGTAATATATGTCCTTAGCTTCGTATCGAAGTAAACTAATATATTTTTGAGAAGTCGAAATAATTTGTGAAGCTTAAGGCTAGTTTTTGACCCGAACAAGTAAAAACAGCAAAGCTGAATTTTCTGAAAATAATACGTTTCGTCGTCAAACTTTAAAAATCCATAACTTCTTCGTTATAAGTCCGTTTTATTCCGTTCAAGCGGCCACGGATTCGTTTTAAAGTATACTTTCTAAATATCAAGGCCAAAAAGTCGTACCAACAGTAGGTTTTTCCAGAAATTCGAAACAAAAACAGAACATAAAATATAGTTATCGAAAATAGTTTTTCTCGGACAAAACCTATTCTAATTCCTTCAAATCAACTCCAAAACTATTCTAATCCTACCATACACCTTCTTAGGGTGTCATGGGTTCCTAATCACCATCAAGACCAAAGAATACCATGGGAATAATTATAGGATGACCAATATGTATATATAACTTAAAAATCATGAAATAAATGGTATAAATCACATAACTTGCATACTATCTCCAAAAAGGAAAAGGAAACATGAAAATGATAAAACAAGCTTACAAGTGATTATGATGAGGTGAAAGTAACAAGGATTAAACTTAAATACCCTTGGTTTTTATTTCAAAACCATATAAAGAGTATAAACTAGATTGTATTAACACTTGAGCTTGCAAAATTTTTTGATTTCTTGCTCCCCTTTGAAGTGGCCGGTTTTTGTAATGAGGAAGAAGGAGAGAAAAAATTATTTTTGCTACTAGTGAATTATTAGAAGTGAAAAATGAAATGAGATGAAGATCTTTGAGTCTAAATCTATACTATCACATTTCTACCAACTCATTAAATGAAATCCCTCCATAGGGCCGGTTTTCATGGGATGATTGTCTCAAAATATTTTTTTTTTTTTTTTATAGATGCAACTTGTATATATTTTTTTGAGTAAAATGTGCAAATACTTGACAAAGTATAAGTAATTGGTAAGTAAAGTGTAGAAAATGTACAAATAAGTTTTTATTAAGTCAAAATAGAATGTAATGAGATGATAAAAATTGTAAAAATACATTCCTTGTGAAAAATGAGTGATAAAATAATTATCGTATAATTTTTAAGAAAAACGACGTAATAATTTAATTTTAACGATTTAAGTACCAATAAATTTGAAACACTAGGAAAACTAAAAATATAGTTTTTATGAACTAAATGTAAATTTAAAAATACCTCGGGATCATTTTTGAAAGTAACGGATTAAATATTTAAAATAATAACTCACGCGATAAAAATTATTAAATAAAAATTACGCGTTGAAGGTAAAATGAAATGTCGTGAATGTACTAATGAGATGCAAATGATGTCCATGAAATGTAGACTAATCATAGTCCATATGAAATGTACGTGATGTCATGATCATGAATTCGCCGCTAAACCTTCAAGGTTACGCGAATTTGAAACAAGTAAACCAAGTTTACTATAAATGTTGAAATAATGAGACATGAATCGTGTCGAGAAATGACCTGAAAGTACGGATTGTCACACACTGCACTTCAACTTTCCAAACCACTCAAGTTCCTCTTAAAAGGACTGTTTCATTCTCACGGGGAACCGACATTATCTATCGACTTTCTCTTAGAGATTGTTGATATTGAAGGAGGAGACCCTCTCCCTAGTCTCCGATATAGGATCCAAATATGCACAAATTGAGTCTAGAGCCACGAGATCATCAATAAATCTCATTAGGACACTTTCAATGAAGACTCTCTGTTTCACACAATGTGGAAAGAGATTATATCTTGAGTCCTACGCATTATCCTTGTGGTATTGCGAAACATCTCTGAGTGATGTGTTTTACATATTCCTTTGTGAAGATGGAAAGCCTTCTGGAGACAACATCTAACAAGCTCCTGGTAGGTGGCATGTGAGATCTATTATATAGATCAACCATGTGACAACTGAACAGAAACAATGGGGCGATTCAATCTTTTGAATCAATCCTGGTTCAGGTTATGGATTGACGGATACCTTTGAAAAACCAGTCTTTGTGCTTTAAAACTCTTTTCATTAGCACGTCGACCGTGTACTAATTTTTCAAATCAAAAGGTGTTTTATGATTGATAATTGATTTTCATTAAAACCTTCGTTATATTGCAAAAACAATTTCTATTGAGCAATACACGACTGTTTTTCAAATCTCTTTTCATCAATCAGTGGTCTTAAATTCGCTGGTTCACTCACTCCGTGTTGTCTTCTTTGAGACGTTCCGGTTTGAGAACAGCTAGAGCAATTCTGAGAAACCCTGTCAAGGAAATTCTTGAATTATACCTGATCACAGGCAGTACTTGTACTTGATCAGCGAGGGAAGTGGACCGTGTACCTCAATTCATCAAAAGTGTTCAAAGACACTTTCGTGCGCTTTATTGCTAACTGTCTTATGCGCAGGTACACCCCGCGTTCTGCAGTGATCGAGAATGGGCGGTCAATCCATAGCTGGCATGCTCACCTAACACATTCATCTCAAAAGAAATCATGATTAGTGCATCAATGACTCGGATATTTTCACTCCATGCTTACTGCTCACGCTGCTTTGCCAATATCATGAACCAACGAAAGCTTCCGCTACACTGATAAGAAGAAATCATGATCCAGAATGTGAGCATGTTGGTCCAAATATCACAACATCATATGCTGGCAACACAACAATGGATGATCTGAGATCTATTGTTCTTTGAAGATCTCTAGTTATGCTCAAAAGGGTCATCATGGTGGATCAGATCATAACCTCCACGAAACATACATCTTTGTTGAACAATGATGGAATCATCACAGAATCATATAATTTGAGTACTTTGAAGAAGAAAAGTCTGCGAGCTCAAGACTAATGATTAAATTAGAATGCTAGGAATCTAAATGTAAAACATGGGGTGACCTCCCTTAGGGGGAGATTGTTAGGAATTAGAAAATTCCTTAGTAAAGTATCGGTCACCCCAAATATTATCTAGCATAAGTTAGCTCATAGACATTACGTTATTTACTAGTCATTTAGTTAATTATTTAGTTTAGTGCTACACCGTGGAGGAAGGACGGGTCTTTACCCATTGTATCCCTGATCCACAGGCCGTCAGGAGGTCGTTTAGTTTGTAACCTATAAATACCCTCTACCTTGCAAGGTAGAGGGTTGGATGTTCTTTGGTAATCTAACATTACATGAGTTTCTCTTTCTAGAATATCCCACTTTCTCTCTCTCTTAAATCATCTTACGCCTAAAGTGTTAATGTTATGATGTGTATGTGAAAACCAATATCCAACAACAACCCCTTCATTAACTAATCTTAAAATAACATCATTCATTTTAAATCATAAACTACTTCATATATTCTTTTAAATCATTGCATTTTGCATTTAGATAAATAATCCTGCATACAAAATCAGTTTCGCACATGACATAGACTACATCAAACCTAACTCATGCTCAAACGCCATAAATTAAAACCTATTTCATCTTAGTTCAACTTATAGTGCATCAGATAAACAATCAAGCATACAACTCAATTTCGCAAATGACAGAGACTACATCTAACTAGACTAATGCTCATACAGATGCACCAAAAATTCAATATTACATACAAATGCACTTTGAGTATAGCAACAAATTTTGTAATATTAACCATTGATGCTCCTAAAATATACAAACTGATGCTCCATAATTAAAATTTTTCTTAACATGTAACATATGATTAAATTAACAATGTATATATGTCGTAATGAACAATTTAATTTATGTCGCAATGAAATATATGTATACTGAGCAATGTAAATATACGTACAGTAAACATTCTTATATTTGATGCGTTAATCACATGAAACATATGCTGCAATGAATAATGTGTAGTATGTAATAAATAAATAAATATTTATACATGAAGAATTCAGTATACACATAAATATTATACGTATACATATCAAATAAAAAACTGATATTGAAATAATATGATTTGTAAAATCCCCATGAATTCTCGAATGTCTTCATCTGACTTACTATTTTGAGATTTATCTGTTTCAGTCTGAGAATTATGCCCCCCATTTCCTTCTTCTTCTTCGATATTGTTGTCCGATTCGTTTGCTGAAATTTAAATTGAAAATAGGTGTCATAATCTTGATATTTTTATATAGTGTTTAAATAAAGAAGTATATTCATACGCATTCAACTTTAAAATCAAATTTAGATGCCTTAAACTTAAGTTTAGATGAACTAATTACACATTTAGACGCTTCAATCATTTCAACTAACCATTTTTTGATGCACTAATAATGCAAACATATTAGTCATAAACTTATGTTATACGCTTCAACCATCAGTTTGATGCACTAATCATACCATTTGATGCATTAATCATATAATTTTGCATTGAACTTAAATTTAGATGCCCTAAACTTAAACTTGGATGCCTTAAACTTAAATTTAGATTGACTTAAGTTTAGATGCCATAAATTTAAATTTGGATTGATTAAACATTTAGATGCTACAACCATTTCAACTAACCATTTTTTGATGCACTAATAATGCAAACTTATTTTTGTACGCTTTGACCATCAGTTTGATGCCCTAATAATACCATTTTGATGCATTAATAATATATTTATATGCTTTAACTATCAATTTGATACCCTATTTTTGCATGTAGAATATTCTTCCATCATATTGATGCACTAATCATACACTGTTATATACATATTTATATACACTGTTAACCATCATATTGATGCACTAATCATACAATATGATGCTGTGATCAACTAGTTTGATGTACTACTCACATATTCAGGTGCACTAGGTATAATAAGCAATAATTATTAACACATATACACTAAAATTATACCTTAATCATATCTATAATTACTTGTTACATATTACTAACTAAAATTAATATCACAGATGCATCAAACTATACCTTAATCATATCAAAATTACTACCACAGATGCAACAATTATCCAATAAAAATATAAATACCTAAAATTAGGGCACTTACATTCTCAAGGCCGATGTTGCGCTTGTTATTTCCTTCTCGATAGTTCATGGACTCAGGCGAGTAGTTGAAATTGAAAAATCAAACAAAATTGTAAATACTTATTTTGATCAGAATAAACACTGAAAATTAGGGCACTTACGATTCCTAAATGTTTTTTTCTTCATTTTGATTTTGATCGGAGTTATTTTTTTTATCGGAAGCTGGTGGTGACGGTGGAGCTGGTGGCGGCGGTGGAGCTGGTGGTGATGTTGACGGATTTTGATCGGGGAGGGAGCTGGTGTGAGTAGATAGTGTGAGTGTGTGTTTATGTGTGTTTTTTTGTGTGGTGAAAAAGGGTATAGCACACGCATAAGGCGTGATTGTATCTAATTTGTACATTTGACCTTCAAGTTTCATTTGTTTACATAATATACCCTGAAACCTTTTTTCTCACTTTTCTCTCTAATTACACTTTTCTCTAGAACCGGACTCTATATATATATATATATATATATATATATATATATATATATATATATATATATATATATATATATATATATATATATATATATATATATATATATATATATATATATGAGGATAGCTTTAATTTACAATTTTTGTAGCGACTAAATACTTCCATAAAAATACCTATCAATGATTCAGGACTCACATAAAAGAATCAGGACCGACAAAAATAATCAAAGACCCACATTTTTAATACAAAATTGTAGTCAATTGGCTATAATTAATTGTAGCTAATATATATATATAGAGAGAGAGAGTTAGGATCAAATAAGAAGTAATATTAAAATGAGAATGATAAGAAGAAACCACAACCACATATTTCAGATGCATCTACAAAAATAGATGCATCTCCCCTTAAAATTCTCCCTCCTATTGGAAATGTGTGGCTAGAAATCCTTCTTATTCTTCTCATTTTAGTTTTTCTTCTCACTAGATCCCTTGGATCAAATAAGAAGAAAAATTAAAATGAGAATGATAAGAAGAAATCACAACCACACATTTCAGATGCACTTACAAATTTAGGTGCATCTCCCCTAAAAAATCTCACTCTAATTTGAAATGTGTGGCTAGAAATTCTTCTTATTCTTCTTATTTTAATTTTTCTTCTTACCGGATCCCTTCCATATATATATATATATATATATATATATATATATATATATATATATAGTGTATCTTTATTTTGAGAACCCTATTAAGTGCGAGAACTGCGAGAACCCCTTTTTTACTCCTAGTTATACATAAGGTACATCATGTCAATGCATAATGGCATTTTTGAAAATAGATGTAACTAAATTTAATTAAAAAAAATAAAGTAAGGGCAAAATGGGAATTTAATTCTATCCTAAAAAAGTGGGAGGAACCTGTTTATATCATCTATGCTCTCCTCTCTCATCTCAAAACCTAAAAACATCCTCTCCTAAATCAAAACCTAAAAACTGCCTCCCCTAAATCCTAAAAAACTCCTCCCATCATTCCATGTTTTTAGTTCAAGATTTCTGTTGATGCCATTAATTACATCAAGGAGCTCAAGATTTCTGAGCCACTTCAGGTATGTATACTCTGTGAGGAGCGGTTGTAGTGATGATAAATTGACCATTCACACGTCATCGAGTAAGTGTTTGCATCATCTCTTCCTAACAACTTACATGTATACTTGACATATTTACACACAAAATTTATTTTTCATCATGTGGTTTGCACCACCTGTTGGTTGACCCTACTTTGGTTGCTTCACACATGAAATATTGAGAAAAGTATAGTGGTAACCACTCGTGATGTTGGTAGAAATTTTTTATTTATAAAAAATTAAATTTAGGCCCTCATACATGTGTTTATACTTGTGTATATTACTTTGCGTTTACTTTTTCTAATTTTTATACTTTCCTTTGCATCAGATGTAGCTGAATTAAAAGAATGATGACAACGAGTGTGCACATTTGTCCGTCTTTTGAAACATTGAAAAGGAGCGTGCACATATGTCCAACTTCTGAACTTTGACGACTACGAGTGTGCATATATGTCCGACTTCTAAAAATGTTGATAACAAGGAGTGTGCACATATATCTGTTTGCGTTAAATATTACTTGTGCATACGTGTATATATCGATTAGATTCATGTATTTCTGCTTCTTAGAAATTTCTATTTAATTGTATATCAATCGATATTAGATTTTGTATTTAACATGTATGTTCTTGGTTTCATATACACTTACTTATCTAGAAAACATGTATGCACTTCACTATGAAAAACATGTATGTCGAAAAAACTATTCCAAAAACCAAAATAATAAAATTAATTCATAAAAACACATATGCACTAAATCAGTTTTAAAACATGCATGTTCAGAAAAAAGTGCAAAAAAAAAAAAGAAAAAGTCAAAATAAAAAATTCAAAAAAAATGAAAATTGAATGTTCATAAAAAATAGGATTTATTTATTTTAAAAAATCAAAAATAATATGAAATTGACTTTTACTATTATACCCTTTTAGATTAAATAAAAAGTTTTAATAATTCAAAAATGCTATGTTGCATTGATATGTTGGATAATATGCATTACTAGGAGTACATAAGGGGTTCTCGCATTTTTCGCACTTAACAGGGTTCTCAAAATAAAGGCCCCTTATATATATATATATATATATATATATATATATATATATATATATATATATATATATATATATATATATATATATATATATATATATATATATATATAGGGGCCTTTATTTTGAGAACCACAAGTAGAACTTGGCATGAAACCCTCCTTCTACCATTGGATTAACATGATCTATGGTTGAGATTGAACAATGACATTTTTGTAAATAAATGGAAATTGATTTTCCTTGAAATAATAATAAAATGGTATAAATGGTATTTGACTTTTACAATTTGTTATAACTGCATGCTTGATATTCGGGATAGTAGAGATCATATTTTATATTTTCCATGAATGTAGCTTTTAAACACACAAAAAACATACACGATAATTAATATCTCACCTACAAAAACACACACGATCATCAGAAAACCCTAAAACCCAAAAACATATCTGATTCAATCCGTCAAATTAACAACAATGAGGACTAAATTCTTTAACAAAAAAGAACCAACTGATAACAAAGGTATGATTTAGATTCGTTAATTATACATTTTGATTCGTTAATTATACATGTTGAAGAAAACGGTTAATCGACAAACATCTTTGTTTTGTATAACTGTATTGATGTTTTTTTAGATTTTTTATGGTTTTATTTATGGTTTTTAAGTGTTAATCGAATATGGTTGATAAGTACGATGAACAATGATGTTAATTTATGATTTTTATAAGATCAACAAATGGGTAATCGTTAAAAATTCATCTTTTTAATAACTGTGTTGAAGGTTTATATAGTTTATTATGGTTATTTTGTTGTTAATCCATTATGGCATGTACCTAGGATGTACAATGATGTTAATGTGTGATTGTAATTAGTATTTTGTTATGAATGAGATGAAAAAAAAGGATTGCATGTTTGTTTCAAGGCTGTTCATGTTTTGTTTGATAAAAGGCTGGTGTACGGGGGTGTTTGGATATGTGGTTTTGATAAAGGGTTATTGTTAATGTTTGAGGGGTTTTTATAAAGGGTTGTGTACAGGGGTGTTTTGATATGTGGTTTTGATAAAGGTTTGTATTTGTTAGGATTTAGAAAATCCTGGTATTAAAGTATCGGTCACCTCAAGTATATGTAATCGTTAGAAAGCTCGTAGTCGTAGTTATTTTATGTTAAGTAGTAGTTAGTTAAGTAAAACCGTGGAGGACGGACGGGTCTTTACTCACTGTATGCCTGATCCACAGCCCGTTGTGTGGCGTTTTAATGTAAGACTATAAATACTCTCTACCTCCCAAGGTAGAGAGTTGGAGCTCATAATAAGATTTTTCTTTCTCTCACTAAAGTTCCCAAACCTCTAACTTTCTCTCTCTAAAAACTCATCTCTTGTACGCCAAGTATGTTTGTGTTATGATGTGTATGTGAAATCCAATATGTAACAATTGGTATCAAGAGCCATGGTTAGATCATCTCTTACATATCTTTGGATTTCTAGTGGTTTTTAGGTGGTTTTTGAGTTTGAAAAAGTTTAGTGGTTTTTGCATCATTTGGTTGATTTCTAGTGTTAAAGTTTGGATTTTGATTGTACTTTTGTGTTTAGAATCATCACAAGTGTTTAGGTTTTGATTTAGAAGGCTTGAATCATCGTGGTTGGGTTGTTTTTGGATTGAAAAGTGTGTTTTAAAGTTTTCTCTTGCTAGCGACTTATGCTACGGACTTCATTTCTTGGTAGCGACTTGGTTTGTAAACTACTGCCGAGTTGTAGTGTGTTTAGGTAGCGACTTGGTGCTTAGCGACTTGTCTATTGAGACAAGCCGACAAACAATACACTTAGTGGATTCTCCACTACGGGTAGCGACTTGGTGACGGTAGCGACTTGCTTTCAATTTTGATAGCGACTTGTTCTTTAAGTTTCGTAGCGACTTGGTGCTAGCGATTTGGACCTTAGCGAGTTGCTATTTAGCGACTTGAAATCTTAGCGACTTGGTGCATAGCGACTTCTTTGTCAAAATTTGTAGCGACTTGGGTACTTAGCGACTTGTTTTGTTATTACTAAGCAACTTGGTTTTTTGCGACTTGATTCAAGAACTCTTAGCGACTTGGTTAATTTTTGTTTGTAATACGGTTTTCTCTTGATTTAGTAAAATCCCGTGAAAGAATCTATTTCCCGGTTTAATCATAGAGTTATAAAATCTCGTGTAATCTTTAATCATGTCTACCATCGTACCTACAATCATCTCCACTTTGTTGCGAGGATGTTCAAGCAAAGAGGTTCGGATACTCGTCCACCCATGCTTGACATGACTGACTACGACTCTTGGGCTCAAAGAATCGGTATGTATCCTGTCTTGGAAAGGAAAATGGGGTCAACATTCTCAAATCAATTGATGAAGGACCTTATCTGGTTGAGACTACAAGAGACATAATTGATACTGCTGCAGATGGAACAATGATCTATGGAATAGACAGACCAAAGACATATGATGAGCTCAATGATAAGGAGAAGAAGAGATTTGATGCGGATATCAGGGCTTCTAACATCATATTGCAAGGTCTTCCAAAAGACATCTACAAGCTTATCAATCACTGTTAGGTCACTAGTTTTACAACACAAGCATCAAGAGAAGAGATAGAGAGGCGGATGAACAATAAACCAAACACACACACACGAAATAATAATACGGTTATGCGTAGAGTATGTGAAAGAGATAAATTGAACAACCAACCCTCAAGTGAGGGTTATTACAATGTATTTATAGGAGGGAAGCTAGGGCAACACACCTAGTTCCCATCCTTTTCCTTATTAGACTAGGCCTAGGCTTATGGGCCTTCTAAATAAGCCTAAGGCTTACTAACATAAAGGCCATATTAAGCTAACTATTACATATGAATCACTAACACTTGATTTAGGTTTAGGAGTGATTCCAACAATCTCCCCCTAAGTGTTGGTGATGAATGAATATGAACGGTTAAGGTACAGATGTAATAGTAGCTTTGACGTCTTCTGACATTCTTCTTTCTTGTGAGAAAAATTGCCTTGATTTGAACAATCTCCCCAGTATAGAGAAATTGTTTTCTTTAAACAATTCTGCTTTGACGTCATCATAATCTTTGTTCTTTGTTCATTTGTGATGAAAGTGATAGTATGTTGTTGTTGTGTGCATCAAGTCTGCCTCAGTCGCCGCCGCTCCGGTGTCTCCACGTCTTTCTTCAACATGCTCACACGCTCTTTGACGTTGGATTTCAGTACTGATGAAGTTCTTTAAGTCTTTAAACTTAGTAGATTCTTTGATTTGACGTAGAATCATTCTGACTTTTGTGTTGCTTTTTGAGAGAACTTCCATTAGTGAAGATGTTGGTATGAGCATGTGAAGAATCTGCACGATCAGTCCGCTCCAGAGCTTCCATAAGAAGTAAACATAAGAAAGGTTAGTAATAAACGGATTCCGGCACTTACAAGTTTGAACTTCGAGAGTGTTAACAGCATAGTGTGAAAACACAACTCTAATTCTCACAAAGGTCGTTCCTGAACCGGAGTCCCACAAGTGAGATAACACGATGTACCAAAGTACATCTACGGTTCAGATGAGTCGCTGAGGTACACCGAAGCATCACCTCACGACTGTAGACCGTTTGAGACACACTAAGCGTAATCCACGGGGAGTTACCGAAGTGACCTGCTCTCAGGGCTGTTTGATGTTGACCCTGGCAGGAGTTTCCATTCAATCACTGAGGATCACAATTGTGAACCTCTCATAAATGTTCTCGACAGATTGCTAAGATCTGTGAAGGACTCGATAACGTACCACTGTTGTTCTTATTGTTGAACAACAAGTGATGAAAAATGTCAAGTGTACCTAAGAGATCTTTTGATGAATCTCGTGGCTCTAGACTCAATAGTGCGTTTTGGTTTTCCTGAGCGGAGACTAGGGAGAGGGTCTCCTTCTTCAATACCAGCGATCTCTAAGAGAAAGCCGATAGTTTACGTAGGGTTCCCTGTGAGAATGAAACAAGCTTCTGTTGAGAGAAACTTGAGTGGCTAAGAAGGTTTAGTGCATGCGTCACTGGGTCCATGACGACTTTTAATCTTCAATACCGGTGTCATCTTGTGACAACCAATAGCATATGAATTGAACCCGGTGTCTGCCCTAAGTTGAATAATCTGGAGGGCTATTTCTTTTCACCCTTTTCTTTGCTTTTCTTTTTAATTCTTCAACTCCTTCTTTCTCCGATTCTCATTTTCTCCTTTTTATAATCATACCTAAGGACTTCTAATTCTAACTATTGGTAGTGTCCTTGGGTAGATCCCTCCGGCTCTGGTGGATCATAGGACGGTTATTCCTAACCTTAATCACCTTATAACTCCATTGCCATAAAACCATTTACATGAAAAATCTCTTAAAGTGTTTATGAATGAAAACCATTTTGTACCACTGTAAGAGTTTGATCTTTTTCAGAAATACTCCCCCTCCACATGTGCTTAAGAGTTTTGACAGAAATCTGCACAGTGAGGAAAGAGCGTGCACTTTTGAATTGATCGACTCAAGGTAGACAATTCCTTGCGAGACACGATTACGTTGCGTAGTTAAAGAGATACATTGTCAGCTTTTAGGTGACAACTAGCTCTAATAACTACCTTGAAGATGTGGACAACCCCGAAAGATTGTCAAACCCGTCAAAGTTCATGTCTATCAAGAGCTTCTCGAATAGGTACAATTTACTTGGATAAGTCTTGGAAGACAAATCTTTTCAATGTAAGGTTGTTTAGATCCCGTCAATTCATGGGTTAAGGTCTTTTCACACGAGAATTCATGAGCAAAACACAACATATTTCTTATCACATTTTTTTCTCCCCTCAAAAAATGGCATATAAATATGTTATTTTTGACGAAATGTTGAGAATAAATATGACCATTTTGAGTTTTGTGGGAAGATAACCACTGAGAACAATTTGTGAACAAAGATTTTAGTCAAATACTCCCCCTCAACAAGTGATATAAACGGTTGAGGTTTTCAAAATCATAAGGGGAAGTACTTGTTCTTTTGAGCAAAACCTTGAAAAGTGAAAGGTTTGATAGGTTTTACTCAAAAGTAAGAAGCTTTCGCTCCTTTTATAAGGATTGTGGCACTGAGGCGTACCACAGGGTCCTTTCTTGACAAGTACGGGTTGTACACTGTTATGTGTGCACAAGCCATTGACATATATAAACACACATCCAAAAAATATTATGAAATAGAAGCAGTTCAAGGGGTACCAGGAAGTCCATCAATGTTTCAGGGGAATGCGAACTGGCGTTGATAGCCGCGAGAGAAATCCTGGGACGACCACCTACAAAGCTCTCCAGTGTTCTGAATGATCCTTCTATACAACCTTTCATCAATCATGGTGATGATTCTCTTCACATCCCGTCTTTCCTTAGAATTTCATCGCTTTTTAGACCCAATTCCTTCATGAATATCCTTCAACCTATAAGCTAATCCGTCCCTAACCTTCTTCAATTTGTGATCCCCAAACTTGTGAAGATCTCTACAGCCCATCAAGCAGTTCGTAGTGTTTCACTAAGGTAAACCACTCCGAATGGTTGGCTGATGAGTGTATATTGTGAAAGCTTGTTGATGTCGGGAAGATCTAGCTGAGGTGGATGAAGTTGACACGGATGCTGATATGATTCAACTGCAAAATGGAGATCTTCTACACGTTCTTTGATAACTATGCGTTTGATGAAGATAAGCAAGGACTTGATGAATTCACGTTGTACTTCAGTTGAAAGTTGTCTCATGCGACCCTGTACTTTGGCAAGGTACATGTCTTCAATGTCATTGAGAGACAAATTCTCAAAGTCCGCTTCAGAGAATGCATAATCTCTTTCGTCTTGCCTTTTGACCACAATATTCTTGAGAAAAGTGTAGTCCCATTTGGACGAAAGGTCAACATGTTTGATGGCAACGATACTCTTAGTCTTGAACACTTCATGTTGAGACTTCGAACCTGGCAGCTTTGTAGTAGATTCTTCGGCGTTCCGGCCAATGGTGAATCCCATACACTGCATCACGGTCATACTCTTCCACATTGTTGGAGAACATGTGGTTAGCTCTTTCCTCGATGGCTATACAGTTAGAGTATATGGCTGCTGGGAATGGAAGTGTCAGTGATGTAGCGTATTTCCTTGAACCATCGCCACCGTGTAAAAGAAATTCCAAGTCTTTGTTGAAGAAATATCTGAATGGAATCCTAGGCGTCACGGTTGGCCAATTGTTGTGAGAGGTTTGGACAGTCGGTGTAATATCGAGGGTTGTCCCGTTTGGTGAAGTCGATGTTTGCTTCTGGGTTGAGCCAATCCATGTTGTTAGACATGGCTCGTGCTATATTATCAAGGTGATACTCAACTTCTATAGCACTTTCCGAGCTGTCTTTGAGAAGTTGAAATGCTTCATTCTTGATTCGCTTCAACTTCGGATTCGTCATCTTCTTCATACGGAATTTTTCTTGCAGAAGTTTCGCATGCTCCAATGTACTACATTCTGTAACCTCTTGACCTTCCGATGGGTAGGGAGTGGAATCAACAAGCTTCGAGAACCACTCAAATTGATGTTATCCTCGTCCGGCCATGATAAGACGTCATCATAGGCCTTCTTCTTCTTTTTCTTTGGCCTAGAGGAGGATTTTGGTTTCTTGGCGTGTCGGAGAGATGGGTTGTTGTTGGGGCTCAAGGATTTCCTCATCGTCACCACCCGTATACTCAAAGTGATCACCGGTTTTTGCGAGTGCAGGGGTGGTGTCTCAGAATCCTGAGGTTTTTCAGTTGAAGAGTGAGGAGGAGGTCGTCTCGGTGGAGAGGGCCTTCGGGGTGGAAGTGGCATTGAGGAAGATTCACGGACTTCTTTGAATGTTTAGGTGTAGAATCCTTGTCCTGATCATCGTCATCTCTTGGTCGTTTTGGTTGACTTGCGATTCTTTGCATGAATACTTGAGTTGATAGTCTAAAGAGTCTCAAAAACTTAGCTTCATCGAAGTGAAGGTTCGACCCTTTTGACATTTGCATCACTAATTTAGTAATCAAATCAAACTTCAGAGTAATCAGATTCTTTGGCCATTGTATGTTTGACCAATGTGACGATGTTTGGCGTGAGTAGTTTGGAATATAACTCCCTTGTCACTTTAGGAATGGTGTCGAGAAGGAATTTTTGAGTATCTTCTCTTGCCATTTTCTCCAGTTCCTTTTGGAAATCTCCACGATAAACTTCGTGGCGTGTTCCTTTCGACTTGCATCTTTTCATTCTCGTCATGAAGATACGTTATCGATCAGTGAGAAAATTCACTTTTGTAGAGTATGTCTTTCTTTTCGACCCTTGGGGCTTTAACGATTCTAGACTTAGCATGAGAGATCCAAGATGCCGTTGGCTTCTTCACTGATTTGGATGATGATTTGGTTGATCTTTTTGATGGTGGTGGTGAAGAGTAAGAGGACGAGTCTAATGAAGAGGAGATGTGAGGTGACTCATGGTCTTTAGGAGGCTTAGCAGTTTCTTCCTTAGAGCGGGTTGGACTGTCGAGAAGAAGATCATCGTAGTCCATCTCGTCATCTTTATCGGATTTAGCTTGCTCTTCAGCCTGAATTCGAGCATCTTCCTCTGCTTTAGCTCGAGCTGTGGCTTTTTCATTAGCTTTGGCTTTAGCTGCAGCTTCTTCATCAGCTTTTTCCTTCTCTAACTTCTCAGATTCTGGTTCTTCAATGTCAAATTCAATAGAATCTTCCACTCGCTTTTGTTGTTTGTTGGGATATGAAAGTGCTGAAGATATCAAAGTACTGAAGATATCAAAATCTTGTAAAACTGCAAAGCATCTTGGAAAAAGTCAAAGAGTCAAAGCATCGCTAAAGATAAAGTCACAGTACTGCACAATGAAGTCAAAGTACTGCAAGAACAAAGAACTGTTATATTAGTTTATAGAAAGTATGGTAACTCTAGAATATTATGTATTAGATTACTTGTCATACAAGGATACAAATTGTAAACCGACTAGGATATCCTTGAGCCTATAAAAGGACTCCTAGATTGGCATTAGAGATATGACTTACGATTTCGTAATTAGAGTTTTAGAGAAAAGTTCGATTATCTTAGAGTTGTATTAGAGTATCTGCATAATAAGCGGATTTAGAGTTTATAATAAAAGGTTATTCTTCTTAGCTTTGTTAAGTAAATTCAGCGTACTTAATAAAGATTGCTCAGTGTTTCTTTGTTAATAACTTAGGATTTATCCGAGGTTATTAAACCTTAACAAGCTAGTTAAGTTAGTTTGATTAAAGTATATCGATCCAACAAGTGGTATCAGAGCTTGTGTGGAAACTCGGACTAGGAAGAAACCCTACTACAACAATATTCAAGATGTCGACTGCATCAACTCCTATCATGAGGTATGTTCTAAGTGTCATGATTTTTATCATAAATTACTTAGCAATTATGTGATTGAGAGAGATAATTGTGTTAAGGCTAGGGCTGAGGTAGCGGGTTATCAAATAACCTTAGAATCTATGGAAGCCAAAATTTTAGCACATGAAACTAATGAAGTAGCTTGGGTGAAAAATATGCACAAACAGGATTACCGGTTAAAGCTTAGTGAATGGAAATTAAACGTAAAATTCTTTGAAATTGAGAAATTATCTAAGGAAAGAGATGATTTGTTAGCTAAGTTTGCTGCTTGGGGTGAAGCTAGTTTGTCACATGTTTCTTATGTTCAAAAAGCGACAAGAGCTTATCTTAAAAATGGATTAGGTTTTGGTATGGATTTTAGTAAGATAGAAGAAAACCAATCTAGTAATCAGGATGAAGGTGACTATGAGGATATAACCACTAGTGATGAAGAACTCATTAATTATGTAGATACATCTAGTAATGATGGTTCATTAAGTGACTCACCTCCTGCATATAAGAGAAGCTAATGATTATCATCTTTATTTCCACATCCTACTTGGCATTCATCAACCCCTTAGGCCCGATGTTTCTCGTTTTGGAATAGACAGTCTAGAGTTTAGGAAAAAGCTAGTTGCTAAATCTAGGTCCGACACCCAAAGAAACGTTGAAAACGATGTTCAAAATCAAGCGGTACCTTTAAATCAAAGTATGCTTCACAAGCCATACCTTCTTCAAAATCTTTTCAAAACAGATCTGCTAAACCTTTTTGGGATAATTTTGGGCAAAACAAGTTTAATCACTCACCAAGAAGGCAAAATAATTTTGGGCATAGACATAGAAAATGTCACTTTGGCGGTATGGGTCAGCTGTGTTTTGTGTGTTTCAGTTCTACTCATCTAATTAAGGATTGTGAACATCACTCGAAATACCTTAGAAAATTTCCAAAGCACAGGACTACCAACCAGAAACCTAGAGAGTACAAACGGTTGGACTAATTCAAATAGGTCAATCACGAAACTCACATCAGATCTTAGATACCCACAACAGAGAAGACCTTCATATCTCACAGATTTCTTTCAAAGTATCGTTATTTTCTGGCCCGTACTTTCACAAAGTATCTTTGCCAGAGAACAAGGTACTTGATAAAACTGCTTGGGATAGGTATTCTAGGAGATCTCACTATCAACCTAGAATGTATCACAATTCCTATAGGGAATCTAGATCACAGGAACCACCTGTTAAAACTGAATGGGTAAAAGGGAAGATCTTGGTAAGGGACACACATTACGTTCAACAAAAAGTGAATCAGATGTTTGTGTGACACAAGAAAATGCTAATCAACTGGTGAAAGAGATTTATGTTGAAAAACCAGAAAGTTTTGAAAATCCACATGCTAAAACTCAAAAGATAATTTTGGATCATCATTTGAAAGATAGTGGGAATTACATTCTCAAAGAATTTGAGTTTGTAACTCCACAAGGGGAACACAGTGGTCGAATGGCTTGGGTTCCTAAAAGTTTCTAACTCTTTTCTTTATGTGCAAGGCAACCCGGAAGAGGAGCTTAAAGATCATCTTATTGTGGATAGTGGTTGCTCTTGGTATGACAGAGACAAAGAGATCCTGTCTGATTTTAGGAAGATTAGTGGAGGAAAAGTTGCATTTGGGAATGATCCCAATGGAGGAAGGATTAATGGGAAAGGAACAATTAAAATTTGGGTAGAATCGATTTTGAAAATGTCGAGGATATGTGAAGGAGCTTAAGTTCAACTTGTTGTCAGTCTCTCAAATTTATGATAAAAAGCATCCTGTGTTATTCAAGCGACGAATGTCCCATTCTTTCCTCGACTTTAAACACGTTGATGATGACTTGGTTGTACTTAGAGTACCAAGGACAAATGATGTGTATAGTTTAGACATGAAGAGTCTACATTCATATGGAGTACACCACATGTTTGGTGGCTCAAGCAACATCTGAAGAGGCACATCAATGGCATAGAAGATTGGGTCATGTTAATTTCAAGAATATCAACAAACTGGTCAAAGGCAATTTAGTTAGAGGTCTACCTTCAAAGACTTACAAGAATGATCAATCATGTTTGGCATGCAAGAAGGGTAAACAACACAAAGCTTCCTCGCAAGAAGCTTGAGGAAAGAACTATTAGAGAACCATTGGAGCCGTTTACATATGGATTTATTTGGACTTGTCTCTCGTGGCAAGTTTAAATAAGAAAAGTACTGTTTGGTTGTTCTTGATGAATATCTTGGAAGAAGGCTAGTCTCCGGCAATGCAAAAAGCACAATTGCGGCAACATCATCTATGAATGAATATGTAGCTGCTGCAAGTTGTTGTGGTCAAGTTTTGTGGATACAGAATCAACTCTTGGACTATGGGTTCAATTTCAAAAATACTCCTATCAATATTGATAATGAGAGTATAATTTGTATTGTTAAGAATCCTGTGTATCATTCCAAGACAAAGCATATTAAGATTAGGCATCACTTTATCAGAGATTGTTATGAGCATAGGCTCATCAATGTAGTTAAGGTTCATACGGATGACAATGTAGCTGACTTACTCACAAAAGGTTTTGATGTGTCACGATTCAATCACTTGGTCGTGAGCATTGGAATGATTAACTACTAAGCTTTATTTAAGGGGAGGACTATAAGGTGTTAGTATAGTCCTGTGTATTGCTTGAGGGAAGGATGTTTGTTGCTACCTTAGTTTATATGAAGAAAGTTTGGCAAAGTACTTTTTTTCCCTGAAAGTACTTGCTTAGAAAGTATGCTTAGGGAAAGTCTGCTTATGTGGAAAGTATTGTTTGTCGTATTAAAGTACTGTTCCAACGGTAATATTGATGGGTAATTGATAATAACGGTAACTTTGTTATTATAGGCTGTGATTTTTCAAATCCTACCTATAAATAACTACTTTCCGAATTTCCCTCTCATATTATTACTTTACATCTTTTCCATACTTATCTCCCGATCACCATCTCTTTATTCTTCAATAAAATCTTTATTGTGCTCACTCATTCAACAATGGCGAATCGTTTAACTGTTTCTAAGCACAATATGGTGGCTAATTTGGACAAGACAGAGGCGAATATAGCTTTTTATGATATCGTTGATTATCTTACTGGGTCGCCTATTAGTTATGCTCTTTTAGTTGAACCGGATGTTATTGAACCTTGGATTCAAGAATTTTGGGCTAATGCTAGAGATAACATGGAGGAGGATGAATACTATATTAGATCAACAGCATTCTTTGGGCCCGGACTATCAAGATTACAGACGCCTCTATTCGAGAAGACTTATTATTTGGAGATGAAGATGGGGCTATTCGATTTGACAAGCAACTAATTTGGGATACTTTTCGGAATCTTGGTTATGAAGGATCTCTAACAGAACAAACATTCAAGAAAGCATTATTCTGTCCTCAATGGAAGTTTTTGATTCATGTACTGCTTCATTGCATAAGTTCTAAAAGTACTTCTTGGGAGCAGTTTGGGTCGAATATAGCATCTGCAGTGGTTGGTTTAGCTACTGCAGGAATGTTTAATTTTTCAAAAGCTTATTTTGGATGGGATGCTATCACATATTTCTTCTGGGTCAAAATGGTTGATGTACCCAAGGTTTGTATAGGTTTTCTTAAACAAGCAATTGGCTGATCTTCCAAAACCTACTGCTTTGTTACCTATTATTGTGCAACAAGCCAAAATCTATACATTCATGGCTAGGCGCAGTGCTTTGTTCAGAGGTGGAGATATTCCATTAACTTCTACAATGATGGAAGTTGTTCAAGCATGCGTAATGATGCTTTGGAGAGGATGAAGAAAGTGAAGGTGTTGATTCAGTACAAGGTAATCGCAAGTAAATGCTTAAGCACGCTTCTCTTGAAGGTACTTGCGATCATTACGGAATACTTGTTTCTCCAAGCCCCCGAGGTTCAAGCCGATATTGAAAGAACACCGCTCCATCTCCACAACATTCTATTCCTCGTTTTGAGGAACATTCACATCCTCACTCGATCATACAATACCTCGTGAAGGATTAACTTTGGATAACTATGCTTTGACAAGGAAGCTAGTTCGATTGAACAAGACTGTTGAGTCTCAAGCTAAGGCACTTCGGAAGTTGAGACGTAGGTATATCTGGTTGAGGAATTTTATTAAACCCTATATTCAAGGTTTCAATTTATGGGTTAAAGAGGAAAACAAACGTCGCAAACAACTTCGAAAGGAATTCAAACGAAAGAAGGTTCCTAAATCATCTTCTGTCAACTTGGGGAGGAATTTAGCAAAGGAAAATTTGAAAGAAGATGTTACAAAGAAGAAAGAATCTGTAAGTACTGAAGACAAGATTATTTCAGATTCTGAGTAACAAGAAGAAGAACTGCAAGTTCAATGTACTGAACATCAAGGTATCTTGATGTTCAAGTCTGATGTTCAAGGTATTGAACATCAAAGTACTGATTTTCATGATACATCTAGGCAAGAAGTAATAACTCCAAGGGTATTGAATTTTGAAGAAGAAGCTGGTCCTTTTACACTTGTTATAGAAGAAGAAGAGGAAGCCACATTCATACCTATTCATTATGCTAGTGATGATGAAGTAATTGCTACAATATTAAATTTATCACAACCAAGAGGAGGGGTTACTATTAGAGATGTACAAGAAGAAGAACAATCAAGAGCTTCTCAACCAGTCATTGATCCTAAAGACAAAGGGAAAGGTATTCTGGTTGAAACAAAGAAAAAGAAACTCACTTTGGCGGAACTTAGAGCAATTGAAGTTGCTAGGAATGAAGTCTGCGCTAGAAAAGTTCAAAAAGAGTTAGATGCTCAAGATAGAAAAGAACAAGAAGCTCAAGAAGCTCTGAATAGAAAAGCAGCTCAAGAGGTGCAAGATGAATTAGATGCTGAAACTACTGAACCTTTACAACCCCTACACTGTTAGATTTATGCCAAGAAGACCTAATTTAGCTAAGGACAGGAATGCTATGATGGCTTATCCGAAAAGTCAAGGGTATAAAGGATTACAGAAGTTTAATTATATTGAGATGAAAAGATTATATGATGCTGCTAGGGAGGATTATAAGAAGAATGTTGCCGGCATCAAAGATTTTAGAGAAGAAGCTACCTGGATCAAACCGAAAGGAAGAAAAGTCTAAAGAGAAAAGAAAAACTGGGTTACGATGTTCAGTTTTCAAAAAAAGAAAAGGTAGAATTAAGATCTGAGACTAGTGATGAATTGAAGAATTATCTCAGAGTGGTAGATTTTGATTATACAAAGGAAGATGATGATATGAAGATGAACAGATCAAAGATCAGTGTTTTCAAAGTTGAGAAATCTAAGAATGGAGGATTTGGAAGATTCTAGAAGATATGCTTAAAAGATTATTTAGTTTCCTAATTGTATTGTTTCCTAATTATATTATGATTCCTCTTGTAAACCCTAGATGTCTCTAGTATATAAAGAGACATAGGGTCATTAGTTTTAACGTACGTACAAGATGTAGACGTCTAAAGGTGTGTGTGTGTGGGAACCTAGACGTAGGGAAAACGTCTAAGGGTTTAGTGGTTTAGTTAGTTAGATCAAGTCTTTGATCTTTATTATTGTTTAGTTAGTTTATGATAATGAAAAACCTTGTTCATTATAACGTTAATTCTTATTGAATATTCCGCTTTCGTTATTATGTGTTCCTAGATATAATATTAGACCTCGTCTAAGAGCTTACAACGATTTTAACATGTGGTATCAGAGCCTGGGGCTCGTGATATCTAGGATCTACAAGGTTTGTCGAAGAGAAAAGAAGAAAAAAAATCGAATCTGGAATTTTCGTATCTTTCTACAGGGCTGTTTTCAAACAGCCATAACTTTTTAATGAACCGTTGGATTGGGCTAAAATTCGAACTGGAGCTTCTTGGTATATCTATCTTTAATCTCACCTGAAGGGTTTGTCAATCGGAGCTTTCAATCAAAAGATATAAGCAAATAATTTGCCGCAGAAAAATCCGTAAGGTTATAAACAAAGACTGTTTTGAAACGATCATAACTTTTTCGTTAACCGTTGGATCGTAACGAAATTTCGGGTGGATGTTCTCTATATATCAATCTAACTTTCCACCGAAGGGATATTTCATCTGAAGCTTTTATGTGAAAGTGCTGCTGAAAGTACTGCTGTTTGATTAAAGTACTGTCGATTACGAAAGTACTGCAGATTCAAGTTTGAAAGTACCGCCGCCGGGGTTTAAAGTACTGTTGGAATTTTCAAGGTACGCATATTTAGTTCGAAAGTATGCAGTTCATAAAAGTATCTGTATTGATGAAAGTACGCCAATATCCAAAGTACGCTTGGTGTTTTTCAAAGTACGCTTCCCGATTTTTTCAAAGTATCTTTGCTCGATGTTTTAAAGTACGCTGATGCTTATATAATCAAAGTATCGCCGAGGTCTAAGTATCGGCTGCAGGTACTTCTTAAAGTAACGCTTATGTTCACAAAGTACCGCAGATTTTATTCAAAGTAATGCTTATGCTCAAGGAACTGCTACTTCAAAGTACTGTGAGGAGGTTTCAAAGTATCAAGTAAATTGAAAGTACTACTTCTCATATGGTTTTTGATTTAAGGGGAAGTCGTGATAATGGTTATGGATTTTTGGATGACACACACACAGAATGGTTATTGTTCACACACACAAGGAGTTTGGTTATTTGTTCTTAAAAGGATTCAAAAAGGCTCGTATTTGATTTATTGAAGAATTGATTACGAAGAGGATTATTTATCACTTATTTGAAGGTGAAGTGGAATTACTTGGTTTGTGTTCTTATCATCTAGCTTGATGAATCTAGCAATGTGTGATTTTTCTTATGATGCTCTATGCACACATTGGCTATCACTTGAAGGAGTTACATTGTAGTGCTCGGTGTCTCATACTAGTTGAGGATTCTTGTCAAGGGATTGCGGTCTACTTATATTTTGTCCATATAAGTATGGAGTTCCGTGGATAGTATAGATTTAAGACACAAGTTTGGGAAATTCTACTTCTTCATCAAGTTCGTTATATTTGCTTTTCTTCAAAAAGTGATCATTACAAGGGGCTTACAGATTTTGAAGAATCAAGAAGATGGTTAACATATGGTTTTTAGGGGAAGCTTATTGTTAAAAGTTTAACCATCTACATGCATCACTCAAGGAGAAGTGTTTGATTTTTACTATTGTTGATCATTATTACTACTGCTAGTTGAAGTTTTCTACTGTTTTGGATCCATTTTTCTTATGATGCGTAATGGTGGGTGATTTGAAGCATTGGAAGTCTTAGATAGGAAGTATGATATTGGTTCGTGGTGGTCAAGATCTTTATTTGCATATGTTCCCTATTTTGATAATAACAAAAAGGGGAAGAGATGTTTGAGTGACATGGCATGAATTAAGGGGAAGACAAAGGAAGACATACTTGTTTCATTCATGGTGAGATCCCTGATCTCAATTTCTCTACTTCGTCTAGGGAAGTTCGTTCAAGAATGGTTTTGTCATTATCAACTAGGGGAAGATTGTTGGGAATTACAAGTTTGATTTGATAAAGACAAAAAGAATGAAACAAGAGGGACTTAATATGACAAGAAGGAAACCTACTAAAAGATGGAAGGGCTTGCTTGCAATGAAAGTTTTATTATTTAGTCCTTATCCTCTAGTATATAAAGAGGACATAGGTGTAGGTTTTTAATACAAGTCTTCCAATAATGTAGTCGACTAAAAGGTGTGTGTTTAGCCTAGACGTTAGGGGAGAACGTCTAGGGTTTTAGATTAGAGTGTGTCCTAGGCGTATAGTCTTGTAAACGCCTAGGTTATTAGTTTAGTTAGTAGACGTGTTCCTATAAACGTCTAAGATTAGTTAGTGTTAGTGAATGAAAACCTTGTTCAATAACAAAGTATTGTTTTGATTATTCCGCTTCTTATTATCTTTGTTATTGATCCCTAGCTGAGCTTATAAACGATCTTATCATTTTTGTTCGAAAGTGGTGGCACCAGATCCCTTATCGGGTCGATTAACCGCATCAGGATTTGGTGTAGGTTGAACTCCACCACTTGATCCTCCGGGGCCACCCATTTGGTCTTTAGCAAATTCTTTTGCAACGTGTTGGAGTCTAAGGAATTTGAACTTTTTCCTGTATGTTGCATCTTGTTGCTCTTCATCTGATTCTTCTTCTTCTTGTTGCTCAATGACCGGAGTCTTCCCTTTGCCGTGTTCAGCTGGTGGACTGGGAGGTTTTGGTACCGTTGTAGTGTCATCTTTAGCAGTTTCAGAGTACAAAATCTCTTCATCTCGATGCAAGCCCTCCGAGTCCTCGTCTGTCAGCTTTCTTTGCGGTTCAGACTTGGGAATGGGAATAGGAATAGCTTCCTTGGAAGGAACTCTCCTTCGCTCTGTGTTTCCTCATGGGGAACTTCCTTGACTCTCGATTAAAAGACTTCCTACACTTCCTCGTTCTGGTTTTCCTGGTAGGTGTACCATAAGATTTATCATCGAGGACACCAACTTTGTTCTCTTCCACCGCAACCAAATATCTTTTATAAGAGTAGAGTTGTTTGAGTTCATCTGAGAGAAGGTGATCCGGTAACACAGCACCTTGTTTCTTGGTAGTTGACTCCTTAAATCTGACTGTTAGAGTGGGTTCAGACAACATGTCAAGATTTTCGGGGTCATTGATTCTTTTGGGGATATCTGGGTTATATCCAAGTGCTCGATCAACAGCTTGGTATATCCGATATAAGGAATCTTTGAGCCAAGCTTTTTAAGGAATGTCATCATGTCATCCCATATTAGAGCTTCAATTTCTATGTGCTTCATGTTGATGAGAGCCCAAAAGATTTGCAGTTCCATGAGCTTGGGATGCTCATAGCCGCCACCACTGTAAAACAGATTTTGTGATGAAGATATAAAGGGTTCTCCAAGGCTGAGGGATGTTCTTGAGATCCACGTGAGAATGCTTAATGATAGCCCCTGAAGCTTCGTCATACCCAATATCAATCAAGAATTGCGAACGCTCTTTAGTAGGTGCAGCAGAGAATTCATTGGTAAGATGTCGGAATGAGGAGAAATGCCCGTAAGTCTGCAGGAGTGATGGTGAGTTGCTTGTGATTGAGCGTCACCATCACAAAGATTTTGACCTTTGATCATCCGCATTGTATTCCAGAATTGCTGTATGTAGATCTCCGAACAAAGTGCGAGTTGGTGAGCATGTTCGATAGGGATGATTCTTCAGAATATCTACGCAACGAGACAAGAAGATTCCGAAAGCGGTGAGAGTCTCAAAGTCAACTCTGAGATTGTTCTTTCCAATCTTCATTGGATAGCCATGCGGGAAAATATCAGCAATGGTGAGAACATTTGGTGCATCCACATTCATTTGAGCTTCCATGTCGTGATCTGAAACACATTTAGCCAAAAGAACCAACATATCGAAAGACATAATGTTAGTCAATAGATGGTTTTATTGTCTATTTATTGAATGAGATATGTTAATGATTGTTACGAGTCCAAAGTCACTTGTTTGCTCAATAGTCCAATGACGTCGAGAAAAGTTTTGTGAGTTAGTTAACTTTAAATTTTAAAGTTTATGTTATCACATATTTTCCATAACACATTACACGTTTAAGCTTATTAGTGACAGTATTGGTTTCGTGACGTTATGATTTATTTATTTACAAGAATGCATGTGTAACAATTCATAATGAAGGTTTGATCAAGGCTTAGGCGTAGAAATGGTAGCTTATATGTAAACAGGAGAAGTATACGCGTAGACGCAAGCTTATGCGAAGGATCCTTACTTACGCGTTAGAAATATTACACGTAGGAAAAAAGGGGACCTTATGCGTAAAGCTTACACGTAGGCGTATATAAAACCTTACGCGTAAGGTTTACTCGTAAGAGTAGACCTTATGCGTAGAGTTCACTGTTTACGCATATCCTTCACAGGATACGCCAGAGTCCCTTTGTAGAACCTTACGCTGTAGCTACGCGTAAGATTTCTATTACGCATAACCTTCTACGCGTAAGGTGATCCTTATGCGTAGATTGCTAATGACCTTGATTCTGAATTTTTACGTGTAGCAGTCCTGAAATAAAATCATCATAACATCAATATTAACATCCTCATTCATTGTATAACAGAACATGGCATGAATACTCATTAAACATTTTACGCGTAAAAACCTTATGCGTAGAACTTAAACCCTAGTTTCAAGAATTACGCGCAAGAAATCTAGCCATGGAAATTGCATCAAACTTATTATGGTGGTTCTTAGATGTCATGTAAGTGTTATGGCCAAGTTTTAACATCCAACTCTCAATGAATAAAAAATACCCAAACGTGAAGAACATAAACCCTAATATCTAATTATCAAGCAATTAGTGTTTCTAGGTTAATTCTAAACACATATATGATCAATTCACTATAATAACAACATCACACAACAATCTTTTTGACTAAAACCATTCACATTTTAAAATACCCAAACCCACGCATAAACCCTAATTTTCAAAATCACTCAATTCGTGTATCTGGGTGTGTTTTGATGATCAAAATGTAATCATTGATGTTAGAAAAACGTTTTGGCACTATCATTTCAACCATAAACACACAAAACTTGATCATGTGTTCATACTCATATGCGTAGAACACAAAATCCCTTCTAGGCGAAAATCTAACCGTTAGTTTGAAAAACGATTCAAAACCCATGTTTAGATTGTTGCAAAGAATGTATAAACACTTACAAATTGATGATCGAAAGCACGGATTTGTTAAACGATTTTGGATCGTGGATGATATTAGGTGAAATAATAAATGTGATGAAATAAATGAGGTAGGAGGGATGTTTTATTAAAACTTACTTTAAGCTTTTGACACTTTTAGTCCCTCCACCTTTTCCATTTTTATCCAAAGCCTTTAACTTCCATTTTGGTTATCAAACGAAAGATTTTAAGAAAGAAACTTGACAACACTCCTCCTCGACTTAAGAAATAATGAAAGTTTATAAATTTTAGTCCGAGGAGTGTCAGTGAACCAGAAATGTGACCACCAATTTAAAGAAACAACCTGGATAAGGTAACATGCAAGTACACGATTATTTTGAGACAGTTAAGTATTAAATTTTCTCCCCCTCAACACTTGATCGGAAAAAATACTGAATTTTGAAAGATTAGAGTGTTGACGGAAGAAATGTACTTGCCATGTTAAGAGAAAAATAGATAGAAGAATATTTTTGTTGTTTTATCTTATTTTATATTTTTGTATTTTGTTTTTGGAAAAATATTTACAAAAGATATTTTGGTGTTTGACTGGTTTTTAAGACTGTTTTAAGAGTTCATCCAGTTCCTCTTGAGTCAAACACCGCATACCAATCCGGTGGACCAACTCATTAAACCTAGCAGGAGGCAAGGCTCTAGTGAGTAGATCTGCCAATTGGTATTATGTTCCCACGAAGTATAATTCAACTGCACTGCTCCACGCGGGTCCTTGATGAAATGATATCGAAGATCGATGTGCTTTGATTTCAATGCCGAACTGAAGTTCCACGAGATCGCAATACCACTCCGATTGTCGCAAAGATATCGATTCTCAAATACGTAACCATAGTCTTTGAGTTGTGTTCTCATCCAGATGACTTGCGCACAACACGCCGACATGGCTACATATTCTCCTTCGGTTGAGGACAACGATGTACAATCCTGCTTCTTTGATTGCCATGACACCATTTTATCACCAAGAAATTGTAGAGCTCCCAAGTACTTTTACGTGAATCTAAGCATCCTGCGTGGTCACCAAAAAGCTATTAGTTCAAAACCTGAATCCTTCGGATACCAGATTCCCAAATTATTGGTTCCCTTTATGTATCGGAGGATTCTTTTAGCCTCAGAGAGGTGGGTTTCAGCTTGGTCTCGACCGATAACGGAGCAAAGATATACGGCAAAAACAATATCAGTCTCGCTAGTCGTTAGATACATGAGAAACCTAATAATACTACGGTATTTTGTAGGGTCCACCAATTTCCCATGTAAATCAGCCTCTAGCTTCTTGGTATGAGCCATTGGTGTGGCATAGGTGTCACAGTTTTGCATTCCAAATTTGTCTAACAATTCAAGGGCATATTTGGACTGACTCAAGAAAATACCACGGGGTGATTGATGAACTTGTAATCCTAGAAAGAACGTAAGTTCACCCATCATGGACATTTCAAAATTTTTCTTCATTAGTTTTGCAAAAGCGATTGAGTACTTTTTATGTGTAGACCCAAAAATGATGTCATCCACGTAAATTTGAACAATTAAGATATGTGCCCCGTGATATTGTATGAAAAGAGTAGGGTCGACCGAACCTTTGGTGAAATTATTGGCAATGAGGAAAGATGATAGCTTATCGTACCATGCCCGAGGAGCTTGTTTGAGACCATACAGAGCTTTGTTCGGTTTGTAGACATGGTTCGAAGCTTCGGGATCGACGAATCCTTCGGTTGGTGACATAAACCGCTTTTCAGTTGACCATTCGAAAAGCAGCTTTTGACGTCCATCTGAAAGACCGTCATATTCATGTGAGCCGCGAACACAAGAAATATCCGAACAGCCTCAAGACGAGCAACCAGAGCAAATGATTCTTCAAAGTCAATACCCTCCTCCCCGTCGATAACCCTTAGCCACCGACGTGACTTGTTTCTCGACACGTTCCCTTCAAAGATCCAATTTGTTCTTCCAAATCTATTTGAGACCAATGACGAGACCCTCGTTGGTCTTTCAACCAGCCCCATACTTCAAGACGTTGCAATTGGTTGAGTTCTTCTTGCATGGATTCAATCCAGTTGTCTTTTGTCATTGCGTCTTTAATGTTTTTAGGCTCGATTGGCGACATTGAGTGCATAAATGCAATGTTCACCATCTAAGTGAAGACGTTGTCTCGTAATGACTGGTTGATTCGGGTTGCCAATAATATTTTCCAGAGGATGGTCTTTTGTCCATCGATGTGTAGAGGGTTGATGTTGGTATACGTTGTGCGGATTTTGAGGATTCAAATGGCTTGTTGAAGATTCCGCGACATCCGTGTAGCGTCTCATTAGCAACCGGGTTAAAGAACGCATTTGGGTCAAAATCAGAGGTGGGGGTACTTCATTTAGAACATCATCAACCGGTTCATCATTGTTGGAAGCGGTTTGTTCAACTGTTGTGTTGGAGTCAATTGGTGGTGCTTTGCCAACAAAGGGTTGTTGTAGCAGTGTGTATCGTATAAGAGTAGTATCGTTGAGCAGCGAAACAGCGGATACACCTGGAGCACGCTCATCAATATCGCCACCGAACAGAGGAGCAAATAGTCTTTCCATTTGTTGACGAGTAAGCCGAGGGCTTGTGTCACCGATGATGGGGTTTGGGGAAGTTTAAGCGGTTGTGACCGGGTTCCAAGTCTGTTATACTCGAAGCCATCTCCGTAAGTTCATCAAAATGAGCATGAATCGTTTACATAACCTCCTTTGTTCGACGATTCCGATTCGAAACCATTAGAATTATCACAATATCCAATAAAGACTCCAATGTCGGCTTTGGCTTTGAGCTTTCCAAAGTCATCACGATCATTATTCGGATAGCAAAGAGATCCAAATACATGAAAGTGTTTGAGATTCGGTTTTCTGTTGGGGACAAGCTCGAAAGGCGTTTTGTTGTATGCTTTTGTAATCATAGAACGGTTTTAAGTATAGCATGCAAGAGACACAGCTTCCCCACAAGTAATCTGGGAGTTTAGCATTAATTAACATTGTTCTTGCAGCTTCCACTAACGCTTGGTTTCGCTTTCAACAACTCCGCTTTGTTCAGTGTTCGTGCAATAGATGTCTGATGCTGAATTCCCACTTTCTCATAAAATTTACGAAGAGTTTTGTTAACAAATTCAGTTCCTTTGTCTGTTCTTATTTGTCTGACGGTGTTTTGGAGCTGAACCTGTATTTTCGTGAGAAAGGTGATGATCATCTGTGGAGCTTGGTCTTTGCTTCGAATAAAATAGACCTAAGTCTAGCGTGAATAGTCATCAACAATTACTAAGATGTAGCGTTTGCCATTAATCGTTTGCACGTGCATCAGGCTACACAAATCCATGTGAAGAAGATGAAGCACATGCTGAGAGCTGTGTTCCACCTTTGAAGGAAAATGATCACGAGTGCTTTTCCCTTGTTCAAAAGCTGAGCAAAGGTGATCTGTAGAATACCGGAATCGTGGGAGTCCTTCAACTAGTTTGTGTCGAGCAAGATTGGTTATAGTTTGAAAGTTTAAGTGTGATAGACGACGGTGCCATAGCCAGGATTTTGTTGATGTTGCCTTTGAAAGTAAGCAGATGGGAGATGAAGCAACCATGTCTTGCATAGAGATAGTGTACAGACTTGAATTACGCGAGCTAGACATAAGGTCGTTTCCTTGTAGATCACGAATGAAACAAGATTTCTCCCTGAAAGCAACCTCCAAATCTCCATCACGAACCGACCTCATCAAAACAGATTGTGACCGAGGCCTTCCACATAATAAACCCCGCTAATTTCGATGTTCCCATTGATATAGTCTCCGTAGCCCATGATAGCTGCGAAGAGATCATTCCCGAATCTGACAGTGCCAATGAACTTTGCAATAAAGTTTGATAACAGTTTAAGGTTGCCTGTCATGTGTCGGGAACATCCGCTATCAAAAATCCAGAGAATGATTTGTATCACCGTGCATTACACACAATGCGATCACATGATGGAATAGAAGTAGATGTGGAACCCGAAATGTTAGAGGGTTCCGAGCGCTTATAGTAGACATACACTCATCAATAACTTTAGGCATCCATTTAAATCCTAGTGTGTTATATATCCATTTCTGCCATCTCCAACTAGTATTTGCTTTAGTATTAGTGAATGCACTAGGTGGTACTACATTCCTAGGAGGTGAAACTGGAGCTACAGGGACAGCAATGCATTTCTTAGAATCTAAAGAGGGCGGTCTACCAAGCACAGACTTAGAATGATTAGTGGGCCTACATGTATTCCGATTCTTAGGATTCCTTAAACGAGAGATGATAGCTTTAGCAACACATTTGTCATGACAGTCAGAATTCATACTTTTACGACAAATAACACAAGGTGCATCAGACTGGATATCAAAAGTACTTAAAGGTTTAGCATTCGTTACATCACTATTCCTATTACATTTTCCAGATGCAATATTTATAGTGGAAGCAACATGAGTCTTATTCATAGTCCTAGGGTGTTCTTCTACTTCAACATTCTTTATTGTTCTTTTCTTATGTCGCAACTTCCTATTCTTCCTTGTATTGCTACTAGGTCGTAAAGCGCGGACGCTTTGGAAAAGAGGCAACTATTATGCTTTCAAGAGAAGGAAGCACGTTAGCAACTTGTGATTTGGCAGTAGGGATTCTATATTCACGATTACTAAGTGTTACTGGTGCTATTCTCTTAATCACAAGAGGGCGAAGTTGTTCATACTTTCCTAACATTTCTCTTAACTTAAAGATAGTGTGAATCGATCTTGATTTTGGACCGAAGATTTCCAAAAAATGCATAACTTCTTTAATATGTGCAAGATAATGATCAAGTTCATTTGATGCTTCATCACGAGTCTTTTTGAGTAAATCAAATAAGACACCATATTCCTTTTTAACTTTTGCAAGTTCTTGTTCATATTTTGAGATTTGACATTTAAAAGACACGTTTTGATCATCCAGTTGCTCAATTTTTGGATCAGAAGATTTTTCACGAATCGGGCGATTTTGTGTTAAAAAGCAAGTTGTTGATCGTGAATATCTTTTTGACACCAATTAAGACGACGTTTTGCATTAGAAAGCTCGTTTGACAATCGATCATTATCAACTTTTAAAGACTCGACCAAGTACATTATCGTGTTCTCAACAGTTACCACGAATCAACAAGATCACAGAGATATAATCGATGCATATGACAAAGAATTCAATAACACAAGATTATGGACATCGCACAGATGACATCTTCCAAGAGTTGATCAACATCTTTTCTCAACATTTTCTTTTTATGTTTAGTATTAGAAATAGATGTTTCTGTTTTCTCGAAAACGACCTTCATCACTCCAAGTTCCTTATGAAAGTCCCGTTCCCAAGACAATGCACAATTTTTCAAATTTTTAACATTTGGTAAAAGATTTTTCTGAAAAATGTCTCTTTGTTCACGCCGAGGCAATTGAAAATGTTGAACTTTGATTTCAGAATGATATTCTATCTCATGTTGTAAAGTTTTGAGGTCAGCCGTGAAAATGTCAAAATATCTGAGAATTTTGCGATTTTCGTGTTTTGAGTTTACTTCATCGATGGAAGGTAAAGAACCATAAGTTTGTGCATAATCTAGTTTGGGATTAACATTAGAAGACTCAGACGTTTTTATGATAATCCTTGGTGTGTTAGAAGAATCCGCTGGTGTGACGAAAGTGACCGCTTTTGAATAGTTAAAAGGTTTGTTGTAAACAACAGTTTCTAATTTTGATCGACTCTCGTCCTTCGTGATCTAATTCCTCTTGATGATGATATTCAACAACACTCATAACCGAATTATCAATTTTATATTCTGCACTGGAAACTCCAGGATTTGGTTTGAATGCTTTGGTTGAAAGCTTAGGTTTGTAATCAGCAAGATTCGGTCCATAGCCATTTGGATTGGGTTTTAAAGTAAACTTTTCAATAGCTGTGACCGACTCACCATGTTTGTAAACAATAGTTTTAAACTCTTTAAGTTTGTTTTGCAAGCCGATAATTTCTTCAAGATGATCATCTATTCGTTTCGTTGAATGCTTTTTATATGCAGAGAACTGTTTTTGACAAGTTAATAACTCAGCCTTAGCTTTTTGATTTTCCAAGGTGAGAGTGTTAATTTGCTTTTTATGTTCATGTTTCAGTTGTTCTATTTCGCATAACAAAGCATTCTTCGCGCTAGATCACGATCTGTCTCTCTAAATGTTTTTCGTTTTGATGAGATTTAGCAAAGGCTGCTTCAAAACCTTTTTCACGTTTTCTTGAGTTTTGAAAAAGTTGAGTTGCTTTTGTAAACATTCAAAATCCTTGGTTAACAAGTGCATTTTTCTTTTCAAGTCCTGATTTATCGCACGACATTCTTCCACTATGGATTGTTGGTTTTAAGCAACAGATCAACATCCGACGAGGCAAAAGTTTGGCGTGTTCAACGTGAGTCACAACATGATCATTATTTAGATCCTCAAGTATAACCACGGAGCCAATTAGATTATCAAGGGAAACCATAAGGTCATCTTGATCGTCAAATATAACTACGGGGTCTAGTTGAAAATCGTTGGAATGAGATGTGGACGACTCATTTTGAACATTCTGAGCCTTGCCGGATTCAGATGTTGGCGGAGATATTAGATCAGAGATAAATATGGTTTGTTCGGGTACCTGAGACAAGCCAATAAGTTTCATACACTGGGCTTGTGTCACTCATATGTAACTCATGCATATTAGCCATCAACATAACAGCTGCATTGGCCTGCAAGTCCTCCATATCATCATCTGAGTCTGCATCCGCCATAAAACTCTGTTCCTTGTCTGTGAGAGTTCCACCAGCTTCATCCTTAAGAGCCAAAAGTAAAGCCTCCTTGTGATAAGCACTGCCCCTAGTCCTCGGCTTTGGGCATGCATTAGCCAGGTGTCCCTTCTCATTGCAATTGTAGCATCGAAGATCATTCAACCCATTCTGAGCATTTCCCTATTCCACCACTTGAGCTCTGTTGTTATTTCTACCCACAACATTAAACCCTTGACCACCGCCCATCTGACGGCCATAACCACGATTCTGAACTTCAACTCGTCCATTGTTCACAACAGCTTGATTCCGTGTGTTAGATGAGGAACGAATACGATTGTTGGATTTGTTGGTATAACGGCCAAAAGCATTAGCTATCATAACAAATCCTTGTTGCAATGCTTCGAACGGATCGGATTCCTAATTAGCTTCACTGACAAATGCTTGAGCATTGTTGTTATTGTATGGAACCAATTGAGTTTGTTGAGATTGTTGCTGTGAAGGATCATTTGGTGTGATTGTAGCAGTTGGTTGAGTTGCTGGTTGAGGAGAATAACTGTGAAGGATTCTCCGGGTGTGACGGTGAAGCAATTTGAGCACGGAGAATCCTTTCTCTATCAACTTCCTTTTCATGAGGCTTCAAGTAATCGTACAACAATCCGTATGTAGAATGATGCATGTTCTTCGCTTGACAGAGAAAAATGACATACTTCTCCCATTCAATCAAGACTACTCAGGAAATTAGTATTAACTGCAATTCTTGGCATGATGATGTTGTGTTTATCCAAATCATTTATGATGTCTGAGAATCTATGATGATAAGACTCTAGTGTCTCTCCAGGTTCAATCATGAAGTGTTCATAAGCCAAGTAAATTTTGGATTCCATATCCTCCTGATTGAGTGCAGATCCTTCCATAAGAAGATGAATATGTTCCCACATCGCCTGTGCAGTCTTTTGAGCATCAACACTTCAAAGAAGTTCTTCTGCATTCAGGTCTGCTTCATAGTGTAGAAGGATATATTGCATTGCAGATCCTTCCTAAAAGGATATATTGCATTGCAAGTTCATCAGCTTCATAGTGTAGAAGTTCTTCTGCATTCAGGTCTGCAACCGTAGCAATGTTTGATTGTTCATCTCTTGGTGGATTAGCATTTGGATCGCCGGGTACAATGACAGTAGGCATCTGAAATGGACCTTCCAAGATAACCTTCTTTAAGAACTTTGCATGTGGCTTCTTCAGATCACAGAACCTAAAGAACCTAATCACCCATTGATCGTAGTTTTCTGGAGTGAGCATTGGAGGTCTATCAAGTGATCCAGCCTCATGAATTGATTGTTGGCTGCTTAAAGCTTCACACATCTTTGCAAACCAAGTGGGTTCCTTCTTAGTGTTCCTAGATGGATGTTGATTGAAATCGTTTGTGTAGGGTTGAACTTGAAGACTTGGTGGTAGTTGAACCATTTGAGGTTGTGGAATTGCTGCAAGTTGTGAAGTATGTTGTTGATTAAATTGTTGTTGATAAATTGCTTGTTGTTGATTCCATTGTTGATGTTGTGGACTTAGTTGTTGTTGTCGTTGAGTGTAAGTGTAAGGGAAATAGTTAGAGTATGGTGGTTGTGACATGTTGAAAAACTTGTGTTATAAAATGGATCTTTGTAGTCGAATGAACCTTTGTTGATGAAGTATCCTTAGGTGTAGAAATCACAATAAACCAAGTAGCACTTATGCGTAAAAACACCAAAGTTACGCGTAACAGCAAGAGTTACGCGTAGGTTTAGCTTACGCGTAAGTAGGGTAAAAACACTAAAGTTATGCGTAAAACAAGAAGTTAGGCGTAGAAAACTTAGGCGTAGGATTACCTTATGCGTAAGACTAGGCTTAGGCGTAAGATGAATCTTATGCGTAGGATGTTCTACGTGTAAGCTTATGCTTATGCGTAAGTTTAGGGTTTTTAGCCCAAGTGATCTTTTACACTATCACAATGCAAAAGATATCCCAAGTCGACGTATTTTCAGGCTTATCCAAGCAAGAAAACACGGAGTAAACCACGAAACTGAAGATCAAACCAAGGAGTGAGTTACGCGTAGTTTTAGGGTTTTACTACGCGTAGAACTACTCGTAAAAATGATTGTTGCCCAAAGATGTTTCTAAACCAGGTTTTTGTGATGAAATAGCTTCAATATCACCAAGATAACACAAAAGTGTGAAACTTGATGATCCAAAGTGTCTAAAACAGTTATGCGTAGAACAGCTACCTCGTTAAAAACCAAGCTCAAAAACGTTTATCCACGCGTAAAGTTTGAAACTTTTTGCCAAAAACAGTTATTTTAACACCTTAAAACGTTGAAAGGACAAGAATCTTGGATTAAAAAGTGTAAAAAACGTGTTTTTAAGCGAACCAAAGTATCTCGTATTCTTTACGCGTAGGACCAAAACCCACTTCAAAAGCAATACGATTCACCCAACTAGTAGGCGATTGATACCACTGTTAGATCACTAGTTTTACAACACAAGCATCAAGAGAAGAGATAGAGAGGCGGATGAACAATAAACCAAACACACACACACGAAATAATAATACGGTTATGCGTAGAGCATGTGAAAGAGATAAATTGAACAACCAACCCTCAAGTGAGGGTTATTACAATGTATTTATAGGAGGGAAGCTAGGGCAACACACCTAGTTCCCATCCTTTTCCTTATTGGACTAGGCCTAGGCTTATGGGCCTTCTACATAAGCCTAAGGCTAATTACTAACATAAAGGCCATATTAAGCTAACTATTACATATGAATCACTAACACTTGATTTAGGTTTAGGAGTGATTCCAACAATCACAACACTGAAGCAAAGGCTGTAAGGGATAATGTCAAGATGCTTCTCTCATGTTCTGAATTAACTGTTGAAGACAGAGAATCTCAATTATATGATGAATTTGAGCATTTCAAGATGAAACCAGATGAGAGTGTCTATGAGTACTACGTGAGATTCCATAAGCTTGTGAATGACATGAGGAACATCAGAATGACCATGCCTAACATTCAGTTGAACTCAAAATTTGTAAACAACATGAATCCCGAATGGCACAAGTTTGTCACATCTGTGAAGCTCACTAAAGGATTGAAGAACACAAACTATGAGCAACTGTATGCCTTCCTTCTCCAGAATGAAAGACATGCTATGTTTGAAAAAAGGATTCTGGAACAGTTCAAAACCAATCAGGGAGAAACAAGTTCACCAAATGACTCAACTGCTTTCTACACAAATGTTGGAATTACCACCAAGGCTTCTAAAGTAGTTCCCACGGGAGATGGTAATCACAAACTCACTCCTGGTCTACGATTCAAGCAACGGGATGTTGATGCTGTCATGGGACATTTCATCAATCAACTAGCTCTCATGGTTAAACAGAACTTGACCCTCTCACCTCATACTAACAGTCTTCACACCAATAATGAAATCAGAACCGCATCCAATCTTCACAATCATTCTTTGATCAGAGATGGGAAAGTTATGGTACGTACCAGTTCAAGAAAGGCAGTATAATCAGAGAAGGGGTGGAGTAGGTGGAGGCTATGGTGGAAATCAGAATCGAGGAAGGAATGGAAATCAAGGACAAGCAAAGCCAGTCAAATGCTACAACTGTGGTGGTGAGGGACACATTGCTAGGAACTACACATCTCCAAAATGTCCACGAATGCGAATACTTCAGAGACAAGATGTCGCTTGTACAAGCTCGTGACAATGGTGTTGCCTTAGATGAAGAGGAGTTGTTGTTTCTCACTGAGGGCAATGCCAAGACCTATGATGCAGATGTGGATGAACGCCAATTCAGAGATAGGTCACAATTATCAGAATGCCTTTCAAGTCGCTGACTGTGATGCATACGACTCTGATGTTGATGATGGACCTACTGCACAAACAATTTTCATGGCTAGCATTTCTCCAATGGTCTCTCCTAAGGTCCCGTCTTCACCACAAGCTGGACCATCTAAAGACAAAATCATCTCAGAGGTATTAAAACTATACGATGAAGTTGATATACAAAAGATACATAATGTAGTACAATCAACTGAAATCATTGAGTCAGATATTGAAAATATGGGTAATATCAATGTTGTCCCATATGATCAATATGTGAAATAAAGTGAAAGTGAGATTGTATCAAGTGATGTATCTTCTGCAGTCAATGATGACTATGTTTGTGATGAATACACTGCATGTGCCCCTAATGATTCTGTTATCTCTTAACTTAATGCCTATAAAGAAAGAGTTGCTATTTATGAACAACGTGCTAAGTTTGAGTTAACCACTCGTGAGCAGGAAATGGATGACCAAATGCGTACAATCATTAGAAAAAGTAATTTTAGAGAAGAAGTTTTTAAACAAGAGTTAAACTCCTTACATGAAAAGCTTTCTAAAACTGCTAAGCAAAAACAAGAACTTCAAGAAAATCTCAAAAGGCTTAAGCAGGAATTCAGTGCTAAGGAATCAAAACTTTTGAATGATTTTTCCAATCTAAAAACTTTGAAAAACAAACTAGAAAACAAGTTGTACGTACAAGGTAACACCATTCAGACTGCTCACTTGATCACTAAGCATAGAGTTTTAAGCGACAATCATAGTGTCCCCATTATTAAGGAATCCAATCCTGAGTATGTTAAGAAAGCTAAAGAAGCCCAAAGGGTAATCTATGATGGCAATGAAATCCTTAAGCCTAGACAAAAACCTAGTTGCACTGAGAGCACTGAAGAAGATAAGCAATTAGAAGATGTCACTAAAAGGAAATTGGATGAAAAACTTAAGAGCCCTTCTTGCATAGAGAAAAGAATCAGTTTTAAATCACCCAACTATTCTAAGGAAAATTGGATTGCATTTAACAAGTTTAAGCCTCAAACGTTGTTAACACCCGAACAAGTGTTCTGGAAAACGGACTTAGATAAGCAGAAAGCTGAAAACCTTGTTGAAACAAACCCTCCCCTTAGGAAAATGCCTGCAGCGATTGTGTATCCTCCCAATACACCAATGCATCTAGTCCCTAGGACTATTGCCACTAAAAGCAAGACCTTAATCAGTCAATATGTTATTTTTCAACTATTTGTTGATTTTGAGAAAACTTGTAAGAAAAGGATCACACCCACTGGTATAACTGAAGGGGAAAGGGGTTTTGAGCAAACGAAAGAATGTTATTTAACTGAAGTCATGCCTTTCTTTAAACAACTAAAAGATCATTTTGAAAGTCTTAAAAAGGGAATGAATTTAGACAAAGAAATGGAAAAGGAATTTGATGCAATGATCATTGAGGTTAGTGACTATGAGCGAGAATTAAAATATAATGAGATTGAGAGGAAGAACTTGCATACACTGAATGAGAATCTGATTTCTGAATGTATTGCTCAAGATGTATTTTTCACTGCTACAAATTGTTCCATTAATGCTTCTCAATTTCATGAATTATCTGTTGCTTTGAAAGTCTCCCATGATCGTGTCATTGAGCTTGAAAAGACTAATTCTAAATTAAATGAGAAAATTGAAATGGATGATCACGACAATTTGGTTAAACATTTTTCTAAACTAGAAGTTGAGCATTTTAATTTACAACTAAAATATCAACATCTTAAAGAAAATGTCAAAACTTCAAATATCAAGACATCCTCAGATGCTCCAGAGTTTGATGCAGTTTTTCAAATAAACAAACGTGATGAACAGATTCAAGCTCATTGTAACACTATCAGAAAGTTGAAAGCCCAAATATCTCAATTAAACGGTGAAAAGAACAATGTGACTGGCCCCCAAATGCCTCCTTCTTTAGATTCTCAGAATTCTCAAACGTTTCATCTTCAAAACTTAGTAAATGCATTACAAAAGGAAAACGAGAGTTTTCTAGAAGAAAATGAAAAGGTTAAACGTCATTTCAATGAGTTATTTGAATCAATAAAGGTCACTCGTAACAAAAATAACGAACAAATAGCTTCATTGCAAAAGGAAATTGAGAATCTGAAGAGCCAGGTAAAAGGGAAAATGCCGATGACCAATGGGGAGAATGATGGATCAAAGGTACCTGTTTGTAATGAATATGCTTTGTCTGTGAAATATGTTCCTCCTCATCTTAGGAACAATAAACTTGCAATTCAAACATATTTCTCATCCCTTAAGGATTGTCTAGAATGTCTTTGTGAGATTGTTGAAGAGGATAAGTTAGAGAAACCACTTGATAATGCAATTGGGCATGCTTGCTTATATGCCAAACGATCTCAAGAAATTCTAGAATGCTTAATCACAATATGCCCTAAGTCCTTAGGTGAGAGAGTTAATCCTTTGATTACGTGTTCTATGCCTAGTGCCAAGTATGAAATCCATTTGATGCCCAATGTTATGAATGTGAACTAGAGTATACCTTCAAGTATTTCAGATCCCAACACCTTTAGTGCTAAGAAAGTGAACTCTAGTGTGGCTTCTAGGAAAGTAAACTCTAGTGTGCCTTCTAGGAGTACAAATCAGAGAACTTCTGGTGTTAAGAAAGTGAATTTCAGTGTGCCTGCAAATAGCTCAAATCACAGTTTTAAGAAAGTGAACACTAATGTGCCTTCTAGTAGTTCAGATCCTTGCACATCCAGTTCAGGAATGCAAAAATTAGATCAACCAACTAATGTTCCCATTCCCTCTACAAGAGTAATCAGTGACATTAAAGCGAGCCGGTCAAAGTCTCAAGACAACACAAGGAATGATAGGACCTTGCAAGCTAAGAATGTGCATTGGAAGAGAGTAGAAGACCAATCTAGGAACTTTAAGTTTGGGTCGAATAAAACGAATCGTGTTGATTCTAGTATTAGCCATAGGCGTACTGTAATTAATTCGAATTTTGATACTATTTGCAAACCTTGTAATGATGTCTGCTTGAATTATGTTACTAATCATGAATGTGGTGTGAATGCTTTGTCTAATACTGTCAAATCCCGAGTTAATCTTGTTAATGCAAAATATCATGCTAAGAAGGCAACAAGGCAAAGGCGTAAGAAAGTTAGAAAATAGTGGAAGCCTACAGGAAGAACATTTAGTAAGATAGGTTATCAATGGATACCTGTTGGCCATAAAGTTAATCGGGCAACGCCCACTAGAAAATGGATGCCTACTGGTAGAACTATTCCCTTAAGAAGTGAACATACTTTAAATAGGGCAAATACGGACACTAGTACTGCATCTATTCATAATGATCCCATTGCCTCAATTTCTGATATGAATGTTTCTATTTCTGATGTGGGTGTTCCAATCACTGTTACTAACCAAATGGAACCCATTCTTGCATGGGGATCCCAATTATCCAGCTTATCCATTCTTGTCTCGTGTTCAACTGCAGATCGTTCAAATCGTTCTGTGGTACTTGGACTCAGGTTTTTCCAAGCATATGACTGGAGACCGATCGCGGCTCATGAACTTCGTGAGCAAATTCATCGGACAGCTTAGATTCGGGAACGACCATTTTGGTGCAATTATGGGTTATGGAGATTATGTTGTTGGTAAAAGTGTTATCTCCAGGGTATATTATGTGGAAGGTCTTGGTCATAACTTGTTCTCTGTTGGTCAATTCTGTGATTCTGATCTAGAAGTAGCCTTCAGAAAACATACTTGTTTCGTTAGAGAACTGGATGGTAAGGAACTTTTAAGAGGAACACGTGGTTCAAATCTATACACCATCTCTATCGAAGATATGATGAAGTCTTCTCCAATTTGCTTGTTGTCAAAGGCTTCTAAAACAAAGTCATGGTTATGGCATCGTCGTCTCAATCACTTGAACTTCGGCACCATCAATGATCTCTCCAGAAAGGACCTAGTTGTAGGTTTACCTAGACTTAAGTATGAAAAGGATCATCTTTGTTCAGCATGCCAATTGGGAAAAAGCAAGAAGTATGCCCATAAACCCAAGCCTACAAACTATGTTACAGAAGTTCTTCATACAATTCACATGGACTTATGTGGACCCATGAGAGTGCAGAATATCTTTGGGAAGAAATATGTGTTAGTTATGGTTGATGATTTCTCTAGATTCACCTGGGTAAAGTTCTTAAGGACAAAGGATGAAACTCCAAATATCATCATCAAACTCATCAAACAGCTGCAGGTTCGTCTTAACAAAACGGTCAGAATCATCCAAACAGACAATGGAACTGAGTTTGTTAACAAACAACTTAGTGAGTTTTATGAGAGTATTGGAATCAGTCATCAAAGAAGTGTTCCTAACTCCTCAACGAATGGTGTAGTTGAAAGATGAAATCGAACTCTTGTGGAAGCCGCAAGGACAATGCTGATTTACTCAAAGGTTCCAATGTTTCTCTGGGGTGAAGCCATCGCCACTACATGCTACACCCAAAATCGATCCCTGATTCACACTGCTCATGGAAAAACTCCATGTGAACTTGTCCACAACAGAAAACCTAATCTCTCATTCCTTCGTGTGTTTGGTGCATTGTGTTATCCAACTAATGAGGGCCAAGATCTAGGCAAACTTAAAGCTAAAGCAGACATTGGAGTATTTGTAGGATATGCACCAAACAGTAAAGGATACCGAATCTATAACAAGAGAACCCGAAACATCATGGAAACAATTCACGTTACGTTTGATGAGCTGACCGGTCAAATGGCTCCTGGACAATCCAGTTCTGGACTCGCACTTCAAAACAGTCCCATCGGTTCATCCCTTGTACCAAATTCATCTCCAGCAACTCCATATGTACCCCCATCTGATGATGATTTGAAGAAATTGTTTGATCCGATGTTTGATGAACACTATGAGCCAAGTGCTAATGAACTGTCAATTCCTACAACAGAGGCTACTCATATCCCTGTGAATGAAGTCAATCCTTCAGTCTCAATATCATTAAATCAAGAAGCGTCTGCTGCTGATCACTCAGTCTCATCTACTAATCATCAATCTTCGAACGTACATCTTGGAAATGTTTCTGGCATCAATGATGAAGTTAATCCCTTTGCTACTCCTGAAGATGCTCCATTTGAAAACATATTTGCTCCTGAATATTCATCAGAACCATCTTCCTCAGGAGACATCGACTCTGCTACTTCAGTCCCTCAACAACAGCCACATGAACACCTCAGAAAATGGACTCACGATCATCCATTAGACAACATCATTGGAAATCCCTCTCGTCCAGTATCCACACGGAAACAACTTGCAACCGATGCCTTATGGTGCTTCTTCAACTCCGTACTCTCTAAGATCGAACCAAAAGATGTTAAAACTGCCATGAATGAAGACAGTTGGTTCAATGCCATGCAAGAAGAAATTCATGAGTTTGATCGACTTGATGTATGGGAATTAGTAGCTGCTCCAGATTGTGCTATGATCATTGCTCTAAAATGGATCTTCAAAGTGAAACTTGATGAGCATGGTGATGTGTTAAAGAACAAGGCTCGTTTAGTTGCTAAAGGATACCGTCAAGATGAGGGTATTGACTTTGAAGAATCTTTTGCTCCTGTTGTTCGTATCGAGGCAATCAGAATCTTCTTGGCTAATGCTGCTAGTAAGAACATGGTAGTCTATCAGATGGATGTAAAGACGGCATTTCTGAACGTAGATCTTAAAGAAGTCGTCTACGTCAGCCAACCTGAAGGATTTGTGAATCCAGAGCATCCTACTCGCTTTATCGCTTTGAAGAAGGCTCTTTACGGATTAAAGCAAGCTCCAAGGGCATGGTATGATACACTATCAAAGTTTCTTCTATCAATCGGATTCAAAGAAAGGAGCAGTTGATCCACATTGTTCACCAGAAGTCAGAAAACATTTAATTCACGGTCAAATTTATGTTGATGATATCATCTTTGCCTCGACTGACCCCAATGAGTGTGACCGTTTTTCAAATGAAATGGGTTCTAAATTTCAAATGTCAATGATGGGACAAATGTCATTTTTCTTAGGATTACAAATTTTCAAAGTCCCGGAGGCATTTTCATAAATCAATCTAAATATGCAAATGAGATTTTAAAGAAATTTGGATTTGATTCAAGTGACCCTGTTGACACTCCCATGATTGAACGTACTAAACTAGATGAGGACCACTCAGGGATCATGGTAGACCAAACGAAATATCGTAGTATGATTGGATCCCCGATGTACCTCACAGCTAGTAGACCAGACATCTTGTTCGCTGTTTGCATGTGTGCTAGATATCATGCTAAGCCTACCAAAAAGCACCTTGAAGCGGTTAAACGGGTCTTTCGGTATCTCCAAGGAACCATCAATATGGGACTTTGGTACCAGAAGGACACCGGTATGTCACTAATGACCCTATGCAGATGCCGATCATGCAGATGTCAACATACTCGTCCGAAGTACGCCCGAGGTGCTTAGTTTTTAAGTGATAAGCTTGTGAGCTGGTCTTCAAAGAAGCAAATGAGTACTTCTATTTCCTCTACAGAGGCTGAATACATAGCCATGTCATCTTGTTGTGCTCAAATCCTATGGATGAGATCCCAATTATCTCACTATGGCTTTGAATTTAACAAAATCCCTCAGATCTGTGATAATAAAAGTGCTATTGTTCTCTCATGCAATAACGTACAACACTCTAGAGCAAAGCACATCGACATTCGACATCATTTCATCAGGGAACAAGTTGAAAAAGGTGTGGTGGAACTATACTTTGTAAGGACTGAATACCGCTTAGCGACATCTTCACCAAAGCTCTTCCTAGAGAACCTTTTGAGTTTATCCTTCCACGACTTGGTCTTAAGAGCCTACAACCAGAAACACTCAAACGCCTTCAAGAGGAAGAAGAGGAGTAAAAGGTTTTCTTCAACTATCTCTTGTAAATATCTATTCGAAAAACAAAATACAAAATTACAAAACCTTCAAAATCAAATAGAAAAATATAAAACTTTCAAAATCCATAAAAATTTGAAAAATTCGAAAATTTCTCAAAAAATATTGTCACTTTGTCATGCTTTTCTCGATTCGATAATATCTACGGTCTTAATGCTGTCATTCAAAGAATGATACGGGACTTTAGATGTTGTTCGAATGTGTTTTTTTTTTTAAATAAAATAAAAAAATAATAATAATAATAATAATAATTTCTGGGAGAAAGAGAAACAATGGTTTATTGTCATTTCAGGCAGTAACCCGCTTTTCAAGAAAAGAATAGAGCCATGCTTTATCTTAATTCTTAAAATCTCATGCTCTGATTCTTTAAACTAATCCTTACTATCTAATGAAAACTAGTTGATTTGAAAAATAACTCGGACTCTATTTTTGATAATCATCTGGACTTAAAACGTTTGTCAAAATATCTATCTCTCAATCAACAACTTATGTCATTGATTGAGGGGGAGAATGATTTCAATTAAATTAAAATGTTATTTGTCATTCAATTGTTTTCAAAAGATAATAATGCATGTTTATTCAATGGAATTTAAAGTCTCAAAATCCGATCACTATCAGTTAAAACGCTTTCATAATCAAGTCACAATTCTCCTTAAAAGCTTTCAAATTCAATTTAAATCAACAGAGATCACAAATCTCAAATGATTTGATAATTGTGATCGGGGGAGAATTTGTGATTTAAATTGAATTAATCTGATAATTCGGTAAATGGTTTTATAAGGAGGTACAAGCTTTCCATCCCACATGTGCCAAACGATTTCAAATTTTTTATGCACATATTGAGGAGGAGCATCTATCTTAAACCACAAAGAGTTGAAACATGATCAATGTGCAGGTTCCCTCTTGTATGTGCAAAACTCTTTCAAACCTCAAGGCACATATTGAGGGGGAGCAAGCTTATGAAAACTCCATCCTTCCCTAATATGCTTTATCTACTTGTTTTGATCAGGGAAGTGATGTTGATATCTTTTAGAAAATGATAATCAAAGAAGTTAATTATTTCTCTTGCCTCCGTGTGCAAAATGATTTCAAATACTTGATGCACATATTGAGGGGGAGCTCTTGTTCTAAAAATATCAAAAACAATTTAGGTACAAAATGCTTTGATAATATATCATAAGTATCTGGATTGATTTTCAAATGGTTTTCAATTGGTTCCAATGGCAAATGAACAATACCAAAAAGACATACCAACTTTACTTTATGTATGGTGATATAAGGATGATAAGGTTAGGTATTTTGTTCCCATGATCCGCCAGAACCAGAGGGATCTACCCAGGGACAATCCACTAGATAGTGTAGAGTCCTTAGGTATATTGAAAAAAGGAGAAAAATGAGATATGGGAAGAGTGCGGACTGAGACTGAGCTAGTACTGGAATAAACCCAACAAGGTTCTAGTTATGAAGTCTCGGTAAGCACTGAAGGGGTTGAAGAATGAAAAAGAATTGAAAGAGAAAAGGGTGAAAACAAATAACCCTCCAAATTATTCAACCTTAGGGCAGATACCGGGTTCAATTCATATACTACTGGTGGTTACCAAGGTAACATCGGTATTGAAGACAAGACGTTATGGACCCAGTGACGCACTGCACTTCAACTTCCCAAACCACTCAAGTTCCTCTTAAAAGGACTTGTTTCATTCTCACGGGGAACCGACATAATCTATCAACTTTCTCTTAGAGATTGTTGATATTGAAGAAGGAGACTGTGGAAAACTAGAAGGGGGGGTTGAATAGTTTTACCAATTAAAACTTCCTTTTAATATATTTAGATCGACTTATGTCAATCTATTTGGATGTGTGTGTTGGATGTTGATAAACAAGCATGTAAAGGTAAGTAATGAAAAGATAAGAGTAAGAAGCACAAAACCACAACGCAAGTATTTATAGTGGTTCGGCTACAAGGTCACCTTCCTTGCCCTACTCCACTCCCCGAGTCACCTACTCGAGAGTTCGTAATCACTACACCAATCTCCTTATGGCGGAGAAGCCTTCACAACGTCGCTTAACCTTTTTCCGGTACAAAGCTAACTACCGAGTTCTTTCACACCAAGGCGAACCACACCTAACACAACGTCGCCTACCCTTTATACGGTGCTAGGCTAACCACCGAGTTCTTTCACACCTTAGGAGAACTAATCCTTCACAACGTCGCCTACCCTTTATTAGGTACTAGGCTAAGTACCTAGTTCTTTCACACCTTAGGTGAACTACACCTTCACAACGTCGCCTACCCTTTATTAGGTACTAGGCTAAGCACCTAGTTCCATTGCAATGGAGGAACTACTACCACACTACACCAACGACTAATCCCAAAGGAGATCTACTCCTTTACAACATCATCAAGGATATCAATATCCTTGGATCTAAAACTAGTCTATCTTGTACATCGAAACACACCATATCGAATGTACATCTAAGGCACCTTTCACTAATGCCTTTGACTAGATCTACAAGACACCTTTCACTAATGTCTTGTGTCTTCACTTCTAAGCACCTTTCACTAATGCTTCTTTGTCTTGACTTCTAAGCACCTTTCACTAATGCTTCTTAGTCTTGACTTCCAAGCACCTACCACAAGTGCTTTATCCTATAGACGATAGATACCCTTCACTAATATCTTCGTCTTGACTCTTAAGACATCTTTCACTAATGTCTTCAACACTACACTTCTTTGAAGAAAGAAAGGAATCATCAACAAGAAGACTTCAGTAGCCTTGATGATGAGGAAGCATGGCAACTCATGGACTTGAGCTTGCTCGACTTCAAAGGTGGTGATCTTGCCTTTAAGAGGAACCTAAAAGATCACACAAAAACAAAACTACAAACATAGATCTCTTGGATCTAAGGTTAGTGAGATTTCACTCAGGGGAGAAAGTATATTGAAAGGGGGTGAGAAACAATGAAGAAATGGCTCACTATTTATAGAGTAAAAATCCAACTGTTCCCCGGATCCCACGGATCCCTACCACAAGGGATCCGCCTAGCACAAAGCTAGGGATCCGTGGTCCGCTCCTCTTTGCCCATGGGTATTTTTGGTTATGGGTCATGGGTCATGGGTTATGGGTTGATCCATGGTTTTCTTTCTAGATACAATGAACTTGGTTAAGTGGTATATATAAAACCATGGGTTGTGGGTCAAAACCATTTGCTTAGTATTTTACCCATTTAGTATATATTTGTATTTACCCATTTTAGCATACACTTAGTTTTTACCCATTTTAGTATACTTAGTTTAAGTATATGTTTAACCCAATATATAAACACTAGTTGTTGTACATATGTATCTAAATCATAAAATCACTTATACTTGTTTTAGTGTTTTATGTGAAAGCGTAAGTGTGTTAGAAAACTATTAACTCAAACTATTTACGTACTCTATTTGTTTCGTTAAAATGATTTTACTTTTGTTATCGACAAAATATTAGATGATCGTAAAATATAAATAAACGTTTTTACGGCTTATTTGTATTAACAGAGACCCTCTCCCTAGTCTCCGATATAGGATCCAAATATGCACAAAATTGAGTCTAGAGCCACGAGATCATCAATTAATCTCATTAGGACACTTTCAATGAAGACTCTCTGTTTCACACAATGTGGAAAGAGAGATTATATCTTGAGTCCTACGCATTATCCTTGTGGTATTGCCAGAACATCCGAGTGATATGTAAACATATTCACAATGAAGATGGAAAGCCTTCTGGAGCCAACATCAAACAAGCTCCTGGTAGGTGGCATGTGAGATCTATTCAATAGATCAACCATGTGACAACCGAACAGAAACAATGGGGCGATTCAATCTTTTGAATCAATCCTGGTTCAGGTTATGGATTGATGGATACCTTTGAAAAACCGGTCGTTGTGCTTAAAAACTCTTTTCTTTAGCACATCGACTGTGTACTTATTTCTCTATATAAAAGGTGTTTATGATTGATAATTGATTTTCTTTAAAACCTTCGTTGTATTGCAAAAACAATTTTTATTGAGCAATACACGATTGTTTTTCAAATCTCTTTTTCATCAATCAGTTAATCTCTTTTCGCTGGTTCACTCACTCCGTGTTGTCTTCTTTGAGACGTTCCGGTTTGAGAACAGCTAGAGCAGCTGCGAAACCGTGTCAAGGAAATTCTTCGGAATTATACCTGATCACAGGCAGTACTTGTACTGATCAACGGGGAACCGTGGGCCGTGTACCTCAATTCATCGAAAGTGATCAAAGACACTTTCGTGCGCTTTATTGCTAATTGTCTTATGCAGGTACACCCCCGACGTTTGCAGTTGATCAGAATGGAGCGGTCAATCCATAGCCGCATGCTCACACAACACATTCATATCTAAAGAAATCATGATTGGTGATTCAATGACTCTGATATTTTCACTCCATGCTTCTGCAACGCTGCTGCCAATATCATGAATCAACAAAAGCTTCCGCTACTCTGATAAGAAGAAATCATGATCCATAATGTGAGCATGTCGGTCCAAAAGTCACAACATCACCTAATACCAACATCACAAAGGAAACATCTGAGATTTAATATGGCTGATGATCTCAAAGCTGGCTCAAAACTCAGTATCATGTGGATCAGTTAAAGACCTCCACTCAGATTATCCAAACATGCAATAATGAAGATTCAAAGACTACGAGCTACAGAACAAAGAACATGGTCAAGAATGCAAGAACAATTTTAAAGTAATATCTGTATGTATTCAATGTAATTTCAGTATATGTTTGAGGTGACCTCCCTTAGGGGGAGATTGTTAGGATTTAGAAAATCCTGGTATTAAAGTATCGGTCACCTCAAGTATATGTAATCGTTAGAAAGCTCGTAGTCGTAGTTATTTTATGTTAAGTAGTAGTTAGTTAAGTAGCACCGTGGAGGACGGACGGGTCTTTACCCACTGTATGCCTGATCCACAGCTCGTTGTGTGGCGTTTTATTGTAAGACTATAAATACTCTCTACCTCCTAAGGTAGAGAGTTGGAGCTCATAATAAAATTTTTCTTTCTCTCACTAAAGTTCCCAAACCTCTAACTTTCTCTCTCTAAAAACTCATCTCTTGTACGCCAAGTATGTTTGTGTTATGATGTGTATGTGAAATCCAATATGTAACAGTATTTCATGTTTCATGTTTCAGGGGTGTTTGGATATGTTTTTGTACAGGGGTGTTCATGTTTTGTTTGATAAAAGGGTTGGTGTACAGGGGTGTTTTTGTACAGGGTGTTCATGTTTTGTTTGATAAAAAGGTTGGTTTTGATAAAGGTTGTTCATGTTTTGTTTGATAAAAGGATGGTGTACAGGGGTGTTTGGATATGTTTGGATATGTGTTTGGATATGTGGTTTTGATAAAGGGTTTTGATACAGGGGTTTTTATAAAGGGGTGTTTACATATGTGGTTTTGACTGAGATGGAAAAAAAATAGATATAGGATTGTATTTCATGTTTCAGGGGTGTTTGGATATGTTTTTGTACAAGGGTGTATGGATATGTTTTTGTACATGGTTTTTGTAAAAGGTTTATGAATGTGTGTTTAGTAGTTCAAAATAAAGGTCCCCTGTATGTGTGCAATTTGTACATGGGTGTTTGGATATGTTTTTGTACAGGGGTGTTTGTAAAGGTTTTTGAATGTCTTTAATAATAAAAGTAATAACATAATTGTTTAGATTTGTATTTTGTATGTGTGCAATTAGTTAATGATGTAGAATATGAGACGATATTACGTTATTGTTCTTAGGAAATATATAACATTATTTATATATTTACTGAATATTAGATATGAAGAGGAAAGAAAGGAGCTTAGAAAAGGAACAAATTGCAGATGACGAATCAATTGTTACTGATATAAACATGGAGGAAGAGGATTCAGATGACGACTTCGTTAATTCAAACTGGAATACTGCTGGTGAGCCTGATAATAGAGTATGTAATTAGTAATGGACCAATTTTTCATGGTACAAAGATGTTAAAACAACTAGTGGATGTTTACGTGTCAGGTGTCAGAAGGAGTGGGAGAAATAAAGGGAAAGTGGAAGCTGAGGCTGCCCAAGAGAAAAGAGCACCATCCGGTGGCAATGGTAAGTGTTACTGGCGTATATTATAAAATAAAAGGTTATAAAATGTTTGAAAGAGGTGTTAATGGTGTATATCATATATGTTACAGGTGCCGGTCCAAGCAAAAAAATGAAGAAGGAAATGGTTGAGAAGAAGGGTATGTCTAACGTATACTATGGATCGAATTTCATTAATGTTGAATATGTGATAAAGTAATATATGTTAATCGTAGGTGCTGAAAAAAGAAGTTGTTAATAAAGGTAAAAAGAAAGTAGGTGAAACTTCTAAATCTGTTGGTACGCCTTCGTTCCAGTCAAGAAATAGTCCAAAGGTGGTATTCGATGCCATACAAACGCTGACACCTGCTCAAAAATCATGGATAGAGAGAATGGGGTTTGGGGGGATATTAGATATGAAGTTAGATGGCATACCTTCTAGGATGGGGTTTTATGTAGTCGAAAATTTCAACCCTATAAGGATGGAAATTAAACTAGGAAATGTTAGTATTATGTTCTGGTAAAAAAATTGTTTCATCATTTAGTTCATCCATAAGAGGGTCATTTTCTGGAATCGGGTTTGTGCTCATATTCGGATGTTGAACAATATCAACAATGTCAACCATGTTTGTTTTTGAGATAACATGAATTCTGGTATAGGGTTTGATAAACGTTCTGGATTAGGGTTTGATAATAATTATGGATTTATGATAATGGTTCATGAATTTGAGAGAAACTAAATCTGGAAAATCATTTGAAAAAAAGAAACCGTATATGGTGCATGATTCTAGGATAATTTTGAATTATCAGTTAAGATTATGTGAATGTTAAAATACCAATAATGCCCCTAATAAATTAATTATATTAATTTAAAAAAAAATGGTATACTAAATTGTGATTGGTCAATTGGAGTTCTCGCAGTTCTCGCACTTAACAGGGTTCTCATAATAAAGATACACTATATATATATATATATATATATATATATATATATATATATATATATATATATATATATATATAGAGAGAGAGAGAGAGAGAGTTAGGATCAAATAAGAAGAAAAATTAAAATGAGAAGGATAAGAAGAAACCACAACCACATATTTCAGATGCATCTATTAAAATAGATGCATCTCCCCTTAAAAATCTCTCCCTTATTTGAAATGTGTGGTTAGAAATTCTTCTTATTCTTCTCATTTTAGTTTTTCTTCTTACCGGATCCCTTCTATATATATATATATATAGGCTCCGGTTCCATTGAGAAGGTTTTTATTTTGAGAAGATTGAGAAATCTTCGTTTGAGCAAATTGATTCATGTTTTTTATTTGATTCACAAGTAAACATCATTTTATGGTGAATCGAATCTATAAATCACAAGTTTGATTCACAAATCATTGCTAAAATCGATTTATGATGATGATTCATTAAATTTGTACAGATGATTCAGTATTCTACATATATCGCAAAATCGAGAGATTTTTAACATTGATTCAGAATTTTTTTTACACATTTTGAATTTTAATCATATTAAAATGAGTTTTACGCTTGAAAAACATGAATCAAAGTTAAAAATCTATCATTTTTGAAAACCTTCTCAATCTTCTCAAAATAAAAACCTTCTCAATCGATTCTATTCTATATATATATATATATATATATATATATATATATATATATATATATATATATATGATAAAGATCAAATAAAAAGACAAATATCCGTAAAAAGATAAAAAGATTTTTTTTTCAAAAAAAGTTCTCGAAAAATTCTCAAAAAATTCCACAAAATCGGGTATGAAGGTGTATGAAAAAGTTGTGAAAACTTTTTTCTAAAAGTGGATATTTTTTCAGAAAAAAATTATGAAAAAATACATTTGCGCATTAAATCGTTTTTTTGTGCATCAAAAATTGATTTTTGCACCCAACTTCTTTTGACTTTTTTCATCAAAATAACATTGCTCATCTAACTAAAACAAGTTGAAAATTTTGTGCATCAAAATTTTTTTGCTCATCAAAATTTGTTTTTTGTGCATTAAAAAAGACGTATCAAAACTCAAAATTATAATAAATGTTTTCACAAAAGTTTTATGCACCAACATACCCGATCTTGTGGAATTTTTTTGGAATTTTTGGATAATTTTTTTATAAAAATAAATCTTTTTATTCTTTTTACGGATATTTGTCTTTTTATTTTAACTTTACCCTATATATATATATATATATATATATATATATATATATATATATATATATATATATATATATATATATATGCAGATCAATCAAATATTCCCATGTCCTACTAAGAATTATTGATATGCATGTGCATGCATTTATACACATATTATCTTGTGATACCATGTCATACAATACTTGACATGCATGCTAGTGGCTCTCCTTCTTTACAAAGTAAACAGAGAAATATCGTCCGCAAACAAATCTTTCATGCTTTAAGACACAAAATAATAATAATAATAATAATAATAATAATAATAATAATAATAATAATAATAATAATAATAATAAAACGTCAGTCGACACCAAAAAGAAAATACTATAAGTGGTAAAGGCGATTAATTAGTCCAACATAATTGTACTAGTGTCATGAACAAGCTAGCACAAGAAATCGTAAGAGCATTGGGACAATCTAACTTGATATATATACCAATACTTTGAACTCTTTACATTTATTAGTAAGAAAAATGATAGGGAGGCCTAAACTTAGGCCTAATTTTAGGCCTAAGAGTGGCATTATCTTGATAGCTGTAGACAGGGACCTATTTATTTTACGCTTAAATAGTAAACCGGTTTAAGCGTACCAGTTTTCTTCATTATTTCAGTTTTTCTATATAATCCAAACAATCATGTTATTATTTCAAAAGATAAAGTATATTAGGTCACTAAATAGTTCAAGACTTCAGGATGTTACTCAAAGACCGTTCAAATATCAGTGCACCCAGGGGCGGACCTATGTATTAGGTACGGGGTGGCAGCGCCCCCCATGGCTAGCCAAAAAAGTTGCGATGTTAGTGTAATTTTTTTAAAATTTTGACCTTTTTGTGAAAGTGCACCCCACTCAAAACTCAAATTGCCCTCACCAACATACTAAAACACAACATTCAACACTTTAAAACTTTATAAATCCTCAATCTCTAAGCAATAATACTCGATTTATCATTTTAAATCCAATTTTTTCATCCGCATTTTGCTGCTATCGTCAAAAAAAAAATTTTGCCCCCCACATCGGATTTTTCTGGGTCCGCCACTGAGTGCACCATCGCTTCATGTCTAGAAAACTTGTCAAAAAGTATAGTAAAATATATATCTATGACTAGAACGTCCCATCGCTTAAAACCTTTTTGGACATATAGAGTTGTAACTTGTAAGATAACCCTCTCTAACAATGGTATAGTGGCCTGTTATATGTTTATATAGTGTTCTCAAAGTCTCCAAGAAATCAGATCCAAACCTCATGGGTGAACATCTTGAGATGGCAAGAAAAAAGTTCGACAAAAACCACGAAGATGCCAACAACTAAAAAGACCTTTGGTGATGACAAAGTAGTCACCAATTTACATAGATGTCGTCACAAAGAGAATTTGGTGACGATAAATCGACACCAATTTTTTGTCACAAAACGTTTGTCACTAAAATATTTGGTGACGATATTTTCTTCATATTTAGTGACTACATATGGGGCCCACTATTTTCAACCCTAAGGCCCTGTTTGGCTAAGCTTATTTATCATAAGCCTTTAGGCTTATTTTTTATAAGCACCAATTTTGTGGCTTATTTTGAGACTTGTCGGCTTTTTTAAGTTTATCATATCATAATAAACTTAAATAAGCCGATAAGTCTCAAAATAAGCCGTAAAATTGGAGATTATAAAAAATAAGCCGAAATTTTTTTATAAGCCCCAATTTTACGGCTTATTTTGAGACTTGTCGGTTTTATAAGTTTATCATATCATAAGAAACTTAAATAAGCCGACAAGTCTCAAAATAAGCCACAAAATCGGAGCTTATTAAAAATAAGCCCAAATCGGCTTATGATAAATAAGCCTAGCCAAACACCCCCTAAGACTTTGCACTATGTGGGCCATCCAGAATTAATGACAACAAAGTCGTCACCAATATTTTCCAAAACTAAAATGTTTTGTTTTAAAATAATAATAAATTACTTTTTATAAATAAATTTTAAAAGTTTAGTGACAACAATTTCGTCACTAATATTTTTGTTTTTTATATTTTGTTATTTAAACATCAACAAATTAAAACAAAAATAAATTAAATTATAAGATTGGTGACGATTTTCTCGTCACAAATTTGTTTTTTTTATTTTCATTCAATGGAATATAATAAATTAAATAATGATATTGGTGACGACACTTTTGTCACAATTTTTTTCCAGATGTGGGATGCACATATTAGCGACAACTTTGTCGTCGCTAATTTCACCTGGACAGCCAAAAAAAAGCAGCAAAAATGTTAAATTTCCAGATTTTTTTCCGGAATTTTTCCAGAAAAAATCTACCAAAACTGAACCTGTAAATGACCAAAAAATATGAAACAAAACAATTCAACTTCGTTCGTCCATTTAATCATTCCAAAATAACCAAATGAAAGCCTCGTTTTGACATAAATACAATCTACCATACTTGTCAATTACTAAACAAAGTCAACACAAAATATACTACCATACTACATACCTACTTGCCATCCGATTCATACTACAAACACTTAAGCTAATACCAAAAAATGTAAATACAAATAACACACCACATACCTACTCGTCATACTCACCAGATTCATCACCACTTTGATCATTATCATTTTCATTACCATTTTGATCAACTTCATTATCTTCATCATCCTGAACATATTCATCCTCTGTTGGAACACGTTGACAACCGGGATTCATTGTACGGTAGTATTTGTAAACATTAGCTGGTGGATCGGGTGTGTAGACAGTACTCGGACCAGGATTGAGGGGAGCAGAATTTTGTAATGTAAGGGGAGCAGAATTAGGGACGGGATTGATAGCAGAATTAGGGACAGGATGGGGAGCAGAATTAGGTACGGGATTGGGAGCATTGGGAGCAGAATTGGGGACATGATTGGTGCCAGTATTAGCAAACCATTGGGGAGCGGGAATGTTAAATGGAGTAAAACCTGGTTGATTTTGAGTATATAAGTTGAAGTGGTTCATAAACTGCCCAAGAAATGTTTCCACGTTTGAAACCCGCATATTATCCTGGTTAGACAGCAACTCAGCATCCTCAGTGCGTTTCCTCAACAATTCTTTTTCGCGTGCCTCTTGCTTCAATATCTCCGTGACTTGATCCCTTGTAACAATATTGCCTTCTCCAAACGTATAATTTGGGACAACGCGAGAACTAGAGCCGGTTTCCGGTAACCTCCTGCCCCTGCCCACTAGATTCTCACGGCTAGTACTTTCTGTTACAGCATCCAAGATTTCTTCATTAGTAAGGAAGCGGTGGAGGCCAGCTCTAACTTGCTCCTGGAGAGAATTCATCCGGTTCTGTGCAAGTTTTTTTTTTTTTTTTAAAGTTAAAAAAACAAGTAATTTGATCATGATGATTACGCGTGTTAAGAAAGAGATTACTTACATAAAAGTTCTCGTTTTCCTCGTTTTGAAAGACACCATTGCTTGAGTGAGTCTTTCTCCAAGTTTCAATAAGGTCCTCAAAATACCCATTATCTTTCATCTACACACAAACACAGAATATAAAACAAATTAATAAAGAGTTATGTATAAACAGTACAAACTGAATAGGTTGTAAGAAACCATAATCAATATATAATGTTTGGAGTTGTTTCTTCAGTGACCAATTCAAATAAGCATTTTTTTGTTTAAAGTAAGCAACTCTAAAACAGGTTATTTGGCTCTAAAATAAACACATAATCATATTCATAAGTAGTTTGCTTTTATCAGAATCCACCTCAAAAAGAATGGCATATAGGGGTGTCAATAGGGTCGGGTTGACCCGAACCGAACCCGAACCCGATAAAGCTTATAGGGTCGGGTCTAATCAGGTCGAAAATGTTTATCAGGTTAATTTGACCCGAATCTAATAACCCGATATTGTTATAGGGTCGGGTTCGGGTTGAATTATATATCTTATCGGCTTATCGGATCAACCCGATAAGACCTGAAAATTCTTAAACTATTTTTTATTTTGTTACTTTTACCCATATTTTTTTATAAGATAGTCCATTAGCTAAATATATTTCGTTTTACTCCATGAGTTTATCTAAAGAAAAGCCGGTGAAATTATATAGCTTATATATAGTCTTGTTTCAATGGTTATGTAAACTGTTAAAGATGTCATTTTTTTTATATCAAACTTGCAGTATGAAGAGGTTGCAACCTACATGTAATACGGAGTAAAACTTTAGTTACCAACTAACCAGTGTAACGGCATTATATAACTAATCTTTTACCTTTATATAACTTACAAGTAATAAAACTCTAAAATGAGATGTTGTCTCTCAAATTAACCATAATATTTTACCAGTATATAACTAGTTCTGTTGTAGTTGGTATGAAATTTATAATCAAAGCTGGTCACATAATTATAAGTAGTATATGTTGTTTTTTTGTTTGCAAAGCCTACAGCTACCTATTTTGTTTTACACATTTTTTTTTACTTATATATTTTTCTTTTTGTGTTTGAGTTAAACAATTAAGCAACCCGATAAACCCGAATCATCCGACCCGATAACAAACCGAACCCCGACAACCCGACTCCTTATCGTGGCGAAACAAGGTTATTAAAACCAGAATGAGACCCCCCTTGACCACCAACCATCAAACCCGAATTCGATCTCAACATGGAAGATGGAACATATTGCGCACCAGCAAGTGGAGTAGGTGGTCCTGGAGGTACCGTCTTCCTTAAACAAACAAAAAACTTTGACAAATAATACTACAACCTAAAACCGCAACTTCACATCACTCCAAAACACAACACGATTTCGGAAAAACCTAAAACGAGCTTTCGCCTTAAACATACTAACTAGTCTGACTCTCTTAACAGTTAATCAGTTAACTTATAGTAAGCCAACTATATAAGGAAACAATCAAACTGAAATTGACAAGCATGGAACTCACTAGCAAAGAATTTAAAGGTCAATACCCCTTCAGTGAGCTTAAAAGAATAACGAATGTTCAACCTATATCTAGTAACTATACTCTGTATCTACTTAGTCAAGAAGCAAAGGACGTAAAAGAGCGAGCATTGACACTCTAATCAGTAATCATGATTATCAGCTAAACACTTTTAAAATTAGGGATAATTCCATAAAAATATATAAAGATACTTACAAACTCATGTCGTCCCCGAGCAAATGATTTCGAGCCTTGATGGGTCTTGATTTTGTTTTTTGCTCTGTTTTCGGCATTTTTCGCAGCTCTAGCCATCCGATCCGTGTCGACCCACCAGTCGCACAGCTGCTCCCATTCCTCTCGGGTTCTCTTCCATGATTTCGCCGGTGGCGGCTCCCGCCTTGCATGCTCGGGCGCCTCCTTTGTATCAAACAGCGGCAAAATAGCAGCCGTATAGCAGCCAAACAACACTATACAAAAGCCTAATTCCTAAATAGCTGCCATATATCAGCAAAAACAATAGCCATATAACAGCAAAAACCAGCTTTTAGTGGGAAAAAAAGCCGAAAACTGCTTATGTAGTGTAGAATAATAACCATTAACTTGAGTAAAACTTGGAGCAAGGTCTACGATACCATTCAAGTCAACAACTCTATTATCTTTTTGTCACGTTGGCATGGTACAAGTTGACATGATCCGATGTTGATGAATAAGTTAAATGCTAATATAGTTGCAGTTAAGTTTTCTATGTTTAAGCTACAAAAAGTTAGAAATATGGAACATACCAATGGCTACCGTCTTTGTTTCTAACCAAATTAACAATGACAAAACTAAAAATTGAATATTCCTAATCTCAAATTTTAGGTGTTTATGTCCTAATAGAGTAATAAAGCTATACATATTAACAATGACACATCTTTATATATCTTAAGCAAGAAACATGATTTAGAAAATCAAAAAAGAAAAAAAAAAAAAAAAAAAAAGAGCTAGGGCTATCACTTGCAATAAACAAAATTAAGTCCCCAAATATGCTAATGTTGATCAATGATTCTATGAGTAGGAATCTTGCAAGAGAATAGGAAGAAATAGAGCCATAATTAAATTGTTCATGTCAATATATTGAAAACTGAAGGGACGAAAATATTCAAATTGTTTGTGGCAAACAAGGCAATTGAGAACTGAATCACTGATAAGCCGAACGATTTTTGCATAACTAAAAGGCCTTTGCAATGCAACCATCAAAGTAGTTAACTTGTATACCTAGTTCACGGCTGAAACAGAGGAAAAGAGAAAGAGAGGAAAAGAGATCGTCACTCGACCCGGCTGTCCTGACTAACCAACCACAAACACATAAAAAAGAAAAAAAAAACTAAATTAAACAACCAAACTTAAATTAACCAAATTAATTAATAAAGACATTTGACGCCAACATTATCGTTGCAAAACACATTAACACGAAAAAAAAATATATACCATTAAACTAAAGGTTGACCGGCTATGGGGCTGCTGCTGCGGTAGTGGAGCTGCTGCCGGCGGTGGTTCGCGGTGGTTCACAGTGGTGCCATCTAACCAACTCAAACACAACAAAAAAGAAAACAAGATTAACAAACCAAAATTAAACAAATCAAATTTAGAAAACAAAAAATAAAAGAAAAAACATACCTTCAAACAAATATTCAAAGAAGAGAGGAAGAGAGTGGTCCGGCAATTGTGGTGGTTCACGATGGTCTGGCACGGCCGGCAGTGATGCTAACCAACACAAACACAACATACAAACAAATATTAACAAACTTTAATTAAACAAAACAAGTTAACAAACAAAATAAAAATAAATAAATAAATAAAACCTTTAAACAGATTTATGTGCGTGTATAGGTGGTGGTTTCGGGTGATATAGTGTTAAAGGTGGTTGTGGTGGTGTTGAAAGATGGAGTTGAGGTGTAGTGGATGGTAGTTTAAGGAGAGGCATAGGGTAAGAGGCAAAGACTTAGGAAAAAATTAATGAATCTGTTTTTGACTGTAAATTGGTGTCGACAAATTAGTCCCTATTTTATTGTATCATTATTTTTTTATTTTATTTTTTTTGGATTTTTATTATGATATTGGCGGGGGCAGATAAATCTGTTGAGGGAAACATAAAATTTTTCATGAAAATTTTGAATTTTGTTGCATAGCGAAATTGGTGACGATTATGTCGTCACAAAACTTTTTTTTACTAATAAAATTTAACTAGTTATCTTTTATAAATGTGTTTGATACCCGCCGCTCTGCGGCGGGAGTTTTCTGATATTAAAAAGGTTTTAAGTCGACACTAATGTGTATACAGTGTTTTCAAAAGTTTATACCACGATTCAAGTATAGAATAGCGAAAAAATAAGTTACATGATTAGAGATACATTTAAAAAGGCAGACAGTAATAAGTTACATGCATATATATAAAACGATATATGTCCAATAAGGACTCAAACATGTGGAAAACTGTTCCGATCGCCTGGATTCCAACGTCGGGGTCGTCTATCACCTGCAGCAGGCATAAAACAACAACAATGAACAGGAACATTCAAGATCTCCGTGAGCCACCTAACACTGCAATGTGACGTTTCTTCTGTGGGAAGAAAGCACACAAAACGTCACCAACACCACTATAACGGAAAGATATTAGAAGTGGACACGGGTCAAAGCCCGGAGGAAAAAAAGGCCCAAGAGCGCGCTCGGCCCAAACAGAGACACGGTATGGCCACAACCTTAGGAATAAAATAGTATAGTTTAGGGGACATCCCTCCCATTAGTATTTATACTAATATACATGGCTGAGTTCGTTAACGTGTTTAAGGCTCAGATAGGAAAACATTTGGAAAAAGCAGATGCGCTCACCATGGCTGCAGCCACAACAGGCTGCCATGCCAAGACTTGAGTCGTCTCGCTTTTTATGTGGCCCGTTAAAACTCATCATAGCCTCTGTGCTGTTAAAAGCAACTCTTGCAAATGTGCATTTGAATACCGAAAGCGAAACAGCTAGGCAAACAATGTCGCCGAAGCTGCATCAATCGAAAAATGCGGGGTTGCCCATGATGGCTGCAACTTTAACAGGATGCCTTGCCAAGATACGGCCTACGCATATCAGTACATCCCCATGGGCACAAACCCGTTACAATGATGCCCTGTGCTTCTGCTACGAAATCACAATAATACATCAACAACAGATGTCACAAAACACATAACAGATAACATGGAAGTAAACGTAGGCACCAACTCTAAAATCAAGTTATGATATAACAAAAGCCAATATCAATAACCAACTTCACAAAGCCGGAACGCCTTGCCAAGATACGACCGCTCTCAAACTTTTTTGAGCATAAAAGTGCTTCTGTTACAAAACCACGATAATACATCAACAACTGATGTCACAAAACACGCAACACATAATCTGGAACCAAACGGTCTCATCAACTCTAAAACTCCTGACCTCACAACCTCTTTAGGTATACGGTTTATGTTGCTCTCTGAACACATTATAGAACACAAATAAATTCGTAAAACAATGAGAAGTCCAAACTTTCATAACTCTCGATATATGTTGCAGTCACCAAAGTTATTCCAAACTTGTCGATTATTCTCTCAAGCTTACTACTTGATAGTTTTTGTAAGGTTGCTATTTTAACAACAACCTTTAACCGTATCCCACAATTGTTTAAAGGTGATTTCTCGCCCTCCAACCTTACTTTATATACAAATCAAAGTTATTCCATCAAGGAACAAAGACTTTAAAACAAACAAGTGATATACCAAATTGTGTATCTCGAAAGTGTGTTTTAATGAATGCAACCTTCATCCAAAGCCAAGCCCATATGTCTAAGTGTGATTCAGTGGGTACCCAAGTATCCTTTCAAATGACTTACGTACTGTTGGTGCTAGTGGGTTACGTCCTTACCACATAAGACTCAATGTCTTACATTGCTAGCGAGTCGGACCTTCAACACCTGCAAGTTATTCTACATGACCTTCGGCACTGAGTCATGAAAATGCCTAGTGCTCAAACTACAAGTTCTTGATTGGTAAGATAAAAGTACTTGAGGAAACACTGCATAAAGTAGTGCAATAACAATAGACGAATGATACTCGATTTTATTTATTTGTTGGTAATTTCTACTGTTTATTTTTATAGAAGTTAACACAATGCCTATTGAATATTCATTGCTTAATTAACTATAAAATAGTTAATAAGTATCATCGAGGACTTGTTCTCGGGAAAACTTTGGTGGGAAACTTCATCGCCAAAAAATTTAGTGTATAATATTTGGTGAAAAAGGTCAAATTTGACTATAATTATCCCGAGGAAATGTCCTTAAGGAAATTATAATAACATTCGGTGGAAAAAGTCAAATTTGACTATAAATTATCAAAGATTTTTTTAGCCGGTTTCGCTGAAGATATAGTGTCGTCGAGTTATGCTCGATTTTACTTCTTTGTATTATTATTTTTAAAAATGATAAACATTTTGTGACGACTTTGCTGTCACCAAGCTGATTTAATGAAAAAAAAATCATTTATGAACATTTATTTATGAGTTTTAAAAAGTATTTTTAATAAAATAAAAATAAATAAATTTGGTTAACAATTTGGTGACGACTTAATTGTCACTAAACTTAGTTTTTTAGAAACTATTTATAATGAGGAACATAATTAAATTTGTTAATAATTTGGTGACAATATTGTCGTCACGACATATATTTATCAAAAAACTTTACTTAAAAAGTCATTAGTTAATATTTTTAAAAAGTTTTTTTAAATACATAAATATAATTAAATTTAGATTATAAATTGGTGACGACGCTATCGTCACGAAATTTTTTTATCAAAGAAAAAATCATTATTTATTATTTTTAAAATGTATTTTTAAAAAGTTAAAAATTTGGTGACGATATTGTCGTCACCAATTTCTGTAGACCCTACTTTTGCTTTAACTAGAATATCAGGTGTTGAAAATTGGTGAAAATGGTAAGGCCCATCTCAACTTGGTGACGATTATGTTGTCACAACAAATTTTTTTGTCTCTAAAAGTCCTTTTGCTTGTAGTTAACCAGCTATAAGCCGTATACATCAAAGGAAACATCCATGCACTTTCTTGATAACGACCTTAACAAAAATTGTTACATGTGTTTTCCCACTTGCTCATTCATTTATAGAGTTGTAACACAACATAAAATGCTCATGCATCTGTACACAAATTTTAATTTCAGTCTCATCTTAGAGTTAATATTTAATATTTTCACCCACATGTAAAATGATCCCAGTAGTTATTGATAATATATTTATATATTTATCTCTTAATGTTAAAAACAGTTGCATGATTTTTTAGCACACCGAGGTATGGGGTACGGTCAGTGATTGCTATCGCGTACGAAACGTGTAGGGCCCACTTTCCAAATCCTATATATCCCATACTCACTTACGTCCTCTTCTTTCCCTCTATTATTTCATTGTATCTTTGCTACTCAACTGAAAAAACAAACTAACTTTCTAAAAATAATCTTATCCTTTCAAACAAAACAACAATCTAGTACTCTTTGATGATGAGTTCGGGTGCCGTAAAGAGGAGGACGACTACACGAGTCGGGAATTACGAAGTTGGCAAGACTTTAGGTGAAGGTAGCTTTGCTAAAGTTAAATTTGCAAGAAACCTTGCCACTGGTGATCCGGTTGCTATCAAAGTTATTGATCGTGATCGTATTCTTAAACATAAGATGGTTGAGCAAGTATGTGTTTTTCTTCACTTATTCTAGTGTGTTTCTAAATATAGTAAGTCTGTTTTTCTAGTAGTTTGCTTGCTGATATTGTTTGTGTTTATTGTTAGATGAAACGAGAAATATCGACCATGAAGTTAATCAAGCATCCAAATGTTTTGAATTTGTTTGAGGTATATATGTTTAGTTCATTAGTTATTCATAATCATGTACGTTTACCGTGAACCACGTAGATTTTTCCTCCGTGGTATAAAATTTTGTCAAATGCACCTTGTCCAAAAGTTGTCTGTTACAATTCTCTTTTTTAAGTTTCATGAAATAAAATTGGTAACTTTTAGTCCGAGTCCGCTGTTGTTTCGATCCAATAATGATTTAATCATTTATGGTTTAATGTGTTACGATACACTATATAAGAAGTTTTTGTTTTTGATTGTTTTAAAAACTGTTATTTGTGACTGAATAAGCACTTTGAATTTGCTTAATATAAAGTACTAATTTGGTCATCACGTATGAATTATGATTGAATCCATATTCAATTATTTTATTGTTGTTGTAAGTTTGATAATGACATCTCTTCATATATTCTCATATAATTGTATAAATTATTGCTATTTAGTTAAGGATACCTCGTCAATGCATGCTACTTATTATTCAAGTACAAAAAAAATGATAATAAAGAAATAAGACAGCAACAACCTCAATAATAATTTTTGTTGTTTATCATTCTGTAATGATTGCTTTACAATAAGAAGTAATTTGATTATTGTTATTGAAATAAGCTGTTTGAATAAGCATATTAGAGTTGCTTATGCTAGTTATTTCAAGAAACAATAACTAACTAGCTAGACAGTTTAAATAAGCATCCCAGACACCCTGTTAGATATTGATACAATGCCACTTGAACTTTTGCAAGGTTTGCTTTTTTAAGGGTGTTTAGGATTCTTTTTACAAATGCATATTGTTTTTGATAAAACACATGATTTTGACATTTTTTCCGTACGCTCTAATCAACTGCATTTACAGAAGCAGAAACACGTAGTATAAGTTTCGGTCTTATAATTAAGGATGGGGAGGTCAATACTAGCTCAATGTGACAGAAATAACAACTTCAAAATGTTGAATGTAGAAAATAAGTGTCATAATGTGCTTTAATTTTGATACAATTCATCAAAATTCCCTAACTGTTTTCAGTGGAAGTACTAATTCCATATGTCCATTCTCTAACATAGATGGGTTATTATTTTCTTGTCCTCTTAATAGGTTATGGCAAGCAAAACAAAGATATATGTTGTTCTAGAGTACGTTGATGGAGGCGAGCTTTTTGATCAAATTGTAAGTAGTCATATGTCATAAGGTCATTCTGGTCTACTTGCAATCAGTAACATGAGCGGTTATGCTAATATATTTCTTGGGTTTTCATAACAAAAGAAAGAAAATTCAGAAATACTTTTTGTAGATGTTTCAATTATTAATTTCTGTGGAATATTTGTCTTATTTCTATGATATTACAGGCCAAACATGGACGACTCAAAGAAGATGAGGCACGAAGATACTTTCAGCAACTTATTAACGCTGTAGATTACTGCCATAGTAGAGGGGTGTATCATAGAGATCTAAAGGTTCATCTTAAATGTTCATCACTGTCACTATTCACGTTATTATTACTTATTTAGATCATAAATTTTAATCTGTTCGGTCGGGATATCTATGGGCAAGTATACGAGATAGGACTAGTAGTATGCTATTAGTTGTTTAGGTGCTCCCATAATTTTTTTACCATCTTATCATTTTCATTATCAATTTTTTTTTAATTGGATTAATACGTACTTATGAACAGCAGAATGCAAATCATCTATATGACATTTGATACAGCAGATAAAAAATCTTGATGGTGTTTGAGTTTGCTTATTGAAACTTCTTATCTTCTTTTCTTAGTAAAATATATAAACTATACTGAATTAGCAGTATGAAATTGTTTTTAGTTTAAAAGGCAGTATGAAATTGATAATCAGTTAAAATAAGCACACCCAAAAATGTCTCACAAAAGATGTCATCTTTAATATTAAAGAAACAATAGAATTTCATCATGTTTTCTTGACAGAACTTATAAGAAACAATAAAATTTCATCCTGTTTTCTACAACCTGAACTTATACTTGTACCCCTCGTTTTTATTGCAGCCTGAAAATCTGCTCTTGGATTCCTATGGTGTTTTAAAAGTTTCAGACTTCGGATTGTCTCAGCAAGTGGTATGTTACTTGCAATGTTTATTTATTGTGTACAGTTTTATTTTTCTTATTAAAAGTATATACTTGAATTCAGGAAAATGGGATGTTACATACAGCCTGTGGGACTCCAAACTATGTCGCACCCGAGGTAAAAATGCTACATCTTTAGTGTTTACGGATTTCATCGTGAAGATTTACATAATCATATGAGTGAAATGTTTGTTTCAGGTACTCAATGTAAAGGGTTATAATGGTGCAGCGTCTGACATATGGTCATGTGGGGTTATTCTTTTCGTACTTATGGCAGGATACTTACCGTTTGATGAAGCAAACCTCATGAGTTTGTATAGGAGAGTAAGTTCAATCTTATATGCACATCTACATAATTGGTCCGTCCCTTGATGCATAGTGTAACTTGTAAAAAAAATCCAACTGTTATTCAGATTGAAAAGGCTGATTATAGATGCCCACCATGGTTTTCATCTGGTGTAAAGAAACTGTTAACAAGAATTCTTGATCCGAACCCCCTCACTGTGAGTTGCTTCATTTATGTTTTGCATATTTTACATATTATGAAATTCTATTCTTGTGACGAAACTGACATATAATTGCCACGCCCTTGGTTAATTTCAGAGAATAACCATTCCTGAAATCTTGGAAAATGATTGGTTCATGAAAGGGTATAAACCGCCGCATTTTGAGCAGGACGATGATGTGAACCTTGATGATGTAGATGCTGTCTTTAACGAATCTAAGGTTAGCTCTTCACTTCTCGTTCTCTTTTTCATAGAAAGATAATGTATATGGGACTGTGTCTTTGAGGCTACGAATGCATTCTTATATTCATATTTATATGTTTTCAGGAACATCTTGTTACAGAAAAGAAAGAAAAACCTGAATCTATGAACGCCTTTGAGCTGATATCGAGATCACATAGTTTCAGTCTAGAAAATATGTTTGAGAAGCAGAAGGTATATCAAAGTTCCTTTAGTCTTGCTCCAAACGAAATGTAAAATAAAAATAGATCATGCAACCAACAAGCTCAAAAGTAGTACTAATCTGTTCTGATATTACTATATTACAGGGTATTGTAAAGAGGGAAACAAGTTTTGCTTCATTGTGCCCTGCTAACGAAATCATGTCTAAAATCGAGGAAACTGCAAAACCCATGGGTTTCAACGTTCACAAGCGAAATTATAAGGTAAAATATTCATGCGCCTAACATGCAAGCATATGGAGTTTACATATTGTTGTCCTATTGTCCTAATATTATGTACATCTTGCTAATACCTACAGATGAAGTTACAAGGTGACAAAACTGGAAGAAAGGGTCACCTTGCTGTGGCTACAGAGGTATGATCTGATTTGTGGTGAAGTTGCTGCATATAAGCTTCTGGTGTTTAAGTTTTAGTAACCAAATTTTCATGTAGGTTTTTGAAGTAGCTCCCTCGCTACACATGGTGGAACTCAGGAAAACTGGTGGCGACACACTGGAATTTCACAGCGTAAGTATTAAACTATATACTCCCTTAGTGAGTTAGTCCCTAGACATCTACAAGAGGTGGCGAAATTTTCGGTGATAGGTTAAATTAAATATGTTAAATATGACTTAGAGAAATATTTTGTTATAATAAGAATCTAACTTCTTTTAAAAAGATTAGAGGGTTTTTTTTGGATCTTGAATACACTCTAGATGACTTTTGACCTGTTTGACCCACTTTAGCTAATTTTTAAATTTTACCCGTTTGACGCGCTAGAAACATCCGTTTGATCATTTTCTTGCTTTGTGTTTCATTAAATGGCAGTTCTACAAAAACTTCTCCTCGGGGTTGAAAGACATAGTTTGGAGCACCGAATCTAATAAAGACGATAACAACAGGTGAGACTCTGGAACCCATTTCTTGTTTCCTTTTCATAATTCTAATCTGTTTTTTTTTTTTTTTTTTTTCAAGAAGAAAAGTGTGAGATGTGAAACATTCCACAACAAGGATCATTTTGGGTGAAGATATTGGATCAATTGGGAGGCATCTTAATATTTTGGGTATAAAGTTATAGAAGCCGCAATCTTTCTAGTGCTGTAACTTTGTTAGAAGTTATAGAAGTCACAATCTTTTTTGTGCTCTTAACTTTGTTATGCACCATGGAGAGGAACAAACAATGCCCAATATATATCGTTAATGTAAGAACCATAATGAAATGTGAGTAAGTTAACTTCTTAGCGATGAAATCTTACCTCTATGAATTCTTATATTTATTTTATTCATAACTTGTTAGTACTTTCTACTCGATAGCTTTAACATCAATATAACAGATAGATCGGGTGATGCTTCATCAGTCATAAAAGCATAACTAAAAGTAGCAGAACCTTTGTATTGATTATACATTCTAGTACATGTTTTCTTTCAAAAGTTCAACCTCGAGTACATGAGTTTAAAGGTTTGTTCTGTGAACCTTTATTACCAATTCCTGCATAATAATTGTACCTCCTTTTTTCATCTTTTATCTGTTAAAACTATATACGACATGACATATTAGCGTCATATACGATTTTCTTATGGAGTCCCACACAAATAAGTGTTGAGACATTAATTATATTATGGCAGCGGTGGCTCAAGGGTTAAGCAAGTAAAGCTAAGGCTTTAGGCCTCTGAATTTTTAAGGCCCTGGATTTTCAAGGACATTGTGTATATATATAGTCACTCGCGTGTTTTTAGGCCATCATCTTTATAGATCTGATTATATAAGGCCTTATATAGCCGATAAAAGTTGTGGAATACTTTTTAGGATTTTTAGAAGTAGACCATACAAGTGGTAAAGGCCTTTTCGATGCTATTGTGGATAAAATTCAAATATCGAACTTTATTTAGATGACATAAGGGAACAAGGCTATGATAACGGGTCTAATATGAAAGGTAAACATTTTGGGGTACAAAAACGGTTTTTATAGATACCAATCCTAGAGCATTCTATACGCCATGTGGTTGTCATAGTTTAATTTTACTGATACGTGACATGGCTAATTCTTGTTAAAAAGCTTCGGAGTTTTATGGAGTAGTACAAAGTATTAATACTTTATTTTCTTCATCTCCTAGAAGATGGAGAATCCTACAAGATCATATCCAAAATTTAACTGTCAAACCGTTATCACAAACACGTTGGGAAAGTCACATAGAAAGTGTCAAAAGAATAAGATACCAAGCCCCACAAATACGAGATGCTTTATATGCATTGAATAAAGTTTGCACCAACCCTAATGCAAAACGCAACTAAAAGACTAGCTAAACATGAACTAGGAGATTTTGAATTTTTGTTAGGAATGGTTATTTGGTATGACGTGTTGTTTGCAATCAATTTCATTAGTAAAAATTTACAATCAAAATATATTTGTTTAATGATGCTATTAAACAATTAGAATGCTTTATTTCATTAAAAATTTACAATCAAAAGATATTTGTTTAATGATGCTATTAAACAATTAGAATGTCTTGTTTCATTCTTTAAAAAATATAGAGATACTGGATTTAGAGATGCTTTAATTTCCGCCAAAGAAATTGCTAAAGAAATGAATGTAGAACTAAAATTTGAAAAAAAAAAATGAGCTATTTGTAGAAATAGAAAATATGATGATAATGTTAAAAATGAAACTATAAAAACGAGCGAAGAGATTTTTAGAACCGGTTATTTCGTATACATTGTAGATTAAGCTATTTCATCACTTGAAAGTAGATTTGACCAATTTAATGTGTATGAATGTCTTTTTAGTTTTCTATTTAGCATTGAAAATTTAAAGTCACTTGATGATAATAAGCTAAAAGAAAGTTGTCTTAACCTTGAAAATTCTTTATGCCATAACAATTATTCGGATATTAAAGGTATAAATTTATTTTCAGAACTAAAAGTTTTGAGAGAAATTACACGTTTAAAAAATGTTACACAGATTGATATACTTAACTATATTATAAATCTAGATTCCCTAACGCTTGCATTGCATATAGAATAATGTTAACCGTTCCGGTGACAATTGTTTCGGCAGAAAGAAGTTTTTCAAAACTAAAGTTAATTAAAAATTATTTAAGATCAAAAACGTCACAAGAAAGATTAAATGGATTGGTTTATTTATTGATTGAAAATGAAATATTATACGATATTGATTTGAAAAAAAAAATTGATTTTGCATCAAAAAGACTAGAAAGGTAAATTCATATAAACACTTTTTCGGCAAATAAAAGCTTCGCTTTAGGCCTCCATGAAGGTTGAGTCGCCCCTGTATTCTGGATATATGTTGTATATATATTATACAAATAATAAATAACAACATGATTTTTAGGCTAAATTTTTTATGTTAATCATAGAAAATTACATAAAAATGATTAACCTAAAGTTTCATTAAGTTATGAGTAGAGGTGTTCGTTATTCGGATTAAACCGATTAACCTGCATAATCCAATTGTTAAAAGGCTATTTGGATTGGGTTTTTTCGGTTTTGGTTTGGCTTTTGGATAAAGCCAACTAAGGAATCGGTTTAATGGTTTGGATTTGGGTTCATATCTTTTTAATCATGCCCACTCAAAACCCGGATAAGGATTTATCCCTTTAAAAATATTATAGTATATGATCCGAATAGCGCATATATATGTTTGATCATGCGAGATGATTAGAATAATACTATTACAAGGTTCTAAATATTGTTAATTGACCATCACTTTAATGCTAACAATCTCCCCCTAAGGGGTGGTCACTAAACAGCTCTATCTTGATGTCTTGATTCTTCGATCAAGCTTGAACCTTGTATGTTGTAGTATACTTGATTTATTTTTCGTTCCATTCATACTATGTGATCTTTAATGTAATATCTTGTCCTTGTCTTGCCATCGATCAACATCTTCAAATATTTGTGATTGACGTATTCTCCAACATACTCATATATTTTGGTCTTTAGACTTTGATCGTTGCTAATATATCTTTCATCACTTGAACTTTGAACTTCATCTTAATTATACATACTTGATGCAGTTCTTGATCTTTCATATCTTAGTCTTTAACTTGATGATGGTGAAACACATGAGTATGATTATGTAGAGTTAAAGATGTTGATTTCTTCCTAGTGGTAGAGCATCAGCAATGGCTACATTTATCGGTACTTGTCATAGAAGAAGGTAGAGATAATAATGCCAGGCCAATCGATCATTGTGGACCGTTCTTATAGAATTGTTCCACTAAGATTATTTTACTGATGAATGTTTTGATTCCATTCACTTTGGTCGGGCGAATCAGCCTCTGAATCCCGTTAAGGAAAGTTATCAATACATTGGATAAATCCAATTATAGACCTAAGTCATCAGGATTCGATTCGTGAAAGGAATCTCCTTGGTATGGTTCCCGGCTCTAAGTGTTTGAATATCTAGAACGGATGCATCCTTAGACGCTACAACGCTTTTCGAATCTTTACACTTGCCTTTACCATAGATTGGTTACCCTTAAGTAAGCTAACTACAATCTAGGTAAGCCGTTGGAGTACACATAAACTATCACTTCACGACTGTAGACCATTTGAAGTTCAATAACCACCATACTTAATCCATAAGGATTAACTAAGAGACTCACTGTCAGTGCTACTTGATATTGACACTGGCGAGATTTCAGCTCAATCATCGAGGATCACTTAAGTGTGGTTACTACTATGAATGTTATGGCAAGATTGCTAGGATCTGCGAAGGACTCTTAAGTACAACTTGTGTTCTTGTTTGTGAACAACAAGTGTAGATTGGAATGTGTCCTACGAGATTTTATTCTTGAATCTCTTTTGGCCCTAGTCTCAATTAGTGCGTTTTGGTTTAGTGAGCGGAGGCTGGAGCAGACTGCCATCTTTTCAATTTCAACACCTCGGAGTGAGAGGCGATAGATTACGTGTTTATCTCCGTGAGAAGTGAAACAATAATCTTTTAAGAAAAACTTGAGTGGCTAGGAAGAGTTGTGCATTGGTTCAGTGGGTCCATGATCTATGTATTCAATACCAGTATCATATTTGTAATAACTGAGAGCATATGTATTGACCTGGTTTTTCCCTAAGTGTATGAAGGGGTTTTCATTTCGTTTAACCCTTTCATAACTTTTCTTTTTCATTCTTGAACCCTTTCAATGGATATCATGTCGTTATGACTATCACCTTGTTGTGCTTGTTTCAGTGACAACTCTTACAATGATAGCATTATTCCTTTTTCTCATACTCCCACATGACTTACGGACTTTTATTTTTATCTATGAAATGTCCCTGAGTTGGTCCTTCCGGCTCTGATTTAACCATGGGATGATGCATATCCTTAACACCTTATATATCCTCGAATATCATCGTGAGTTTAGGTTGGTTTGGTCTCAATCATAGCCATGAAAACCAATTTGTAAAAATTAATCAAAGCGTTTACAGTTACATATTCGTGATATATTAAATACGTCTCTTCAAAATATTTAAACAAAAAAAACAAAAACAAAAAAAATTGTCTTACAAACAAGAATAAAAAGCATTAAATCACTACAAATGAAGACTATGCATGCGTGTAAAAAATTTTAGAATGTAAAATGTGATAGATTTATAGATGTCGATTTTTTAATAGGCTTTAGGGTATGACAAGTAAGAAGAAGAGTATAAAAAATATATTTAAAGGGCCTTTTTGAAAGTTTTTTAAGAGAATGAAAATTCAAATGGTACACTTTTGAGCATTCATGTGAGAGGGGGTTTACTGTGAAGTATTTTTTATCTTTGGCTATTTTAAGGGTGGGGCAGTCATGATTCGATGTCTCTCTCATGCCTCATCACTCACCAATAATATTCTGTCATCTCATCCTATGTCTCTCTCATGCCTCACCATATTTTTTAGTGACAACCATGATTCCATGTCTTACCTAATTTTATTTTTTTATTTTTTTATATTAATAATTATATTAAACAATTTAATAAAAACATAATATTTCATTAATAATAAAAAAAAATTACATAATACTTAAAAAAAAAAAGGAAATCACTAATCATCGAGAATACATATCTAAAAATTGCAACTCCATCCATATTTCTCCGCGAGATCACGTTTTTTGGTAATAGTGAACTCTAGCATTGTCGGATCTGTTATGTGATCGTGCGGTTGGTTATAGAACTTCATCGCCCGAAACAAAGCCTTTTCTTCAGCACTACGGATTTGTGCCGCCAACAACTTTTCGGCCAGTTCATCCTTTGCAAGTTTTTTCTCCACCACCGTCTCCAATAGTTGTGTTTTCCTTACTGTGTAGGTGTCGAAGCTCGCAGCAACACTTTCCTTTGTCGACGACTCGGTATCGGTCTTCTTGCCTTTTCTTTTCCGTGTAGGAGTTATGTCGTCTTTCAGATCCGGAATAACAGTCTCAACATTGTCATTGTTTCCCGTCTCGTAGTAGCTAGATTCCGACGACTTTCTTCGTTTGTCGGAATTAGCCGAAGATGCTTGACCCACACATGGTTATTCCAACCATTTGCCTTCTAGCCAAACAAATGACTAAAAGTCTTGCCCTTTGTTTTCTTATCGTAATCGGCCTAGGCATTTTTTATGATGTCAACATCGCTACACCCACTCTCACGAAGACATTTCTACAATTAATACAAGTATATAAATTAATACAAGCATATAAATTAATACAAGTATATAGAGTTTAAAATTACCCCTCATGGCGGCATTCATATTTTGCCACTTTGTGTTCAAGCTATGATGACTTCGAGTAGTATCTTTCACGTTTTCCTTGAAATGCTCTAGAATTCTTTTCCAAAAACTATCTCTACTTTGTTCATTCCCGACTTTTCGACATGTAGAGATATGAACCCACGCTTTTGCCAAAGCCACCTCTTCGTTTGTCGTCCAATTTTTTTTCTCCGCTTTAGTCGATTGTTTTCTTTTTTGGACATTGTAGTTTTCTTGAACTTCTTGAACATCTTCATCATTTTGAGCTTGGCCTAATACATAGTATAACAAATAATATTATAACAAATAAAATTATAACAAGTAAAGCAAATAATATTATAACAAATAAAATTTTAACAAATAAAATTACAACAAGTTTAGCAAATAATAATATAACAAACAAATTATAACAAATACATATAAAAAAAAACAAGTATACCGATTGGATTTTGTTGTTGCGTTTCGGGAACATAATCAATTTCATCATCCTCGTAATCATATAACGGTAGTTCTCGTTCGACACTTGGTTCACGCCGCGAAGGACCTTCACGGTAGTCATTGAATGGGTCGAAATCACTTGTCATTGACATCATGTATTGGCTTGGATTCATCGGTGGAGGTTGGGGATAATATTGGCGTTGATGTGATGGTGGATTCACCGGTGGAGGTTGGGGATAATAGTGAGCGGGTTGAGGACTCATTTGGGGATAGTAGGGAGGGGGTTGTGATTGAACTTGCGGACGAACGGGTTGTGATCGAGAGCTTCGTCCACGACCTTTGGATGACGTTGAAACAACTTTTGATTTCTTTGCATCCATCTTTTTTAAAAGAATGAGAGTTGAAAGTAGAAGAATTGAATAAAATGTGATTTGAAAATGGTGATTAAAGTGTATATTTATAGAGGGAATTTTTTTGGATCCTAACGGCTAGAAAAGAGTCGTTCAACGGCTAGTTGTTTTCACACCATCTTCATGCCAATTCGGCAAACAATGCCGATCTCCTTCCATGTCGCGCCTGTAGCGGCGGTGTTGCCGCTCGGCATCACCCCAAACCGAGTGCAAACCACACCCATTGCCACCCCTCTAATTGCATAATGAAGACGTTAAGTGAGGCACCCACAAATCTCACTGCACTGACCATAGTAAACTCCTTCTCGTTGTACCCCTTGGGTTTCTAGATGGAAGTGCTTTTCGTCAAATTATCATAAGAAATTTTCATTTTAATTTTCTCCATAAATCTATTACTCGTTAAACTTATTTAAACTGGTACCAAAACATGCAATGTTATATAATAGATAGAAAATAATTGATAAATTAATAACCTCGATAAAATTAATAATTTCTCCGACTATAATTTGGAACCAGTATCAATTTGGATTACAATCAATAAAATAATAAGATAATAATTTTTTGAGGAGAGTTATTTTACATACCAAACTTTTCTCACATACCAAGGGACTCATCTCCACCATCCATCTAAAAAGAAATCAATGGCTAAGATTAAAAGCATTTTATTATTTCACATATTTTTTATAATTTAAATATCTCTTAAACCGTTAATCGTTAAGTGAAAATATTTACACCATCGCGACAAGCATTTAATTATCTTTCTATAGACGGGCACTTTGATATACTTTCGAAAAAAGAAAAAAAATTCATTTTTTTTCAACTTTTTTTGTTATTTTTTTCGTTTTTTTACGTTACTGAAATTTGCATGAAAAAATCATATATGATAAAACACTAAATTGAATATCACATGTGATATTAGTGTTAAATCATATATGATATGTAATATCATATGTGATATTACACTAATATCACATGTGATAGCACACTAATATCATATGTGATATTACACTAATATTACATGTGATATTACATATCATATATGATATTACACTAATATCACATGTGATATTAAATTAGTGTTTTATCATATATGATTTTTAATGCAAATTTCAGTAACGTTAAAAAACGAAAAAAACTTTAAAAAAAAACGTGAAAAATACGAAAAAAAAAATTTTGTCGAAAGTATATCAAAGTGCCTATCTATAGAAAGATAATTAAATGCTCGTCGCAATGATATATTTTTTTTTTGGCTTAACGATTAACGGTTTGAAAGATATTAATATTTGAAAAAAAATGATGAAAGTGTGTTTTTTAAATTGTTGAGATTAATCTCATCAATTAGATCAAATAAAAATGAAGGGTGGAGATTGATCCCTTAGTATGTAAATAATATTTTGTCCTCAAATGATCTTAAATCTAATTTTTTTTAAAACCTCAGTGTATATATATATTGGTCCCATCGAAACTATTAATAATTATTAAAAAGTTTCATAATTTCTTCAATGCTTTAAACCTCGTAACATACATTAGTATACTTTAATGACTTGAATCCATATAATGTTAATTGAAACATATTTTTTAGTTTATTTTTTATCTCTAACTAGTCTGTAGGGAATGGATCTACTAAAAAGAAAAATGATAAATGTTTTCAGCCACACATTTCAAATGAAGAAGGAGAATTTCATGGGAGATGCATCTCTTTTGGTAGGTGCATCTGAAATTTGCGGCTGTGGTTATTTCTCATCCTTCTTATTTTGCAAAAATCGTCCTTGTGGTTTGGTCAAATTGCATGTTTCGTCCTTGTAAATCAATAAGTGCAAAGATCGTCCTTATTTTGCACTGTTACGTGCACTTTTGGTCCTTCAACAGTGAAATTTGGCAAACCACAAGGACGGTTTTCGCAATGATGGATGACCAAAAGTGAACGTAACAGTGTCAAATCCGGACGATTTTTGCACTTAGTGAACCACAAGGACGAAACGTGCAATTTAGTCAAACCGCAAAAACGATTTTTGCAATTTACTCTATTTCTTATTTGATCGTTACTCCTAGTATATATTGTAACTAATATATTAAACTTAGAAATTTAAAAGTGATACTTAAAACTTATTTAAATTAATAAATTATTAATTTATTACCATAATAAAATTTTGTTAAATTAATAAAATATTTTAATTTTAACATTATTAATTTATAGAGGTTTTATTACAATATTAATTTGTATGGGTCCTTAAAAGAAGTTTATAAACCAAAATCGACCTAACTTGGATATGACTACAAACGTGGCAAAGAAATACAGGTATTACCAAGTACCAACCAATAGTTTATGTCACGCTTGTATATCACAACGATCTCGAGCTTTCGGCACCATTCATAAAAGCACAATGACATATTCACATGACATCCATGTGAAGTCAAAAAGTCCATCATATTAATTGTTAGGATAAGAAAAGGGTTTATGTCGTAGAATAGCAATGTACTTTTCAAAGTGTCCCGTTTTAGTACGTGTACTTTTTTTAAGTTGTAGAATAGCAATGTACTTTCATAAGTGTCCTGTTTTGGTACGTGTACTTTTTTTAACTTCGTAAAAGCTGTAGAATAGCAATGAACTTTCCATAAGTGTTCCATTTTAGTACGTCGATCGACGTACTAAAATGGAACACTTATGGAAAGTTCATTGCTATTCTACGCTTTACGGTTAAAAAAAGTACACGCACTAGATTGGAACACTTATGAAAGTACATTGCTATTCTACAACTTAAAAAAAGTACACGTACTAAAACAGGACACTTTGAAAAGTACATTGCTATTCTACGACATAAACCCATAAGAAAACGGCAAACTTTATAGTTAGCGAAAAAGAATGATTCAAATTAACTAAACACGTGATCTCAAATGTTATACGTAGTATTGTATTAATTAATGAATAAGTAATGAAAATGTACAAGCTAGCAAACTCGTTTAATCATTAATGCCTTTAGGATGGTTAAAAATGATGATGAGTCAAGGGGCAAATGAGGGCAATTCCCGAAAAGTCAAAAATGCATATATATCCCTCTCATAGTGAATACTACGTAATTGCATATATATCTTTTGTACAAATTTTTTGTCCATATAGTACAATGGTTTTTATGCATGCTTTGGATATATATGCAATTTTGTATTTTCGGAAGGATATATATGCAAAAGCCCCTTTCAAAAAGGGTGTCGATATGCACACCACATTTTTTGATTATTTCACCACCAAATCACATCAGTGATGCATATAATACAACACCGCTATGCATAATTGATAAGGTTTTAAAACGTACCATTTTGAAGGGTCGTTTAAGCCCTTATTTGATCACTTTTGTATCCGTTATTACTTAATAACGTTCCTTTTCACTTTTTAGGTCTCTTGAAGGCAAATTTTTGGAATGACACTTATTCGGACGAAAAGGCGCGAATATATGAAGAAAATTGCCAAAGTCAAGAATCGAGACACTCAAGCTGCTGAAATACAAGGGGACGACGTCAAGTGTTACCTGCGACGCCGTCGGAGCACATGTTGTGACGATACAGTAGCCAAATTGCTTATTTTCAAGTGACGGTGTCAGGCTTTAAAAGAGTAGGCCGTCGCAACTCGGACGGCCTAGATTTGATCCGACGGCGTCGAAAGCTGAAGAGGACGTCGTCACAAGCACAAGGTGACGCCGTCGCAAGACTAACGTAGCCAAGACGAAACCCTAATGACGGCGACCCGACGGCGTCACAAATCATAAGGTGACGCCGTCGCGAATGTAATCTTATATATAGAATCCGAATTTTTCATTATTCAGTGTGTAGTCTTTTGGAGTAAAAACCTAAACCGAACCAAGGCTGTCTTGTACAGTATTTTAGGGTTCCAAACCCTATCTTACACCAAGATAAGTACTTTACTTCATTAATTCAATTATGTCTAGTAATGCGATAGGTCATTCGTTGTGTAGTTAATGCTTGATTAATCTTTGCGAACCTTAGCCTATAACACCTAGAGTAGTTGTAGGCTAAACCATCCAAAGAGTACCTTAGAGTTAGAGTTTATAAATCCTAGAGATTTTGTAGACGAGACCCTTTGGTAGTTTCTAAGAGTTAGGGATAAACGCATACCCTACGACCTTAGACACACAACGCGATTAAGAATAAGGACGTGACAATTCAACCATCAATAGGAGATAATTAAGGAGTAATACAACCTAAGTAAACACATTCTTAAACTATCATACGAGCACACATTAATTAGACATAGACTACCCTCACCTGAGTTAATTAGATAATTAGATAATAGAGTAATCGGTAGAAATACCAACCCCCCAAATCCAAACCCCGAGATTCGTACCTTTCCATTTCCTAAAAAACATAAAAAGATAAAAAAATAATCTTCCTCAACCCCAACCTTAGCATAGTAACTCCTCACTAGCATTCCTATTCCCCTAGAGAACGATATCAGTTCACGTGGCTTACCCTAATACTACACTACAACGATTAGGTTCACTGCCTAGGGTGTTGAAAAACTTGCTCGACGAAAAGGAAGTTCCTTTGACCCCGAACGACGCGTGTAGCGTTACCAAGTTTTTGGCGCCGCTGCCGGGGAATAGAATAGCTAGTTAGAAGTCCACTTCACTTAGGTTTCCTTGCTTGATTCCTATCAAGTAAACTTTTTTCCATTTTTAGCTTCCTCGTAGTCTATCCCCCTTCTTCGTGACCTTTGTTCGTAAAACCCATCACTCACCATGATACGTGTCTTCCGCCGAAGATTCTTCACATTACCCGAAATTGAGAATACAATCCCACAAAACCCTTCACCCGTTCACCATTTTGGAAATCACCTACGGCATAATGAGCTAAATTGGCAACAACAAAGTCCTTTCTATGACTCAGATTCCGATGAGGAATTTGATTACGGTGAGGCACTTGACAACGGGGAGGTCATTGATGAAGTTAGTTTTGAAATGGAAGAAGACCCCTCCCAATGTTTTGACCCTAGGTGTAGAATTGAGAAAGATGGTCCCTTTAACATGCAATTCCCTTGCAAAATAGGATTAGAAGGGTTCGATGCTTACTTGAATTCATTCTTGCCTTTGAGCTTAATCTCAAGGGACCTATACAATAAAATCAAGATCAATGAGTTAACTTATCAAGGGAACAATGTTGTTGAAGCAGTCACTCATTTGCACGTGTTTGTTGGAAGTTTTGCTTATTTGGTAGAGTTCATGGTCTTAGAAGACTTAGGAGAATTTATTGATAAGGACCTCACTAAAGTAATTTTTGGAAAACCTTTCAAAAGAATGACTAGGTTAAATGAACGGATGGTTGATGGTCTAATTACATTCTCTGATGAAGTTGAAGACTTTATCTACCAAATGCCACGTGCTCATCCTAAGTTTAAACACAAGGATATTGAGGCGTGTAATAGAATGACCCCTATTCCATTGCTTAGTGAAAGGGATAAGCAAAGTGGACTTAGGTACCCATATGAGAAAACTAAGAGGTATTACAAAAAATGCCTAGAGTTAGGAGATGATTACAAAAAGAATGAGAGAACATTGGAATGGCTTAAGTATGAGCACGTAAGCGTGCACGAGACCACATAGGAGCACGGCCACGAGTCTAGCTACAAGACTCATAAATAAAGAAAAGCGCTTCGTGGGAGGCTACCCATGCTTAATTGTTTGTTTGTTTTTGTCATATATCTTTTATTGATTGTTTATTCTCATGTTTAAATTTGTAAAAATGCTTTATTTTGTTTTTAACCTCGTCTTAATCACATATAAAGGTATTTTACATAAAGGATAAGTGTAGGGAGGATTACACACGTTTTCAAAAGAAACGTAAACATGAGAATTGCAATTAATTAAAAGATATACATGTGTGTTTGTTCGAGTCAAATGCTTGTATCGAGTCATAATGGATGTTTTGCAGGAAATTTTTCCAGATTTTAAAGATGTAAATTTTCCAGAATTTTTTCCAGAAAATCGCAGACCAGTTTTTGTCGGGATAACCTGACGGCGTCAGATCGCAACCGACGGCGTCAGGAAGGAGTAAAAACAACAGATTACTTTTTTCTCGTTTTTTGTGCTACTTATAAAATTTTTGGAATTTTCCAGGTCTTAATTTTCCAAAAATTCTGTAAACATCCATTCCACAAGCATTATATCCTAGTTTAGTAGAGTCTTATATATATTATTACCGCCGATTTTACGCGAAGGTTTCGTTTGTTTTCTTCAAGTGTGCAGGTTTTATTTATCAAGAAGAAGATACATAAGGTTGGAAGGAGCTTTTCACGCATACATTCTTCTTGGAAAGGATTTAACCACTACTTCACACACGGATCCTACCGAGCTAATCAGGGGAGTATTAGTTTCTTTCATCTTTTATTACCTTCCATTATCATAACTTTGATACTTTCGGGGAACATTGGGGACAATGTTCAGTTTAAGTGTAGGGAGGGAAAATAAAATGGGAACTTTGAAACTATGCTTATCCTTGACTATTTGCTTTGTCCAATTGTATTTGTGTAATAAACCATGAGAAAATGTTGGTTAGGGTAATTTTGGCACCAAATTTTTAATTTTTCATGACATATAGGAGTGGGCCATTAGTCTTAACAAAAGCGTCTCACGGATAGGAAGTTATATGACTAGCACAAAAACCCTTTACCACTTAAATTCCATCCAAAATGTGAGGATCACCCTTAGATTAGTAGGAATTAAAGCATTCATCTTTAATGCTTAGTGTGTGAACCGGTATTATATTAGATTCTAGAACTTGTTTTGTGATGCATCCCGAGATCTCTAGTAAGACTACACTTGTGTAGTTAGGAATAACTAAATGATAAGAGGCATTAGGATAACCCTTGTTTGATACCTGTAACATAATTACTTCTTCCACCTCGGTTGAGTAATTCCCCCACACCCTTGCGTTGTACTCACTTTTAGTACACGATACCCCTAGTTAACACCTCTAATCCTATCCTTTTCGCGGTTCTCTTGATTTTTTGTTTTTTCCGGAATATCAATGAAGAGTATTGTTTACAACCCACCCCCAAATGTACACCCAAATCGCCTTAGCCTACCTTGTATGCACTCACTTTTAGTGCATTATTGTTATCACCCTAAAAACCCTTAGTTCAATTATCTAGTTGCTTGCATGAGTTGATAAGTCGAGTCATATCCTTTGTATACAGTTTTGGGACGATTGGGACTCATGGGAAAAGTTAAAGTTTATGAAATGACGGGAAGGGAACGTTAAATTCAAATTCCCTTTATTTGCGTAATAATGTACTCCAAGTGTTTTGATCTTTTCAATTCTGGTCAAATTAGTGTTAGAGTAATAAAAACTCAAGTGTAGGGATGTGCCTATAAATCCCTATCATTTTGATGTTACCGTAGAGGATGGTAGAGTAAAAGTGTATGAAAAAAAAAAGGTTACCATCCTACATCTATCATTTAAATTTATGTTTGTTTGTTTCAGTTATCTAGAGTTTAGAGTGTCGAGTCTTGGCTTAGCAACGCCATTCTTCGTATGCTTGTAACAAAAAGATTTTTGACTTGCCACCACTAAATAGCCTATCCCACCAAACCCTTTGTTTCCCTACCGTAAGCCTAACATTACAACCCTTTAAAAGACCTCTTTGATAGTCTTTCCTAGGTTCTTACGCCAAAGCGATGGAGGTTTGATCTAGTCTCAAGCCTATGGTAATCTATGTACTAGGACCGGTTAATGAGTGTTTATCTTCCATTTCCAACTTGTTATATTTCATATACACCCCAGAGATGTGAGTACCCAAACACCCCATGTGAGGTGCTAGTATGTAATTTCCGTGCTTGTTATGACTTTTGCGGGGCTTATATGTGTTGTGGATTGTTTTAAACCAATGCTTCATGACCCCTAACTTATAAATTAATTGGCCAAAAGCACATTTGCTTGAGGACAAGCAAATACCAAGTGTAGGGATATTTGATAAGGTTTTAAAACGTACCATTTTGAGGGGTCGTTTAAGCCCTTATTTGATCACTTTTGTATCCGTTATTACTTAATATCGTTCCTTTTCACTTTTTAGGTCTCTTGAAGGCAAATTGCTGGAATGACACTTATTCGGACGAAAAGGCGCGAATATATGAAGAAAATGGCCAAAGTCAAGAATCAAGACACTCAAGCTGAAATACAAGGGGACGGGTCGGTGTTACTGCGACGCCGTCGCAGCACATGTTGTGACGATACAGTAGCCAAATTGCTTATTTTCAAGTGACGGTGTCGGGCTTTAAAAGAGTAGGCCGTCGCAACTCAGACGGCCTAGATTTGATCCAGACGGCGTCGAAAGAGGACGGCGTCACAAGCACAAGGTGACGCCTTCGCAAGACTAACGTGGCCAAGACGAAACCCTAATGACGGTGACCCGACGGCGTCACAAATCATAAGGTGACGCCGTCGCGAATGTAATCTTATATATAGAATCCGAATTTTTCATTATTCAGTGTGTAGTCTTTTGGAGTAAAAACCTAAACCGAACCAAGGCTGTCTTGTACAGTATTTTAGGGTTCCAAACCCTATCTTACACCAAGATAAGTACTTTACTTCATTAATTCAATTATGTCTTCAATTATTTGTGTGTATGCTTGCATTTTCTCCATGTCCGGCTAATTTACTTGTGTGTTTGCTTAGGGAATATGAAACTTAACTATTGAATATTGATTGGTTGTCTCTTATCTTAATTGTTAATGATCTAGTAATGCGGTAGGTCATTCGTTGTGTAGTTAATGCTTGATTAATCTTTGCGAACCTTAGACTATAACACCTAGAGTAGTTGTAGGCTAAACCCTCCAAAGAGTACCTTAGAGTTAGAGTTTATAAATCCTAGAGATTTTGTAGACGAGACCCTTTGGTAGTTTCAAAGAGTTAGGGATAAACGCATACCCTACGACCTTAGACACACAACGCGATTAAGAATAAGGACGTGACAATTCAACCATCAATAGGAGATAATTAAGGAGTAATACAACCTAAGTAAACACATTCTTAAACTATCATACGAGCACACATTAATTAAACATAGACTACCCTCACCTTAGTTAATTAGATAATTAGATAATAGAGTAATCGGTAGAAATACCAACCCCCCAAATCCAAATCCCGAGATTCGTACCTTTCCATTTCCTAAAAAACATAAAAAGATAAAAAAATAATCTTCCTCAACCCCAACCTTAGCGTAGTAACTCCTCACTAGAATTCCTATTTCCCTAGAGAACGATATCAATTCCCGTGGCTTACCCTAATACTACACTACAACGATTAGGTTCACTGCCTAGGGTGTTGAAAAACTTGCTCGACGAAAAGGAAGTTTCTTTGACCCCGAACGACGCGTGTAGCGTTACCAATAATTGATGTTGAGCATATCATTTTAATGGTATGCATAGCATCTCCATTTCAAAAGGGTTGAAAATGTGAATATACAGGTGAGAAATGTCTCTTGGGAGAACAATGATGTGGTTGTTCGAATATAGAAAAGAACAAAAAAAGTGATGTGGCTGATGTGAATAATGGCAGTGAAGTGGAAGATGTTTTTGACGAAACGGCGGGTTTTATGGCAGCTAAGGGTGGAGGTGGAACTAGGAGAACGAGCTTATATGAGCGTTTGAAAGATGATTATAATGATAACCCATATGGCAATGATGAGTGCGAAGATTTAACTAAAGAACAATTAACATTATGTGACACTTTGAAAGATGATTATAATGATAACCCATATGGCGTTTGAAAGATGATTATATGAGCGTTTGAAAGATGATTATAATGATAACCCATATGGCAATGATGAGTGCGAAGATTTAACTAAAGAACAATTAACATTATGTGACACTTTGATATAAGGCTCCGCGTTCATGCTAGACGTTAATGACAAAAGTTATGTACGAAACACTTTTTTATTTAAAGAACAAATCATGCACTCTCAACAATTCATTTTTATCATTAAATAAATAAAAAATAAAATCACTTTTATCTACTTTTTAAAATTAAAATATCTCGCAAACCGTTAATCGTTGCGCGAAATTAATTATACCATTGTGGCGATAATTAAATTATCTTTCTATAGATATGCACTTTTATATACTTTCGAGGAATCTTTTTTTCAAAAATTTTGCATAGAAAATCACATGTGATTTATTACTTTAAAAATCACATGTAACTTGTGAAAAATAACAAATCACAATTGATTTTACAAATCAGAAAAATAATAAATCACAAGTGATTTTCTGGGCGAAAATTTACAAATCAGAAAAATAACAAATCACAAGTGATTTTACAAATCACGTGTGATTTTTCTTGGCGAAAATTTTGAAAAAAAAAATGGTCGAAAGTATATAGAAGTGCATATTTATAGAAATATAATTTAATTCTCGTCGAAATAGTGCATTTTTCGTAGCTTGAAGATTTACCGTTTGCAAGATATGTTGCTTTAAGAATAAGGTGGAAAATGAGGTTCTTTTTGTTTGACGAAAAAAATGAATGGATATGATTCACCCATTTATTCTCTAGAAAAAAATTGTTCTTTGTTGATTTAAGCCTTAATAATAAGAATCCTACCACAAAACTATCAAATTATTAATACTTTGAGATGAAATTATTAAAGCTCTAAATTATGAGCTTAAGCTTATTAGCTTATTTCACGCACGGAAATCCATAAGCTTTTCAAAATAAGCTTAGCCAAACACCTTCAAGGAGCTTACTAAAAACAATCCCATAAGCTAAATGGGATATAGCCTATATGCTCCTCTGATAAATCTTAGCCAAACAGTACCCCTTTATAAATGAGTTTATTTTCACTTCCTAAATTCATATACACCATAAGCTTTGATAAGTAGTTTCTCTACGTACTATATGCTCCTCTACGTACTAGATTGTTCTACTTTAAGTGCGTAGGTTTTCATTGATAAGTACTACGTAGTTTCCATACGAAGTTTGTAACACATCATTAATACACTAGTAGAGACATTATAGAAGTTGCAATTTTCTTGTTGTAACTATTTTGCACCATGGAGAGAAACAGACAATGCCCAATTTAAGTAATTATGAAATGTGATCAAGTTAACTTAAGTAATTATGTAAGAATTTGCTGTATTCGTTTAAGCCCAACTTGTTAGTACTGGGTAGCCTAACATTGATAACAGACCGGTCGGGTGATGCTTCATTTGCTATAAAAGCATCACTACTGAAAATAGCAAAACCATCTTATTAATTATACATTTCTAGTACAAGTTTTTTCCAAAAGTTCAACCTTGAGTACTCGACTTAAAAGGTTTGAGGTGTCAATCTTTAATTCAAATTCCTGAATAATATCTAACTCCCTTACTGAATTGCATCTCATTCACTTGGTCTTCCATCTTCTAATGGCCAACTTCCATCAAAAGCACAGAGGTTTCTTACACGCTTTCAAGCTCAAGTACATCCCTTTAGCTCTCGTTCAACTCACTCTTTTGAGATATGGACTTTACAGTTTAGTGGCTATCACCACCATCCTCATTTTAGTTTTAAGACTTTACTTAGCAAAACATTCAACTCCCGTCTACCTTGTCGATTTTGCTTGCTTCAAACCCGAAGACCACCTCAAAAGGCCTCTAGAAGGCATCATGAAAATGTCCCAACAATCCGGGCTTTTTACTCAAGAAACAATGAATTTCCAGAAACGCATAATGGAACGATCTGGTCTTGGGGACGAGACATACGTCCCGCCAGGACCCGGGGCACAGCCCCCACGAATAAATATGGAAGCAGCCCGTGTTGAGGCTGAGCTAGTCATGTTTGGTGCACTCGAATCTTTGTTTAAAAAGACTGGAGTTGCACCACAGGATATTGGTATCCTAATTATGAATTGCAGCCTATTTACCCCTAACCCTTCCTTAACCTCAATTATTGTAAACCGTTACAAGCTCAAACCCGACATCTTGACCTACAACCTTGCAGGAATGGGCTGCAGTGCGGGACTTGTTTCCATCGACTTAGCCCAAACCCTCCTCAAGTCTCACCCTAATACATACGCGGTTGTAGTGAACATGGAATCCTTAACCCTCGATTGGTATTTCGGTAATGACCGGTCTATGCTTTTAGGCAACTGTATTTTTCGGATGGGTGGGGCCGCTATGCTGCTTTCAAACAAGACCCATGATCAAGCCCGATCCAAGTATGAGTTAGTTCATACCGTCCGAAGCAATAAAGGTTCAGACGATAGGTCCTACAACAGTGTGTACCAAAGAGAGGATGACACGGGCGTCATCGGAGTTTCGCTCTCCCGCGATCTGATGATAGTCGCTGGAGACGCGTTAAAGACAAATATAACAACTTTAGGTCCGTTAGTCTTACCATTTTCGGAACAACTGTTCTTTTTCATGACCCTTGTGAAAAAGAAGATACTGAAGTTGAAAGTTAAGCCTTATATACCCAATTTTAAGCTTGCTTTCGAGCATTTTTGCATACACGCGGGTGGTCGGGCAGTGCTTGATGAGGTTCAGAAGAATTTGAATTTAACGGAGTTTGATATGGAGCCTTCTAGGATGACCTTGCATCGGTATGGGAACACATCTAGTAGTTCTTATTGGTATGAGTTAAGTTATGTGGAGGCTAAAGGTCGAGTTCTAAAGGGTGATCGTGTTTGGCAGATTGCATTTGGGTCGGGTTTTAAGTGCAATAGTGTGGTTTGGAGAGCGCTGAAGGCGATTCCAAAAGGTGGTTGTGTGGGTGAAGCTTGGTCAGATTGCATTAGCCGATACCCGGTCAAGGTTCAGATGGATTAACATCAGCTCTTGCAATGCAGAACACGCCTCGCCAAGCATTATTTTGGGTTTAAATTGTTGCTATAAACTTGTAACTGTATAAAATTTAAGTTCACAATCAATAAAAGGTCGCATACTTGTATTGGTCTAGAATTATGTTTTTTATAGGACACGTATTTGGTCTCTTGATTTTGTCTATTAAATCGATAGTCCCTAATTATGTAAGTTCGCATACGCAGTCCTACATTCAGGATGCAGGCCAGATGTTTGCACCATACTCCTTGGGAATGGCGTCTATTTCTTGTAGAAGTTTGGTGCTTGACATGGAGACGAAGTCCAATTAAACAAATTGATCTTCTTACAAACACGTATGGTTCATTTTGTTACTCGCTTATTTTTGTCAACATAGTTGTTTTAGAATACTATCACAGGATTAGCAGATGCCCATTAAACCCTTCTAATAATGAAAACTCTTAAAACGATTAAAAAGTTTACTTGGGGAGAGAATCACAAACTCATAAACAAGATTTCCACTACAATCAACCACATAAACACGATAAGCATAAATACGAACTCTCCGACTTCATTCTAAACTAACGACTTTTCAGGTTTTTTCCCATCTCCGCCTTTCTACAGCAGAAAGAGAAAAAAGCGGACTTGGATTGAGGTAGAGTGTGACGGGGACGGAGTGTGAGTGTCTCGTCCTTCATGATCAACTCATATGGCCAAATTCAAGGACCAAAAGCTTCAGTCCCACCACCAATCCCTTAGTAGGGCCGATACCTTCCACGTTTGGAATCATCATATCCACCACCACCACCACCACTCCCTCCCCGTCCTCGTGTCCCCCCTGAGCCCTTGCTGCTACTATGCTCATTCCTCCTAGAAGGCCTCACAGCTGGCATTTGTGCTCCTGGCTGTTGTCTGCACATATTCCACACCATAAGTCTATTTTCCCATGTACCAACTTAAACCCAAAGCAGAACTACTAAAGTAGAGGTGGTAAAAATGGCCGGCTTGGTTAATGGGTCAATATAGGTTTATATCAAAATGGTCAGTGGTGTACAGGTTAAAACGGGTTGTACAGTTTCTTTTTGCTCTTTCTTAGAGCTTTTCTAATAAATGCTAGCCTTTCAAAAAAAATTAAAAAAAAAATAGAAAAAATAAACAAATAAAACAGGTTGAGCCAGGTCAATTCAAGTTGACCAGAAACGCTTGTCAGAAAAAGAAAGAAATTTTAACCTGTTAGTAACCAATTAGTGTTCATAATATAGTTATAAATACATAACTATTTCAGTAATAAACAAATTTTTAAAATGGAAAACTTAGGCGGTTTTATGCCCTAAATATACAGCTCGAGTGACCTTCGAGTATTAGAAACATTGAAAGTGTTTCCTTTTTCTTTACCCGCCGGATACAAAGCATAGTCAGGTATTCAAAACCGACTCATAAAGCATGGACAACTACTTAAAAGAGAATGGCAACTTACAGAACATATCCTATCTGACCATCTGGCAGAACCATTGGAACCATCTGCATACCTCCTGGCACTGGTCCCCTTCCATATATCATTGGCTGTTCGATAATATAAACTTCATTAAATCCAGAAACTTTGCATCAGAACAAGAAGAAGAAAGTATAGATACATTAAATACCTGCTGAAGCGAAGGGTTAACGCCATATGCAGGAGCAGCCCCATATGGATTTGCTGCAAAGCCACCACCGTAGACAGCATGAGGGATGTAATTTGGAACCGGTGCCGCATGGTGGGGATTAGCTGCATCAGGCTTTTTTTCACTCTGAGGCTTCGCGAATACCACTTCAAGATACTGACCTGCAGATAATCGTAAATAGATGGTCATGCCGCTAAAATTAAAACCAGGTCTAATGAACCACTAACTGCACTTTTTTTATCAAGTGAAATACCTCCATTATGATGCAACTGTATCTAATAAAGTTGCATCGGATGTTGCAAAAATTCAAATATATTGCAATTTAGTGCTGTTATAAGTTCATTTTTTTATCAAATGTAAGCATGTTAAGTTTAATGGAGGGAAAAAAACAATGCATATTATAAACAAAAACAAAAAGCTGAAAACTTGTCGCATTTTGGGGTGATTAATCCAATTTTAACTCGCTACATCAACAAATATTGACGATTTCATTGTCTGCTAACTATGCACCAAACAAGGTCTGATAAAGGAACAGAATAAGGGCAAACCACACAAAAATGCAATATGCTTTCCATTTGTTCCAATGTATGTAACACGTTTTGTTTTTTTACCATTTAATGTAGCATTTCTTTACCATCTATGTAATCGCCAGCCTACAACCGCGGAAAAGGTGACAACGCACCAGATTTGGGTGTGTACATGCCCCCTCAGCCGCCATGTGATTTTTTATAATATGAACAACCTTTTATAACTCTAATGAACTTCTTAAAATCAAATAAATATGTACTAACCCAATTAAAAATATATCTAAAGGATAATGACTTTAAGCACATGCAAAGCCATTTATTATTCAACCGTGCCACCATTATCACTGGAACACCACTAAACAGTGTAATCATTTCCAGCTGCACCCCCACAAACTCATTGGATAAGACCACAGCGCCACCACCACCATCAGCCCCTCTCCATCGGACTAGGTCTCTCACCACCATCAGTCCTCATTCTAAACATATATGACCACCATCAGTCCTCATTCTAAACGTATATTTCAACCACCTCTCACCAGCAACCCTTTTCAACCTCCCTTCTCTCCCCTTTCGCTCCCTCCATGTACCCCACCTTTCTTCCGTCACTCCCCTTCACCTTCTTTTCTAAATGGGAGGGTTTTTATTGTAATCCCCAGATATAGGATTGTGTTTTAACAAATGGACTATAAATAAAGGGATGTCACATGAGACAAACATTAGCTCTGCCACACGTTTTAACTTTTGAGTGATGATTTTAATAGAGTTTGGTTTTGGTTCAATTTTGATTGGGTTATTAGCGCTATGATAATGTTTGAATTTTAATTTGATCTGGTGTTCTGTGTTTTTGCATGTATGTCCAAGGTGTTTCAGTGTGTCTTCTTTGTTTGAGCTTGTGTTAGTGTGTGTGTTGTTGAAGATTGAATATCAGTTTCTAAATTTCGAAATTTGACAATTACTAAAAAAATGATGTGTAAAAAAATAGCCGTGTAGGACTGCTGTGCTAGCACATCTTCAATAGTATGGCAGCATTTTAAGATTTAAACCAATCACACGATTTTTTAGCCATTTGTTAGATAAATCAGTAACTCGGTAAGAAACTGTAGGTGTGTTAGATTATTTATTATAATTTGTAAAAAGACCAAGTATGTTACATACATCAACATAAAGTGGTAAGTAACCTGCATTCTTGTCCAATTTGCCCAAAGAATAAAGATAAAAGAGAGAAAACAGGGAGACCATACCATCGATTTCACACTGCTTGCTGTAAAATTGGGCCTGAATGCTTATATACCGTCTAATGATGTTAAGATTTCATTAGCACATTGTTAGCCAGATTCTAGATCTTCAGAAGGTCCAGTTGCTGGGCTAGATCCATGTTATAATCCAAGTTCTGCTCATAAATGTAGGATCGGTTTCTTGTCTGAGACATCTTTTGAATAAGCGAAAGAGGACATCTCAAACGAAGAATAGGAAAATTAAGAGGATGAGAGTATTTGTACTCGAAAAAACAGCCACAAGAAAGTGACAATTCAGTCTTTAGTGAGACTGCTGTCTACTATGGCTTTCAAGGTCCGAATAGCGGCTGAATTAATGAGTGGATGGAGTTATAGGCTGTCTTTGGAGGTTTGACACAGGTGTTTTATTTGATTATTTTTCTTGACTTACTTTGTGGGCTTTCCAAGTTTTCTTTTTCAAAAGTGTTTAGAACCCGTTTGTGTTAGTGGTGATTAAGCTTTTTCTGGTGTTGTGGGCCATGTGGTGGTTATTTAGTTCTAGAAACATTGTGGTTTTGTTTGTGCTGCTAGTGGGTTAGGTCTTCGGGTTTGGCTTTCTTTTGTGGTTTTTGGGGTGTTTGTAGTATCTTCTAGCGTCTTGCTAGTTTTTTATATAATAAGTGGAAGGTGATGTTACATACATTGGAAAGAAGTAGAAGGTATGTCGCATTTTTTTCCAAATTTGCATGAAGGATAAAAAAAGTGAAACAGGGAAAGCGTACCATCAACTTCATACTTTTCAGCGACAGCCTTCACTGCACCTGACCTATCTGCAAAATGGACAAACCCAAAGTCTCGTTTACCACCCGGTCGTGCAGGTGGCATTACAACTTTTGTCACTTCTCCATAGCGCTGAAATAGTTCCTTCAGATGTTCTGTTGACGTGTTCTCAGGTATGTTCTTTATATAGAGTGCCTTTACCTAAAAAATCAATGGTGTTAAAAGAGTGAAAATTGGGCTTTCGGTTTCATTCAAGTAACAACGCATGGAGCCAAAATTGGCACTTATAAAACTTATTAACATATGCAAGTGATTTCTCGGCCATAAAGGACTTATCCATGTGCATGCCCAAAACATCCGTTATAAAATGTAGCTAATAATCTATTTTTTTCCTAAATTGAAAAGGCTTTGATAAACAAGATGGCTTTGTTATTTTACTTCTGTAATTGTAGTGAAAGATATAATAAAGAAATATAATAGTTGATGTATTAAATTCAAGATTAAAATGTAAAATTATGTCTTAATACTTCAAAATTTAAAGAAAGCCATTTTTTTACAGAAACAACAAAACGGATGCGCTAACGTATAGCTTGACATAGATAAACAATACACAAATGGGCGAGCAAGCATCAACTCTTACTCACCTCAGTGGTGCATTGTCTATCCACGCATAAATTTTAATTTTGGCCATGGCAGATGGCATAAATGTTCCACATTTGTATATCAAATTACAAATCATGCTCACTACCACTTTCGGTTACCGTTTGTATGGCAGTCTAGCTGAGCTATATCGTATCATAGAAATACAGCAATCACTGTGTACTGTCATGTGTTGAACCATGAATGCAACTTGACATTCGAAAGTTTACCTGAGCGGCAGCAGCAGAAGAAGAATCAGGTGTAATTTTAGGATCAGCCCAAGTGACAGTCGGCGGGTTGCCATCAAGCTTAAAACTCGAACTAGCTAGTTTCTGTCTTGAATAATCCGCACATGCATTGTTGTAATACTCAACGAAAGCAAAACCACGGTTACGTTGTGGGTTCTGAGGATCCTGAATTGCAAAATGACCATTTAAAAAGCGTTAACAAAAGAATACTACATCACTGCGTATATATCAGAATCATAGGTTATATCCCTATCAAAGCACCTTTATGAGCTCAATAAGTTCTGCACCGGGGCCTGTTTCTTCAATCACTTTTCGGAATTCATCCTCAGTCCAAGCTTTTGGCACATTGCCAATAAAGAGTCGGTATTTAGTTTCAGAAAGTGAACACCTCAAGGTCCTACCCTGCAACCATATCCAAAGTGAATACTAATCAGTAAAAGGACTAATCAAGTATTCTAGTAACACAAACTTTCAGCTTATGTTTACGGTTTAAAAGCACTTGAAAATAAGCATCTAGCAATGTGCTTATTTCAAAAGTGCTTTTGTCACCAAACTTGACACATATAAGCAATAAGACCATAACAATCCAAAAACTTCATAAGTGCTTTTATTTACTTTAGAATATGCAATAAGCTAATAAGCCCTTTAAATATATAATCCTCTAAAACCCTTTACCTAACAAGCATAAGGTTACAACTTATACCTTATATTCTTTGCTATGTAGCTCTTTAATTGCTTTTTGAGCAACTTCTGTAGTTTTATATGCTACAAAAGCAAAACCTTTACTTTCATTGGTATCCTTATTTTTCACCAACCTCACCTGCATAGATATAATCACATAAATCAACTCCATTACGATTAATATATAATTCCTCCATTCCATTACAAATAGAAAAATACCTCAACGACATCCCCAAACGGTTCACAAAGCTCGCTCAAATCTTCCTCAACCACATCCTTGGAAAGTCCGCCAATGAAAATCTCTGAACCATGGGGCGGAAGTGCAAGAAGCTCAGCATGCTTCTCATCATTAGCATCACCCGAAGCCTTCTCGTCACCCCTCTTCCTCTTCCTATCGTCTTCACCTCCACTAGCCTCCTCCTCATTCTCTTCTCCACCGTTGTCATCGTCTTCTTCCTCCTCCTCTTCCTCTATCTGCTCTTCAACTTCCTCATCCATTTCTTCCTCGTAGTTATCGTCTTCGAAATCAACTTGATCATCACCTTCTCTGCTATCCGTCATAACTCGTTCCTCTACAAACATATCACCGATATTTACACACGGCTCTCAACTTAAGGGGGTGTTTGGATTACAGCTTATTTTACGAGCTTATCGACTTATTAAAATTTGGAAAAAAAGCCAATAAGCTTACTTTTTTTTAGCTCATGAGCTTATTACCTTCATCTTATGGGCTTAATCCCATAACCTCGTATCAATAAGCTCATAAGCTTAAAAAAGGTAAGCTTATTAGCTTTTTTCCAAATTTTAATAAGCTGATAAGCCCGTGAAATAAGCTATAATCCAAACGGCCCTCCTGGTATATGTATATTTGTGGATAAATTTTTCAATTTTTGGAAAGATGGAAGAAGATTAGCATCAATTAGTTAGGGTTTCATTTTTATATAATTTGTGAGATAGATATAGAGATATATATGTATAGGTGGGTGTTTGTATACCTTGGCTTTGAATATTGCGGCGTGTAGGGTATCGGAAATTGTTGGAGATCGGTGCGGATCGACGGTGAACTTGAGAGTCGTTGTGTGCTTGTTCGGTCAAACGACCTAATTTAGGGAAGGGAAATGGCTAACGTATTGATTTCTTCGAACCTTCGTGAATAATGGGCTGTTTGTTTGGGCTTAGGGTTTTAACTTGGGCTAGATTATACATGGCCCTTGGAAACTATAAGTTGATGTTAATTAGGGGTGTTCATCGGTTCGGTTATCGGGTTGTTCGGTTTATTCGGTTAGTTATTTCGGTTTTTTTTTATTTTTTTTTAGTATAACCGAGAAGGCAAAGATTTAACCCAACGATAGGCTTGTCTAGTAAGTGTCATAGGGAAAATACATAGCATCAGTTGATCTTCAGTTACGTTTGGTTCATGAAACAAATCGACAATTTCGAGTATCCTATCGATATGTTCATTAGCGTCCTTTGAGTCGTCCCAGGTAAAGGTATTTTCTCGCAGTTCCTTAAGAATCTGACTTTTTAGCTCAAACTCAATTGTCGCACCAAAAGCTGGTGTCACAATTCCAGGTCCGTTATCACAGATTTTGAGTCATGTATTTTTCAATAGTCTCACAAACTACTTCTTCTTCGAAAAGCCTATCAAGCAAGTTACCGATGCCCGAGTTTTCGAAGATGTCGAATTTGGGCGAATTGTTACGAGTTCTAGTTTCTGACTTGGATAACTTCTTACTAGAATGAAATTCACATTCTGTTTGAACGAAATGTGCAGTGAGGTCAGGATTACTTTTCCTAGTCATCCTGGGTATTAGTATAGTCGAGGGTAATAAAAAGAATAAGTCCTAGAAGAGAGATGAAAATAAAATAATGAAATTCGGGAAAAAAATGTTCTTGGGTTACCGACTCCCAAAAACGTCGTATACAAAAGGTGTATACGCCGTATCTAGCTCAGACTCAATAATCAATATTCCAATTTCTTATAATACGTATATTATGATCAAAACAATACGCCATGTGTAAATGATGAATACGTTGTATCAAGTGCAAGTAACAATTTTTATAAATATATATATATATATATATATATATATATATATATATATATATATATATAGAGAGAGAGAGAGAGAGAGTCCGGCTCTAGATAAAAGTGTAATTAGATAGAAAAGTGAGAAAAAAAGTTGCAGGGTAGATTTTGCAAACATCTCAAACTTGAGGATAAATTTTGAAACAAAGCAAACAAATATGGATTAGTTGGTAACCATCAGATGCAAACACACAGATGCAAATACGGAGTCCTGATTCCTCTCAGTCACCATCTCCATCTGACCATCTCCATCGCCACCACCACACAACCACCGCACCGCCATCAATCAACATCACACCACAACGGTATCAACATTCCTCCACCACAACATCATACCATCAATTCTCAATCCTGTTTGTTTTCTTTATGAACTGATCTTCCCATTCATTTGTTTAACTTAATGTTTCTAGTTCATATTATTGATTTAAACATAATATAATTGTGTATAATTATCAATTTCAGCAATTAGAATAAGTTTTAATTAGGTAACTTTTAATTGTACATAATATGTAAGTTTTTAACTATGATGTAACGACTTTTTAAGTTTTGTTGAAAGTTTATAATCATATCATCATGCTTTCTACAAGATTTGGAACAAATTTGATGAAAAAATGCATATAAAGTGTGTTTATTAAAGTTGCACATCAGGTGTTTGATAAAATGTATGAATAAGATTTTAAAGCTATGATGCACTAATTTTCAGTATACGAGCTTAATATTGAATTATATGACATATGAGGGCATATGTGTGTATATTTACAGCCCCAGAATTACAAGTTAGGGCATCAGATTGTATTAGTGCATATGTGTTTGTGGTTGCTGGAAATACTTCAGCATCTATTTGTATGTATAGTGCATTATTGAAAATACTTGGGCATCTATTTGTATATTTAGTGCATCGATAGACATATTAGGGTATCAATAAGTATGATTACTGCATCATTGAACATCTTAGAGCATCAGTGAGTATGATTGCAATAGTGAGTAAGATTAATGCATTATCAGACATATTAAGAGATTAGTGTGTATTTTTAGTGCATCGTTGGTAATAGTAGGGCATCCATTTGTATGTTTAGTACATCGCTAGAAATACTTTAACATATACTTGTATGTTTAGTGCGTCTATGAACATATTAGGGCATCAGTGAGTATGATTAGTGCATCGTCAAAGATACTAAGGCATCTGTGTATTTTTATAGTGTATTCGTTTGTATGTTTAGTGCATCGGTTGTCATAGTATGGCATCCATTTGTATGTTTAGTGCGTCATTGGAAATACTTGGGCGTCTGTTTGTATGCTTGGTGGGATTCCTCTTGATGTGTGTGAATATGTTCTGAAAGAGTTTGGTAACCTTCTCTCTCTTTCTCCCCCCTCTCCCTCTATCTTTATTTTATAGAAAACTATGTTGCTATATAAGTATTTTAATGTTATTTAACGTTGGTAATAGGTCCAGATAATGAAAGGTAAATACTTAAGTGAGAATAAAGGCTATGCTTTTGTGACCTTTAGGTTTCAAGATTTGGCTGCTATTGCCGACATTAAAGAGCTTAACAATAGAGAGTTAAAGGTATTGCAATAGTTTTAAATCTTTATCGAGTTATAAAGAGTTGTGGGTTCGATATACTGCCTCAATAACTATATTGACATATGGATCTTATGGTCTTGACCTGAGTTTCTGTTTATGTTACTTATTTTTCATTTTTGGTTGTTAGGGGTGAGCAAAACCGACCGAATCCCGAATCCCGTCCCTATCCCGAGTCCCGAATCATGTTAGTCGGTCTTTTCGGGCTTGTCGGGGTCGGAAGTCGGTTTCTGTTTTTCGGTTAGTCGAGTTTCGGGCTTGTCGGGATCGGGTCGGGACGGGCCGAAAACCAAAAAACAACAAACAAAACCGATCAAATCTCGAATCCCGTCCCGATCCCGAGTCCCGAATCATGTTAGTCGGGCTTGTCGGGGTCGGGAGTCGGTTTGTGTTTGCCGGCTTGTCGGGATTCGAGCTTGTCGGGATTCGGGTCGGGCCGGGTTGGGATCAGCCCGATGCTCAGCCCTATTGGTTGTAGCAAGATTTTATTTGGCTCTAATGTTTCTTCAAAACTTGTGTAGGTATATAATGCAGAATACGACATTTATGCTCTTTGTGTTGGCCCGTGGTTCGCCATTTTGATAGTGACTTGTCATCTCATATGTTTAATTCATTTATTGGCATACACTTTGGAAAGAAAACATGGAAACGCAACATTCTGATAACAATTATTATTTTACGTTATGCAGGAGGATTTTTTCATAATTCTACACAACATGCTTGCAAATAGTGTAGAGGTGTCCGGTATACACTGTGTTAAGGACGCAAAGGTTCCATTGATGAGATTTAAATTTGAATGGATTTCAATCGAATTGTCGTATGCTCAACTTCAAGTTACAACTGTTCTTGAGGTATCTTGACATGTCCTTTTCTTTTTAATTACGTTATTAAAAGGGAGTTGGATACTAATACTATAATGCTCACGTTATAGTCTTTAACAATGGGCATTGGTGGACTCACGTCAAGACTGCCAGAGGGTAATATCTTATTGCATCTGTGTTATACATTAGTGCATCAACATTAAACGTTAAAATTAGTTAATATTGCATAAGGATTATCCAGCGATGTAGTAAACATTGGGGTGTTTGGCAATATAATAATTTTTATACAGTTTTAGTTCATCTGTATTATAAAAATAAGGCATCTGTATGAAATATTGCATGATGATTATTAAGCGGTGTTTGGCAATATACTAATTTGTGTACATTTTAGGGCATATGTATTAAAAAAATAAGGCATCTGTATGGAATATTATATAATGATTGTTCAACTCATAATGATTGTTCAACTAACTCAGGTTCTATTTAGAAATATACATTTGACCTATCCCTATCTTCAACTTCCTGGAATGGATGAATTTAGTGACGAAGATGATTTTGTTAGACGAGAATATGACATTTCTTCTTGGTTGAACGCTGATGATTTGTTAAAAGGTGACGACTTTATAGGCATCGAAAGGTAAATGGTTTGAGAGGCTTCTCTGGATGTTTCAGAATTTGCAAGAATTTGAAGATAGTCATTGCTTAGCCTGTAAAAATATTATTTGCCAGTTTTTGTTTAGCTTACTATATCTTAGGAGATGTTGTATTCTTATTGTACCATCACTCATCAATGCAAAATGCATCTCTTGTATTCTGATTGGCAAGTTTAGTTTATAATAACATTAATTCGTTCATAACATGACTACTTATTTATTTGTATGTTTATTGATATTTTTTGTTCAACTATATTTTTCGGTTGATATTTTTTACTCCTAATCTCACAAGAAATATATTCTTTTTAATATACAGCTTTATCCTTTCATCTCCATTACACTCAGTGCATTCTTTTATTATTTACATTAATGGATGTGTTCATTCTCATATATTACTTTAGTGCATCTGTTTGAGGCACTTTAGTGCATCTATTTGAGTAACTTTAGTGCAACCGTTTGATGTAATTAGTTCATCCGTTTGTATCATAAAAGCAAAAAAAATGCAATACTTTTAGGTTCATGAAATTGACGAAAAGGCTCCAAACAATGATAAAACAAACACGGTTAACTACCAAGCAAAGATTCAAGTTGACGAGCCTTCAAAGAAAGACTCTACGGAGATACCACCTGTTACATCATCAACTGATAAGAACATTCCAAAGCAATGAATATGATGAAGAAACATAATTTATATTAAAACCACAAATATAAAATATGGAACTTTATTATAATGAAATCTTGAAGCTGAAGTCAAATCATATTTCTGAACACGATAATAATATATACAAGATCTATACAGATTTTATATCTTCTTTACTATAGGGATTTTACAACACAAGATGTAAATGGTATTATTTACTTATCCTGTTACACTTATTCAAAACCAATGCCTTTGCGCTAGTTTCAAAAGTGGGATAACTTTTATGTTTGAACGTTCCATGTTGTTCGGTAGTAGGTTATGCACTTTATAATATTATCTGTAAATTTAATGAATAACAAGTAACAAAAATTCCTTCAATTGATTTCAGAAAAATACAATTAAATTCTAGTATAGTTTGAACCTATTTCTTTTTGACATGGTTAATTAAAATATGTACACCTCATGCAAGATCCATTCAGCGTTCGAACTCCAAGCAAACTTGTTTGCATACTTATTGGTCGTCTTTCTCTTCTCCAATTACCGTATCTAACAATAATGACAAGGAACAAGATCACGAAATCATGCACATCTCATTTTCTAGAAAAAATAAAGATATCTAGAATGAAAAATATGAACTTTGCAGGTTTACATAAATCAATAATCTAGATTAACAATTAAGGATATAAAAGTAATAAACGAAATGGGTTCAATCCAATAGCTTCCGAACTAAAGTTTAACACATGCATTAAATTCAGCAACTGCATTTGTTTATCCTTTGCATTAATGGATGTGTTCATTTTTAGCTAAAACTTTAGTGCATCTGTTTGATGCACTTAATAGATTTAATGAATTTCAAACATAAAAGAAAAGAAAAACATAGTTAATATATTAGAGACAAAAAGAAAAACATGGTTAATATATCAGATATGTACCCAATTCTCGGTTTGTACCTACTTGCACATCATACAACTAAACTTACCTTTGGATGTTACAAATATTGGTAACTTCTTGATATTGTATGTATATAATCGCTAAAACCTGTAACCTAATGTTGTATCACATGTTATGATGACGTGGTGATACATATAGTAGCAATAAACTTGAAGTTGATACAATTGTCTTATTGAGTGTTTTCATCCAAATCTAAAATCATCTTGCCTAAATTAATTAGGGCATCATGGTGTATTAGGCATCACAATGTAACTAAAATTAGGGCAAATAAAATATGAAGGTATATCTAAGATGGTTAGTTAAGAGTCAAATAAAACTTGCAGACTAAATGCTATAATTTCTAGTTTATATGATTTTGGCATTGCATCACGGTGTAACTAATTAGGGCATCACAATGTAACTAAGATTAGTGCGTATTATATAGTAAAACAACCTTCCTAAGTCCTATCTTTATTTTAACTGTTTGACCTGTTTGAATAAAAAAATGAATCCACCAACTCATAAGCAAAGGACTTGAAAATGCGACACCAACAAAAAAAATGAAAACTAATTATGAGCAGAAGAGATATGGACCATTACTACTTACTTTGATAGATGTTGAAAATTTCTTCTCACTAATCTTTTCATTTTTTTTTTCTTATTTCGGTTGTCCTTGCCATGGTAGCCTATGTCACAAAATAACATACAAGCGTTATTATCCAAATTAAGTTCCAATTCTCAAAAGGCTTGACATAAACAAACTTGGAGATAAAATATATACATTCCTCTCGAAAAGTACATAAGAACAAAACCAAGTGATTCTAAATCATCTCTCATACTTTGTTCTACATATATAAAAAGACCAAACGAGTGAATATCATGTCAGTTAATCAAACAAATAAAGAAACTTTGAGTGCAACACGAGCTTACCAATTCTGAGGTGAGTGTGTCTTAAATTTCAGACTTACCTAATGCTGATTCCGCTAATAGTGATCTATTACTTTTACTAGCTCCGGCGCCATGTCTCAAGCGGTAACCAAATCATTTGGAGCTTGAGTACATGATAATGCTAGTGTGGCTACACCTTTTGCAATCTTTGGGTTCGCTACATCAATAGTTTCACATATATTCATTGCCCACATTCCAATAATGTTACACCCACTCATCTTTGAAATATCGCACATGATCTGATAAAAATGTAGCATATAAGTCTAAACAAAATCTACAAGTAAAACAGTGTAATTCTTGAACGGGCACAAAAGATAGCACAAAAGTTAACAGATTATAAATCTATTCAAAAAATTTAGGGCATCACAGTGTAAAATTAGTGCATCACAGTTATAAAATCCCATTCAGATGTTTTATCAAACACTTGGTGTGCAGTCTTTTGTAAACATGTTTTTCATGTATTTATTTCTCAATTTCATTTCAAAATAACTATCCTATACAATGAATCATGTCAATAAACTCTTAAAATTGGAACATCTATAAACAAAGATGATGATTAACTAATCAAATTTCATAAAAACAAAAACCTGACTCAGTATGAATATAAATTTGTAAAGATGAAACAACAACAATCACATACAAGCTTTCTAATGGATGTTAAGTAGCAAAAAACAACAAAGTTATAATCAAAATCAGTTACATACCTTAATTTGATCTTCGATTTGATAAATTATGATGAGATGATATTGTGAATCTAATAACACGATATCATTTCGTGTGTTAATTTGATCATCGATTTGACATGTGTTAATAAATCTGATAACACAACTGAGAGTAGAAAATGTCAGGTCGTGGAATGAGAGAAAGAAGAAAAAACAAAAAATGAAAACAGTTTGAATTATATATGATAGGTTAGAATTTACAAAATTTTCCCTTTAATAATGAAAGAAAATACAATTAGGTCCCTGTAGTTTGGTTGAGATCACTTCTCTCACTTTTCTCTTGAGATCAACTTTTTAAATGATCCAATCTATATATATATATATATATATATATATATATATATATATATATATATACACACACACACACATATAGCCTTCTGGCTCTTACCCTTCTGCCTTTCAAATATCCCTTCTTACTTCTTCATGCTAGCTCTCCAACTGACTGTCGTACTCCAACTTTCATTTCAGTTACTGATTCGCCTATCCTCTCCCTTCCGGTCAAGCTAGTTTTTATTCCTCTATCTAGGCCAACATTCATTCTAAGACTTTCACCAGCAAGGGTTGAAAGAGAAGAGCAGGGGTATATATATATATGAGCCTCAGGAGGTTAGGATGATCAAAAGAACCAGAGAATTGGACCGAAACCGAGAAGAACCGAACTAGATCCATACTCGATGGTTCTGGTTCTGGTTCTTGAATTTGAGATTGTTCGGTTCGGATCGTTTCGGGTTCACGATTCTAGAACCGAATACCCAATAATTCTAAAAACATGTATTTTTCTTTATATACTCAAAACATTTCATGGAATAGATTTGTTTCTTAAACCATGAGCAAGTCAATGAAATTTCTTGGTTGGATCTAACATAACCACAAATGAGTTTCAGTCTGGTTCTCTTGTTCTTTTATTCTTCTGTATTTAAGACGATGTGATTGTGAAAGATATGGAAGAACCATTAGAGAAACTAACCATAAGAGATAAAGGGAAACAAATTATGGAACCATAAATGATTTTGGTTATTTAGTTGGACAAAGTTTGAAGGGTTTTGTTTCTTTCTTTCTTTTTTTTTTTATGTGTCATTGTTTTGTTAAACATTTGAAAAATGTGAAACTATAAAATGATTGTTTGTTTGAGTTTATGCTTTAGTTGTTAGACGTTATTGGTTTAAACATAAATGGTTCCAAAAGCTTGAAAAATTCAAATATCGTTTGCTTTTTATTGGCCTAATTCTTTAGTGCATGAGGTTTTTTATTTTATTTTTTAGAAAATCGGTTCCTAGCCGTGTAGACCCAAAGAACTGGAACTGGATCCGGAACCGAAAACTATATTCGGTTCGGTTTTTGGTTCTTACTTTTCACAAAATTTGGTTCCAGGATCCATCGGGTCTGGTTCCAGACCGGCGCTCATCCCTATCAGTAGGTTAATACTCCGTCTGCAATAATTAGCATACGACGTTATCCAGTAATTGGACAATACGTCGTATTCAATGCAGTGAATACGCCGTATACATAATCTGAGACAGAAACATAGTTAACAGACAAAATAAAGGGCAAAATATAAATATATAAATGATAACATCAAATAGTCCTAATTATTAAGTGTCAATTTCCCCCGATAATGCTTGTAATTTATATCATTTATATGGATTTACGCTTGTTTTCCATTGTTTTCCACTTTCAGGTAAATTACGAGCATTGGAGCTAAAGACCGCGGAATTGGAGAATTATCTAAAGAATTATCATAGTATGTTGATTTTGAAGAAGTTACGGCGTAACTCGTCTCTCATATTACGCCTTAACTATTGCGTGACTCAGAAAACCAACTTATCAGAAGGTTACGGCGTAACTCTTCCCAAAGGTTACGACGTAACTATATTAGGTCAAATGAGGTTCCACGCCGCTGATACTTACGCCGTAACTATATCATCAACTACGGCGTAACCAAGTTTATTGAAGACTACGGCGTAACCACTTATAAGGTTACGCCGTTACTAGCAGATCTAGTGCAAATTACAAAGAAATTGAAGATTACGGCGTAACTCTTGTTATGGTTACGCCGTAACCCAGATCTGGCCTATAAATACCCCAAGAATTCCAGCATTTCTAATCATCCCATTCCACACACAACAACAAGAGAACGTGGGAAAAAGCTCAAGGCAGGTCTAGAGGAGCATACGGAGCTGTCTCCAAGGGAGAAATCACTCCCCTACGATAAGCATTAGCATTTTATATTTTCTTTACTTTCAATTCATATATTTCGTACATTTGAATATTGAATTGGTTTGTATGATTAATATGAGCGGCTAAGCACCTCTTGGTGCTGGCCTAGTTATGATTCCTTAATTGTTTTGTTTGCATTTACTTTACTTCCGTACAATTATTTCTAAGTGTATGCATGCATAGTTTATTGGTAGCCACCCTTGGTTTGGTAGTTTTAAATGGCGGTAGAGGCCAATTGCCTAGGAGATATGACCAATTGACTCTAGGTGAGCGGACTGAGACGGGAAGGGTAAGATATGACCAACTGACGACCCTTTCTACTTGTGCGATTTGACCAATTGATCACCTACCGTTTTGATGAACTTAAGAATTAGGGGGTGAGTGTCTAAGTTCCTAACGGTCGGGCACTCACTATTATAAATCTAGAATGTAGCGGAACTTAATGACTTGGCTTAGGGGACCAGGAACAACAGGACTTATGAAGGGACACCTGACTTCTCCTGTGGTGGCATCTTTGCTGATAGGTTAGGGCGAATTGACCAAATGTTGTCCTCTCGACTTTGACCCCACCTGAAGTAATTGGAAGTAAGTAGGCGTAGACATAACTAGCTAGGAGGATTAACTAGGTTAGCACCACTTTCCTCTATTGATTTCCCTTTACCATTTATCTGCTTTTATTTTATTCTGCTTTAATAGTTTAATTAATTAAATCCCTATCGAAACCATTATTAATCTGTGACACCTAGACTTAGTAATAATCCAACACACATAGCTCTTGGGACGACCTCGGCTTTACCGATTACTACACTACACACGACCGGGTACACTGGCTGTTAGTGCACTAGGGTAGACCATAGGTATAACGAGACTTTATAAATATTAAAACCTGGTCAGTAAAACCTGCATCAAGTTTTTGGCGCCGCTGCCGGGGAGTTATATTAGGATTAATATTAAGTCTTTCATTTAAATTTAAACTTTTCTCACGATAATATTTCAAGTTTTCAGGTACCATGGAAGTTGTTAACATCGATGACCTCACTCTTGAGGAATACTTGGCGTTGACAAGAGCGGAACAAGGGTCGGGTCTCGCAAGACCGGAAATTGGAGCGGATGTCCGTTTCGAAATCAAAGACCAATTTATGAGGGAGCTTCGTGCTAACCCTTTTTCAGGAAACAGGGACGAAGATGCATATGAGCATGTTGAAAACGTCTTATACATCGCAAGCCTTTTCAACATTCCGGGCGTGTCTAATGATGCTGTTATGCTAAGGGTGTTCCCAATGACTCTTATTGGAGCTGCCAGAAGATGGATTGAAAGATTGCCCGCCGGGGTAATTAATACTTGGGCTCTACTTAAGAAGCACTTTATTCAGAGATATTGCCCGCCATCGAAGATTTCTAACCAGCTTTTGGAGATCCATAATTTCAAGCAAGAAGACGACAAAACGTTGTATCAAGCCTGGGATAGATACAATGATCTCCTTTACAAGTGTCCTACACATGATCTGAACAACCAGCAGAAGGTCAACATCTTCTACAAAGGAATTAACGTAACTACAAGACAAATGTTGGACTATCAAGGACCTATCCCGAACATGACTCCTACTCTTGCTGTCACACCCCCAAATTACCTGTTTTGCAGCGGAATGGAATTCCTGGGGGTTGACTGTCATAGCATCACAATCACAGTTATATTGAACGACCTAAAGTGTCGTTTGAAAAGAACATCGTTTGATATATTAAAAACATTCAGAGTTACAAAAGATAGGTCCCAAATGAAATTAGACATGTGCAGAAATAATTTTGTTTCAATCCAAACAATGTTTTAAAGTGCATAAATCCCATGTGAGACGCGTCGTCACCACGACTCTATGATAAGTCCACATGCATGCCATGAAGTGAATGCCTTAGATACCTGAGATAAAACATGCTAAAAGTGTCAACATAAAGGTTGAGTGAGTTCATAGAGTTTGGGTTGAAATGTAAAGCCTTTCAAAATCGCTTATGCAGCAAAGGCATTGTAAATCCACTCAGTTCCAAATTCCGCCCATACAAAACTTGCAACCTGTGTGTTCACAACCCACTGCCAAAATGTGTATAGTTTATGTTCAAACAAACATCGTCAAATGAATTCACAAAATAGTGCATAACTTAATGTATCAATAGTTACTTGACATAACACATAATTCGTATAGTTTCAAATCGTTCCAAGGCCATTAGTTCATGTATGTAACAAGACCGCGAGTTCAACCTTATACCAAGACCATTAGTTCAATGATTATACCAAGACCATTAGTTCAATGATTATACCAAGACCATTAGCCCAATGATTATACCAATACCATTAGTTCAATGATTATACCAAGACAATTAGCCCAATGATTATACCAAGACCATTAGTTCAATGATTATACCAAAACCGCTAGCTCAATGATTATACCAAGACAATTAGCCCAATGATTATAATATAGAAATTCTAAGTATGGCAAAATTGTTACTTCGTATGACTAAACATTCAGTTCAGATAAACATATAGTTTGCAAATAGTCATGAATGTCATAAAAGTTGATGAGCATGTATCTCTCCCAAAAGTAGTATAAAAACAATTGAAAATGGGGCTATGAAACTCACAGTAGTCCTTAAAAGTTGAGAGTACTTATGAAAGTAAATGAAAATAGTTGAGCATGTATCTCCCCCAAAAGTAATTCAAAACGTATAAAAGTAGGGGCTATGAAACTCACTTGGACAATGATGCGAAGACAAAAGTGAGTACACTGAAATGTAGCGTGGATCTCTAACCTTGACTAGTTACTTGATGAGGTTTAAATGAACAAGGGTTTATCCTAAACACCCTAGGTTTTTATTTCAAAACCTTGCTTAAGAGTATACTAAGGTTGATAAATAAACTTGTCTTGAAAAATATTTGGCTTCTTTGCTTCTATCTTCCTATGGCCGGTTATGGAGATAGCATGAAAGAGTATTTTTTTGATTTCACTTAATGATATATGTAACTATGTGTGAACAATTGGTATATAATTAATATCTAGAAGATATTTTGTACTCAATTTGTATGTGTCATCACACATGGGTCGACATACTCAACAAAAAATAATAATAAAAGTATTGCATTCTAGATAGTTAAATGTGTAAGTGTATTAGTACATGTGTAATTGATTAAATTTAGTTGATAACTTGTATATAATTAAGTATTTGGAGTAGCGTTAGGTAAAAATAAATTTTAACGGATCAAAATCAAATATATTGAAGTCATAAAAATTATAAAAATACATTTCTTGCAAAAATTGAGTGGAATAATAATTATCGAGTTGAATTTATGAAAACCGTCGTAAATATTTATACATAACAATTTATATACAAAATAAATTGAAAACATCAGGTAAACTAATAATATAATTTTTATAATCTTAATATGAGTATAAAAATGTATTAGGTTTATTTTTGGAAGTGTCGGATCAATGTTTCAAAATAATGTTTACGCGATAGCGTTTATTTAATAAGAAATTATGCGTTTAATATAAAATGCAAAACCATGCATGAACTAATATGATGATAATGATGCTAATGATATGTAGACTAAACCTAGTCTATATAAAATGTCCTTGATGATATGTTCATGAATTCGCAGCTAAACCACTAAGGTTACGCGAATTTGATACTCGTAAACCTAGTTTACGATAAACGATGAAATAGTGAAGCATGAATAGTGATTTTCTCCGGGAATGAATAGTGTTTCGTGAATAGTAAAATTTTGAAATACGTTCTCAGAATATCAAATCGACTTCAAAAACGATGAATAGTAACCGATGAATAGTAAATTCCCGAGATGAATAGTGAAATTTTCAAAGTTTGTAAAATGACTTGAAATTACGATTTGTCACACTTGCAATTGAAGCCATTCAAAAAATGGCTGATCACTCTCAAAAATGGCACGACGGAGGAAGTAAAAGAAACCAAGCCGGAAGTTTCGATGGAATTGAAGCAATTACCAACAAGCTTGAGAATCTCGGTCGAGATATGCTAAAAATCATAGAAACTGTTCATGCCATCCAGGTCGGGTGCGAAAACTGTGGTGGGGGACATCTGACTAAGAATTGTCCTAAAATTGACAAGGAAGATACGATCGAGGAAGCTAAGTATGGAGATAATAGGCCTTTCTACCGGGATAATCGTAATGGGTATCGTGGAGGACCCCCGCCGTATTATGAGCGTAATGAAAGAAGAGCTAACCTGGAGGAAATTATTAACAAGTACCTTGTGGATACTACCAAGAGGCAAAAAGTGCAAGAGGAATGGCTGAAAATTTTCCAAGATAATACAAACAAGAGCCTCTCTTCCCACGACATATCACTAAAAAACTTGGAAACTTTAATTGGAAAGCTTGGCGATTAGGTACAAAGAAGAAATGAGGAACAAAAGAACAAATCTACTATATGTAAGGCTGTATTCTCTGATAACGACAAGTCCTCTGATGAGTCTAATACTGATGGTGAAAGTGAGTTACGCCGTAATCACATCTCAGAGTTACGGCGTAACCTGAATTCAAGCAAAGACAAGGGTACCAAGGTCGACAGCCCTAAAAGGAGAAATCATTGGTGTAAGGCTATTGCAATTGACGATGGGCAATGCTACAGCTTATGGGCCTCGTGTGATCCTCGGAAAACCTGCGATGGAGGAGTTGATAAAGAGAGGGTAAATGATGACAGATACATGTGGACTACACTTAACGATGAAAAAAGGTTAGCCAAGTTCTCGATTAACGAAGTGGAAGGACCACCTATCAAGCATTACTGCAAACCCTTACTCGTCATGGAAGATGAGATTACTCAAGCTTGGCCAACGTGCAACCCTTTCGTGAATATTGCAACAGAGGAGGTAATGTGAAGAACGAAGTTTGGATATGCCCACATGAATCTGGGAGGCATGACGTTGATTTTGGAAATCTATCATTCAGAGATCGGTATTCAGTAAGATTCGAGGACGCGATAATTAATTCGGCTTTGTTTAGAAATCTGGAACTCAAATATGAAAAACATATTCTTCGAGGAAAAACCATTAAGCCCCTCGATGATATTCCTTCTGAAGATGACAATGACGAAGGAACTCAAAATCATTGGTGTGAACAAATTAAGACCGGTGACGGAAAAGTTTGGGCTTCCTGCAACCCTTTTGAGTATGAATGTGACGGGGGAAGCAACATTGAGAGAGCTGGGGAAGACGAGTTCCTATGGACTTCAACTAATGATTCTGAAAGAACAAAATTGCCTTGCCCAGATGATCTCGGATTCAACGATTGGGTCAGAATTAAATACGGAAAAATTGACGCGTTAACTAAAGAGAAAATATGGAATGGATGTATGAGTAAAGATCAACCTAACGACGAAATTCCTAATGAAAAATCAGAAGACAACACCAAGGACTCGTCTAAGATAGAAAAAGAAGAATGCAAGCAAATTCTCATAGAAAACGATGACCAACTTAAAGATACCGATTCCGACGATGATGATTTCGATTATCTCGAGTTACAAGGCGAAGACGGTTTCATTGACCCAGATGATGAAGTACACGAGAAAAGAAGATGCAAACTTCTTGGCATCCCGTTTAAGAGACCGCCACCAATTATAGCCGAAAAATATGAGTTTACGCGGTACCATTTGGGGCCTGAAGAAAAATTTTGCAAAATTCGAAAAATTGAAACCAAAGAATATCTCCGCACTGCCACAAATGTCGGTTGGGTCAGGCGTAACTTGATGAAAGATATGGAGGAAGTCGGCCAGGTCCAAAGGCCCCCATAGAAGCCCAGCGGCTCTGAGTCTAACTTAAAGACTCGTAAATAAAGAAAAGTGCTCTTTCGGGAGACAACCCGAATTATCCCTTTCTTTTGTTTTATTTCCATTTTTGTAGGGTTTTGTGTTTTCTAACCATTTTTGCAGGAAACGAGGAAGTAATTACTGCTGCAATTTGCTGATCTGACCAGAGTTACGGCATAACTCATATATGTGATTACGCCGTAACCAACCTTTCAGCAGCAGAATTATTGACGCATTAATCATTACGGCGTAATACCATCTCCGTGGTTACGCCATAACCACTCGCTTTGCAGCTTATGTCAGGTTTTGCTAGTTACGGCGTAACTCCCTCAAAAGAGTTACGACGTAACCTTCCTCTGCTTTAATTCTTTCATTTTAAAACACAATAACCTTGTATTAGTATTTTAAATGAACTTTGTGGGTGTGTTCCCTGTAAACCCTCACGAGACTTCACTCATCCACTTGGGACACCAAGTGATTTAAAAGGCTTGTTGCATTTGCTAAATGCAACCGTGATTCCTACAAAAGTGAGTTAGGTTTGTTTTTCATTTTTCATTTTTTTCTTTTTAGAATTATGCTTGTCGGTATTGTGATTTCAGGGATTGAATTTTGCTCATGATGCTTATACGAAAGCACGTCTCTTTTTCGTGGGCCTTCTTTCTTTATGGAGCAAATTTCAGGGAAGTTCTCGCTCTAATTCTACTTTTCTCTTCATCTTTATTTAATGCTTAGTACAAATGGGACTTTGTACAATTCAAGTGGGGGACGGGAGTACAATTATCTCTTGAACATTATTTTGCCCTCGTTTTTCTAGTTTATTTTGAAAAATTATGCCATTTTTAAAATTTTGACATGTTTTTCTTAACCTAACTAGATTAGACCTTAGCCGAGCACATACAACCCTTGATATTATATGGTGAGATTAGCCTTATCCGTTTCCAATATTTTACCCCAAATCCACCAAATTATGAGTGTGCCGGTAGCTTGTAAACTTTAGAACTTGGCCTTTGCATCATTTCGAGACCATAGACGAGGTATATTGAGTTAGCTCGATGTATTTGGACTTTTCAGTTTTAGAAGGCAATATTATAGGATTATCACCCAAACAGCCTACCATTGTGTGTTTATCGATTAGTCACCTCGACTTCTCGACCCCCATGTGAAACCCTTTTGTTGCACTCACCTTTAGTGCAAGATACCCCTAGATACACCCATATGAGCTATTCCTTTCATTTTGTTAACCCGATATATTGTTTCGATACACCTATACACCTTAGCCTACCCTGTAGTCTTTATTTATGTTTGGAAATTCATCATTTGCCTAAGTTCAAGGTTCGAGTGGAAAGCTTCGGAAATCACGCTTTCATCGACAACATTCCTGAAGATCATTGAAGACCCCCCGAATTCCCATTATTCATCTCAAGTGGGGGGATATTGTGTTTAGTTATTATTGTTATGTTGAAAAAAAAACAGTTGTTATGTTATTGAAAAGTGCGATGTTATAAGCACTATATTATGAGCTCTATAGATTTAGTATAGAGGAGGCCACCTCGATCACATTTGAAGATTGGAGTTGGTAGTTATGCCAACAGTTAGAGAAAAGGTGGTGTGCCAATCACGACGTCCTATAATGACACATCTACCTTATATTTCATGATCCGGTTTCTTGACTTTGAAGCTTGAACTTTGGGCGAACGGTAAGTGGTGATGACTTGGTTATAGATTTAGACTACCTGCTTGTTTTTTATTTTACACCATTTATATATCCATGTCTTATCCTACCCTTTAGTCATGAAGCGTGTCTAGGTGATGCAGCGAGCTATCTTTGGTGTCTTGGCCATGGATTTGGTCATGTATCATTGATTTTGTCCACTTCGCCGTGACATGTTAGTAATGACGAGTCACCCCTTAACCTTTGTCGTGTCTACCCATTTTGCCTTCGAGAATTGTTTAGCCCTTAACTCTAGTGGTGGAGATTTGTGTAACCGCCAAACTTATTATAGAATACATGCTATGACTGTGCTATTGAGTGATCACCCTGAAATTGACACTTAGAATAGTTGAGAGATTTGAGTATTTTGTTCCCCTTTCGTGAGGTGTTCGGCTTTGTTTTATTCTAGCATAAGGGATTTGTAAACTTATATTTTCCAGGTATCGGGAGATAACTTTTTAGGAATCTTTCTAATAAGGTCTACTTGAGGGCAAGTAGAGTTCAAGTGGGAGGCATATTTGATAACATCAAATAGTCCTGATTATTAAGTGTCAATTTCCCCCGATAATGCTTGTAATTTATATCATTTATATGTATTTACGCTTGTTTTCCTTTGTTTTCCACTTTCAGGTAAATTACGAGCATTGGAGCTAAAGAGACGCGGAATTGGAGAATTATCTAAAGAATTATCATAGTATGCTGATTTTGAAGAAGTTACGGCGTAACTCGTCTCTCACATTACGCCGTAACTATTGCGTGACTCAGAAAACCAACTTATCAGAAGGTTACGGCGTAACTCTTCCCAAAGGTTACGACGTAACTATATTAGGTCAAATGAGGTTCCACGCCGCTGATACTTACGCCGTAACTATATCATCAACTACGGTGTAACCAAGTTTATTGAAGACTACGGCGTAACCACTTATAAGGTTACGCCGTAACTAGCAGATCTAGTGCAAAATACGAAGAAATTGAAGGTTACGGCGTAACTCTTGTTATGGTTACGCCGTAACCCGATCTGCCTATAAATACCCCCACGAATTCCAGCATTTCTAATCATCCCATTCCACACACAACAACCAGAGAACGTGGGAAAAAGCTCAAGGCAGGTCTAAAGGAGCATACGGAGCTGTCTCCAAGGGAGAAATCACTCCCCTACGATAAGCATTAGCATTTTATATTTTCTTTACTTTCAATTCATGTATTTCGTACATTTGAATATTGAATTGGTTTGTATGATTAATATGAGCGGCTAAGCACCTCTTGGTGCTAGCCTAGTTATGATTCCTTAATTGTTTTGTTTGCGTTTACTTTACTTCCGTACAATTATTTCTAAGTGTATGCATGCATAGTTTATTGGTAGCCACCCTTGGTTCGGTAGTTTTGAATGGCGGTAGAGGCCAATTGCCTAGGAGATATGACCAACTGACCCTAGGTGAGCGGACTGAGACGGGAAGGGTAAGATATGACCAACTGACGACCCTTTCTACTTGTGCGATTTGACCAACTGATCACCTACCATTTTGATGAACTTAAGAATTAGGGGGTGAGTGTCTAAGTTCCTAACGGCCGGGCACTCACTATTATAAATCTAGCATGTAGCGGAACTTAATGACTTGGCTTAGGGGACCAGGAACAACAGGACTTATGAAGGGACACCTGACTTCTCCTGTGGTGGCATCTTTGCTGATAGGTTAGGGCGAATTGACCAAATGTTGTCCTCTCGACTTTGACCCCACCTGAAGTAATTGGAAGTAAGTAGGCGTAGACATAACTAGTTAGGAGGATTAACTAGGTTACCACCACTCTCCTCTATTGATTTCCCTTTACCATTTATCTGCTTTTATTTTATTCTGCTTTAGTAGTTTAATTAATTAAATCCCTATCAAAACCATTATTAATCAGTGACACCTAGACTTAGTAATAATCCAACACACATAGCTCTTGGGACGACCTCGGCTTTACCGATTACTACACTACTCACGACCGGGTACACTGCTCGTTAGTGCACTAGGGTAGACCATAGGTATAACGAGACTTTATAAATATTAAAACCTGGTCAGTAAAACCTGCATCAATAAATAAAAACGCAATAAAACCTAATAAAATACAAAAATCCACTAAATTAACTTAAGCTAAAGCTACTCCCCGGTAGAGGCACAAAAAACTTGATGTGTTATTTTACTTATAGTTTTAATTTTATTATTACCGACTTTCCTATTAGACTAACACTACCGGGCAGTGTACCCGGTCAATCATAGTTAGTTTGGTAAGTACGGGTCGTTCGCAAAGTGTAGATAAACTTAATAGCTAACATAGTGAATTTCCTGGTTTTGATTTTAAGATTAAAACTACTAAAAAAATAAAAGTAAATTAAACTAAGATTGTGATCAAATTAAGGAGAGAGTCCTAGTCATATTAATCCTATTACATTTTCATTGATCCTTTTATAAGTACAATAACCTAATAATTTATATTGGTGATGTCAGGAATATGCAGACAACATTTTCCTATCGATATCAAACTAAGCCAGATGGTCACATTTACCTAGTTCTATGACAACAACCTATATCCCTGAAGCAATTTAGCAGTATAATCAGTTACAGTTATGCATAAAGTGGTGTAAACTAATCTATACGTTTTATATGAAACCTAAGGTCATAGTGAAGCTAACTATTCTCACACGGTCACTTTACTGAAGAACATTTATGCTAACTTACATGTTTTAGTCGTCTTCTGTCAAACCTCGGGGTCCTAATCCACGAGTCCAAAGGAAGAGCACCAATAAATCCAGGTTAAGGGTACGGACCATAGTGATACGGGTTACGTACATATCTAAAAAACTATATTGTGGTAATCTAGACAATAGACATAGAACGATAAACATAGTAAACGAACATATTATTTGAACGATAAACATATAAGTTATCCAATATAAAATGCAATAAGTCTTCATAAGTGAAATCAAATTAATATAGCAATCATAATATAGCTAACACCCAAAGGTGTTAGCCCATAATCTTAGTAGCAAACACGAAAATACATACAAACGATTCGCTAATTAATAACGTGATAAAATCGATAAGCAAACCGAACAAATATACTTCGTGTGATGATATGGGACCTTCTCCTCTTGATCTCTTGGCTTTGGAATTGATCTCTTGGTATTACTTAGCTTCCAAAGTCGTCTGGCGGTGGTGGAATGGTGTGAAAATACGAAGCTAAAGCTTGAATTTATAGTTTTCTTGGCTGACGTGCCAATACGGCGAGGTCCAATATGCCGTATTCCAGATATCTTGAGTGATGGTACAAGAATAGAATACTCCAGTTTATTTGCTCGCCTTTTTTAAATACGGCATATTACCAGAATGTGATACGTCGTATACCTTCAATCTTCAATAAACTTGGACTGGGATAAGATCTTCAATACAACGTATAGCTAGAGTTTCATACGCCGTATTCCTTTTTTAGTTGACTTGCTTTGACTGCAAGAGCTCGGATACGGCGTATTGCCAAAGTTAAATACGTTGTATTTCTTCAAAATAATGATTCTTCGTGAATCCTTCTAAGTGTTTGATACGACGTATCTCCAGAGTATGGATACGTCGTATGCTCTTGCTGGACTTGTACAGATTCTTCTAATTAGCTTCAAGTTTCATCGTTTTTCGTGTCTTTTCCAATATTGCTTCATAAATATTGAAAATTATAAACTTAAGCAATTAGTAACAATTATTATATAAAAAGCATAATAAATGAGCAATATACATTCGATAAATGATACATGAATATAATACTTATTTAAAGCTATCAATCATAGTCTTCTCAAGATAAATTTGACACATTCATCATTGTCGTCTATCTCAAACAATATTGTACAAATTTGTAATACAAGTATCAAAGAACCTAACCAACCCCTCTTGGTTTTGTTTATTACTTAAAAATGTTTATTACAAGAAATCAAATGTAGAATCACAAATTGTGATCTATCATCTATAACTGAACGATTACAAAAGAAAGATTACATAACCAAACTATAACAATTCACAACACAGTGATCAGTCAAACGATTACACAAAAGAAACGATGAGTTTATCTTTAGGGTTAACAATCTCTCTCTCTCTCTTTAGATAGAGAGAGAACTTTGTATGTAGGAGAGAGTTTGTAAGTTGAATGAATGATCCAACTATCTTGTCCCATTCCTTATGTAGTTGCACTTATCAAGGTAGACTTGCACAAACAAAACATACAACACAAGTCCTTTGCAAAGGAGTTATAAGAAGTTAGTTAAAAATAAGTTTGATATTGTCCAGGAAAGGTCCTTGGACTTAAGTTTGATCATATAATCCAACAAATACAATATACCCAAATTGACATTGTCTTTACACTTAAAAATTTACTCTCTTGGCAACTAAACGTGAAAGAGTTATCGGCTCGAGTGGCAAAAACCGAAATCTGGACAATACGTTTTTTTCACAAGTCAAGCGCCAATACATGTCAATTTCACAAGTCAAGCGCCAATACATGTCAACAAGTTCCTATCCGATTTCACAATAAAATTCGAAACCCATTTGCCAATGTCAATTTATATAATGTGCCGTATTTCAAAAACCCATTTGCCAATGTCAATTTACCAACATAAGTAAGGCTCGAAGTGACTACTTTTCTTAACACAACATATTTTATTTTATTATTATTATATTTTTTTTAGCTTTACTTGTTGGAAATGGAATAACTTAACACCTCATTTACATTGTCGAATAAATTATTTGCATAATAAATACTTGATATGAATAAACTAACCGACGATAGTAGGTTAGTTGTGCATTAATGCTTAGTGTAACAGTGACTGTGGATGACATCGATTACTACTGTCACATCAGCGTCAATTCAGTTTTTTTACAACCTTTTTCATAACCAACTCAACGTAATAATGATCGTAGTCACCTTTTTATTTATTTTAATTTTTTATAAACACTAAAAGTAAATTTCATTAGTAATTAAAAACAATACATTAATAATTTAAATAAAATAAATAAATTTAAAAAATTAAACTAATAGTCTACATTTTCTTTTCGTTCCATCTCTAACACCGCCTTTCGTTGTCTTCCGGTCAAATGGTCATCGGGGAATATGATAAAACATTAGGCTTTTGTCTCATTTTTTTATTGAAAGATAAACATCTAACGTTGTGGCTTAAGTCCTTCTTGCTGTGCAATCTTCTGTTATTTCATTTTCATTTCTTTGTTGACGCCCATTTTCTTCCATTTTCATTTGTTGTTGCTTCAACTCTAACTAAGAATCCCGAGCTTCATTATTTTTGGAAGAGAAATCCAATGCAACGTTTTTACATTTGTGGCCTAACTGATCAACAAAAAGAGGTGTAGCAGCTGAAGATTCCGAAGGAACGGAGAAGGATGACGATTTCTTCTTAGCTTTGTCCCGACCCGTTTGTCGTACTTCCCAAACTTCTACATCCTCTGAATCAGTTGCTTCATCGTTGAGATTAAAACCACCATGTGCTTAGTCTGATGTGTCATGTGAGGTGGTTTACGATGTCTTTGATTTTTTTAGAGCAACTTGTTTAGTTATGTAAAACTTTGGCATTTCTATCTCTTGCCAATTTTTATGGCCTCAAAACTCAAAAGTTTCAACGGCTCAATCAGTGTGAAGCTTCGACCGCACATCGCTTCATATTCACGAGCCCTTTCTTTGGAAGATTAGTTGGTCATTTGCCTCACTTTGGCGCCTCCATTTTACATTATCGTGAACCGCATAAAATTGACCAACTTTAGGATGAAGTCTATTTTTTCATTTGCAGTTGAGAGAATCATATCCTCTTATCGATTCCCCCATTTCCTAATCAAAGTAACCTAATACACAGCGGTCCAAAACCGAACAGACTTTTGAGCATTCTCTTTGTTGCTATTTTCGGACGTGTTTATCTAAGCTTTACACAACGCTAATTCTTCCGCTGAGTCCATGAAATTTTTTCATCTTTTTCCAACGTCTTAGATTTTTACGTCTTTTTTACGCCTTCTTCTTGATGACGGGCATCACATCTTCAACGGGAGAGTCGTCTTGAACGGCTACGAATGAACCACCCAAACCTTGAGGCGGAGAATAATCTTGAATACCAAATGATGGATTCAAATCTTCTACCTCCTCAACATTAAAACGGTCCACCGGAAAATAATGTTGAGAAGTTTGAGACTGGTACGGTGATGGTGAATCGTGTAACATTTGCGGACGATACATTCGAGATTGTTGTTGGTACATCGGTTGGATAAGCGGAGGTTAGAATGGATTATTTTGATAAAAAGTTGTTGTTATGATTGTGATTGGTATACGAAACTTACGGTTTTAAAATGAATGGGTGGTGAGTGACCGGTTAAACAAAAATTGAAACCCGGTGTTAGAACATTTTGTTGGCGTTAGTTTTTTTGTGTTTTGATTTTGAGAGTTTTTTGAGACATTTTTTGAGTTGGAAAGGAGTAGGGTTTGAGTTGGAGAAGAGTTTGTATAAAAATATTGAAGTACTAGAGCATTTATAGGAAAAGTAATGGGATATTTATTTAAATTTTTAAAGATTTTTTTTTTCTTTTTCTAAGAAATGTTTCAAACGGTTTAGAATAAAGCCACTAGGGGTGTTTTTTTGGCAAATAACTCGGTCGATAACACGACCAAGTCCTCTCATTTTTCACTATGAGACGCGTCTTTGAAGGGGGCCGTAGCAGGGGAGACGCGTCTCCCGGGTTACCATGCCATTACCGCTTGTCTAAGGCACATACACTTTGGGTAATGCAATGGAAGCTTTTTTATTCATATTATTATAGGAGTAACTTGGAAATGGTTACAAACGTGGCAAATATATAAAGGCACAACCAATCACTAGTATCGCACTTTTCCTAGATGGCACAACCATCACGAGCTAAAAGCGCCCCCTATAAGGCACAATCACATGATATCCATGTGAAGTCAACATCATAGGTTCAAGGTATGACTCGTTGAGTAATTCGAAGGTTCAACATAGTTCTGTCCGCAAAGCTTTCGTTGAGTAATTTGAGCTATCAACTTCAAACTTACGATCACTCAACTTATATTCTAATAGAGCGTGAGCTATCTGTCCTGTCTAACTACTAACGCAACAAATCTTTGTGCTTCACTTGCATACTTGAACATGATTAGAATCTTGGCTCGAGCTTGAAACTTGCTTGTCGATCGAGCCTCATCAGATATGCTCATATGATCAAGTTATGCCTACAAGTTCGAGGTCATCAGTTCAAGCCCGAATATAATTCCCTAATGATGACAATCCTATCACAAGACTACCATTGCCCTGAGAAATCAAAACGTTAATAAAGGGGTGTCCGAATTAGCTTATTTTGAGATATTATGGGGTGCTTGGAATAGCCGACAAGCTTATCTAAACACCTTATTTACTTACTTGAGCTTATCGACTTGAAATATGCCCATCTCTCCATGATCTATTATTTCAAAAGCTCTCCTTAACCTCTCAACTTAACCGGTCAAACTGGACATTTGCGATAATTGTAAGAGTCGCCCAATGGTAACAAGAAGATAAACCATATGCCCATCCGAATATATAACCTAATAAGTTCTTAAAATGATAATCAGACCTCATACCATTCTTCTTAACATAATTAACATAACAACATCATCATTCATCAACAATAACAAATAGCAGAAAACAAGTCAAATTTATTACTTGTGGATACTTAAAAAAAACTCAAACATCACATAATCCCGCAAATCTATCACCAAACACAAAAAACCACAAATCACAAATTAAAAAAAAACAAAACAAAACAAAACTACTATAAACAAAACCTAATTGCGGATACATGTGTAAGTATTAAACCTTAAAACTAAGAATCTAAGCAGTGGTGGTGTTACATAGCACAACATCCAAAACCCGACAAAAAGCGAACCGTAACCGTGGGTAAACCCGACTCGTATACCCACTAGATTCCCTCCATAACTCTTCCATTGTTTGTACAAACAGATTCAAGCTTCTAACCGGTGGAACATATAAAGTCAACGGTACTGCTGAAAACGCAACTGCAAAGAATAGGTGTAACATGTTTGTTTTCTCTTTCTAAAAATAGAAAGTGCCAAGATTTTGTAGATGGGCTTTTATAAATCTGTGTTGTGATGATTCTGGATTTCGAAAGAAACGAAGATGGTGATTGGAATAGTTATTGGGTATTGATTATGGAAGGTTGTGGACTTTTTTATTTTGCAATGTTTATCTAGAAAGTGTGGTTTATATATATTTTGGGTGGTGGGGTGATGGTGATGGTGATGGTGATGGTGATGATTTATTAATTGCTTTACAAGAAAAAGGTGTGTGGTTTTTGAGTTCATTTGGTTTTGTACACAAACTACTTTTCAACAACCCATTGTTTTGTGGATGGAAGTGTCGGGACTTGGATTAGTTTAAAGCGAAGAGTTTTTATAGAGTAGAAGAAAAATGGTTCTTGTTCTTTTTATGTGAGGTCGACTTTAAAAGAGCATTTTGAATAGATGTTTATAAAAAGAAGGTTATAGTCAATGTGTATATAATAGCTATTTGAATAGCAAGATTAAAGTTTATTTTTTTGGGTAAAGGGTTTCCCTGGTAAATAAGCAAGATTAAAGTTTATAAATAGTAATAAGTAGTACTTAATGTGCATGAACGTAAGAGAAAAAAATGTTGTTTCACTCACGCGCGTATAAGAGAGTAACCAATTAAGGCGAATATATCCACTTTGTATGGTTTATTGGTTTATATATAAGTGAATATGTAATTTTATATGAGATAAATGTTCATAAATATGTAATGCACACGACGTAATATTACAATTGATTAATGAAGTCTAAAGTAGTGGAAATGATTTAAGTGAATAACATAATGCTTCAATAATTGTATTTATAATAAAAGATTTAGCTTATTTGAAAGCTTTTTAGCGCTAGTTTAGACGAATATTCGTAAAGCTTTATACAAACATTTTTTGCATCAGAGATTATATAAAGAAAAAAATTCTTTCGTGACAAATGCTTGTTTAAATGTTCATGTATCTAAATACTCTTGGCTTGAAGATATAATTTTGATCATCAACAATGTAATTACATGATATTTATTATTTTAATGGTTTTATTCTCTTATAAATTCATATAAAAGCCATTTTCAAAAAGTATAGAAAGAACCATTTGTTTTTAACCTTTTTAGGTGGAAGACATATCCGGTGTCTAGTTATCCATTTGTAATTAATACTAGGGAAGCCATAGGTTGTGTTACACACAAACCACGTTAACATGTACTCTGTATTTTCTTTTGAGAATGTCACACACAAACCACGTTAACGTGTACTATGTATTTTCTTTTGAGAATGTCAACAAGATGGCATAGCTAGTTAATGGTAAGAAAACTCATTCTTAAACCTAAAAATGAAAATACTTACGATGGTTGCTTGAGGAAAACTATATCTGAATTTAGAGTAAAGATGTGTGTAAAATAGAATAGACTTAAGGTGCGTTTGGTATGATGTCATTAATTATAATCAGTATTGGTTTCGGTATAAGATGGGTCCATTACCTATAATAGATTCATTACTCATTTTTTGGACTTCTATGAAGTATGGACAAAATATTCATATTTCATTTCCACATAATATGGGCCCCTCATCTTAACCAAACACTTAAGGCCCGTTTGTTTGAAGGTGTTGGATTGAATGAATGAAATCAAACCACAATTTAATTGTTTGGTTGATTGTGAGTCCTACTATTTGGTATCAATTATTTAAATGATTTCTTTAGATTGATAGTAGGCAATATTGAGTGTTATCACTTTTTTATATATATATATATCTATACATTATATATAAGAGGAGACATGCCACGTCATAATGCCACTTGGTATCCCATAATGCCACGTCATATTTCCATGTCATCACATTTTGTCCACGTAAACATGAATTAAAGGCACTAAAATTCGGGAATAACTAAATTTAAAAATGATATTGGCAAGGATCGAACTTGGATGTCCACAAACATCACGCATCCCGCCACTTTGAATGGCGGACCGTAACCAGCTTAAAACTGCTCAAGCACGAAATCAATGAAGATCAGAGGAGTATAGTGTCTCCCCGGGTCGTTATGTCCCAGCGAGCTATGCAATGGATCGACTCACGAATAGTGATCGAGAAGTTTGAACGAAAAAAGAGATTATGAATTATGATTATAACTAAGGAAAAGCCAACAAATTACAACGGCTTAAATGCAAATTAAAGGAAATTAAAAAGATAAAATCTATTAAATAAACGCTATCACTATAATTAAAATGATGTTATTGTTTTTAGGTTTTTACAAAACTGAAATTAAAATCTACGCGACGTACAACTAAAAACGTGAAACTAAATCAATATTAACCCTAAAAATATGAAAATGATGTTTTTACAATCCTAATGATAAGAGAAAATTTATGGAAAAAGAAAATTAATTTTATAACTAATTATCTAATTTAAAACTATTTTTAACTAAATAATAATAACCTAAAATGAAAGAAAATAGGAAATAAAGCTAGAAAAATAAAATTATGAAATGGAAAAGTCTAAAATATCAAACTAGAATTTTCAAAACTATTTTTGTATTTTTCTGATTATTTTTCTATTTTCTATGAATTTTAAACTATTAAAAACTAATTTAATTACTAAAAATTACCAAATAAACTATGAAAAATCTGGAAAATTACTTTTTTCACTAATTATATTTATCTAAACCTAAGAAAATTGAAAAATTATTTTTTTGAACCTTTTCTTAATTTTTTGTATTAAATGCTATTTAAAAGTGCTTAAAAACTAATAAAAATCAAGAAAAATAGCAAAATGACTTAGAAAAATATGAAAAATTCAGGAAAACTCTAAAATTATATTCTAAATCTGATAAAAATATAAAAACAGGTGCTTGTGTACAAGATTATGAAACTGATGTGAGAGGTGCTTATAAATAAGCACTAAATAAGCCAAATGATTAAAACAGGCAACCACACTAGAACAGAAGCTATGATTAACTAAAAGTGACCAAATGAAACTCAAATCAACAAGTTATAACCACTGATTACCCAACTAACACAGATTTGATGATTTTGATTAAGCTAAAAACAGTTTATGGTAGCAAGTTTAAGCACAAGCACAGGCTTATCAATAAGCTCAAACTGAAAACTTTGATTTGGAACTTAGAAAGGACCTGGGTGAGACCAATTGTACCAAAAAGCAGACCCTGGTGAGCTCAAATGAGCCCTGTGCAAGCTGCACAAGATCTGAGAAAAAGCTCATAGGCCAACTGGTACAGTGCAGGCATATTGCCTGAAAGATGAGCTTGTGTGGAGCTTTTATAAAATTTGTAAAAATCAGATAAAATGATGACAATAAAGAGCACCAGCTGAAGTTTCTAAAATGCCAAATCCCACTTGATAAGACCCAAAGATGAATTCATGAAAAATCTTTGAAGTTGGCTAAAAACTCGATTTTCAATTTTTGACTTTTAAAGCAAATGAGCAAGTTTGACTTTGGTGAACTTTGGATCCAATTTTATCACTGATCTAGGTGTTATATGATGTTATAAACCTAATGCAAGCAACATTTAATGATTCTAAACACAAAACAATGGTTTGGATTACCAAAATCTCAACAGTGGATCAGTGAGATAGAGTTAAGTGAAAATTTGACTTTTAGAGGTTGCAGGCACCAAATGTTGACAGGTTTGGGCTTAAATAAGCTTACTAGATATGAACTAACAGATATTGAACATTGAAAAGACCTTTGAGACAGAGTGAGCCCTAAATCCAAACACCCCTTATTCAACAGATTTGAGCTCAATACTACTCCAAACTTTTAACCAACTTGTAATTATGATCAAGTTAACTTTAAATAACTAAAATACTGCTATGAGAACAAGTTTTAACATGTTTAAACTACAATTGCAGATATTGCATAAGAACTTGAAAAATGCTTACAAGTGTCCAAAGCCACTGTGGCTAGCAAAAACAATCAAACCAGAACCCACTACCTAATTCAAACCAACCCAAATCACTCCAAGGCAACCCATTCCCACTGCATCAACCCATTTCTAGCTCCATTTCCAATTTTAGCTCTCCAGTTGACTTTGGTTGACCAAATTTCAAAAGTGTCTAAAACTTAAACTTGAGCTTATAGCAAGCTATAAGGAGCTTGTATAAGCTTATTTAAACTTGAAAAGAAGCTTTATGAAGCTTGGATACAAGACTTTGAGAATAAAATTTGTAACAGTGGACTGAACAAAATGAAATGATATTATAACTGAAAATTAGAACTTGAAATTGATTAATATTGATAAAGCAACTTAATAAAGTACAGTTTTAACAAAAGATAACAATGTTACAACTTAAATAAAACTTTTAAACTACAAACGACATTTAACTAAATTTTATAAAACTAAAACTACTCTTCACTTCTTCTTTAGCTTTTCTTTTATACCCAATCTCAATCTCTCTCTTCTCTGATGAAATCCCACCAATCCTAGCCCTTGGATAGCTTCAAAATGATCATGGCCGTTTAAATGGTGTTTTGGCGCCAAATTGGCTATCTGCCAAATGGGGGTTGAGTGAGGGGGGGGTGCAATTAATGAGTCTTGGAGGGTAGTTGTGGAGTGGGGAACATGGTGGAGTGATTGGAGAGGAGGGGGGATGGGTTTTCCTGGTTTGCAGGCAAAGCAGTTGAGAGAGGAGGACTTTGGCGGGTTGAAGATTATTAAAAAGGGGGGGTTCACAATTCAGCTTTGACAGGGGTCCAAAGATAAGGCAGGGTCCAAAATTAGGGTAAAGGGTTTTAAACTTTAAGGATTAAATGTGTAAATCCTGAAACTTGAGGGGCCTAAGCTGCCAATTCAGAAAAGTTATTCCAAGGGACCACAAGTGACAACCTTCAAAGTGTAAGGACCAAAGTTGCCATTTTGCAATTTTCCAGGGACCAATTCTGCCAACTTTTAAACTTGAGGGACCATTTTTGTAAATTTCTCAAACTTTGTATATTTTTCACCAAAGGACTTATTTTGACAAGTTATGATTTAAAAAGGACCTTTGGTGACTTTACTTTTGAAATTATGGCTCAGGGACTATTTTTGACAATTTATGAAACTTGGGGGACTAAAACTGCAATTTTTGCAAATTTGAAATGTTTTTCATCTGATTTTGATATTTCTGAATTTAAAACACATAAAACACTGATTTGTGATATTTTGATCATTTTGATGTGTTTTGAGTGTTTTAGATGAATTTGCAGTTTATTTTGTACAAAAATGATGAGTATTTACACACTCATCAATCCCCACACTGAGATATTGCTAGTCCCTAGCAATGATTTGAGAAAACTTGATGGATTTATTCTCTTTACCAAAAGCCATCACTTCTGGAGTAGCCAATTGTTTTGATTCAAGTAAGAATCTTGGTACAACGATAACCAAATGATTTATTGGCAAATCATAAACCATATAACGGATTTGATGTGTCTTTACCGGAAGCCGTACCCTTCTGGACTAGCCAACTCTTAGATAAATTATCAGAATTATCTTTGGTGAGCTGAATACCAATTATGGATTTTCCACTGCCTTTACCACAAGCCATAACCTTGCGGGCTAGCCAACTCATTATCTTTTGAGGATGATGGGGAGTTGAGGAACCATACAATTTTGGGCAAATTGCAAGCCATATAAACGGATTTGAGAAATCTTTACCAAGAGCCGTTTGCTCCTGGATTAGCCAATCCTTTAGTCTTACAGACATGGCAGACTGATAACCAAATGAGAAAGTGTAAAACACTTACTCCAAAAAATTTTGGCCAAAAACGGGGGAATTGGGTAGATAATATATGAAATTCGTGAGAATTCCCCCACACACTTAGAAATGAATATTGCCCTCAATATTCAAAGTACCGGCGGTTATGCCGAAACAAAGAATGTAAAAGGGAAATATTACGGCCATTATTTAGAAAGAAGATTTTTTTGAAACATGTGGGCAACCCCCCACACTAAGGTGGTAGAAAATAGAAAGAAGTCAGAAATATGGGTGAAAACCCATATAGTGTGCTATTGTTTTTGATTACCGAGTCGCTAGCTTGACTCGACCCCGAATTCATTTGTTCTTGGGGAAAGTAACGTGGAAAACCAATCTCAGTCGGACTTTCGTTCACAATGTTAATAAACATATGAACATCAGAAAGTTCCACACCGACGAGATATGACCGCGGTATTGTTAATAGTAGAAACTAGAAAGGATGATACCGGGGTCAAAGATGGTGTCCTCATTCCCGAAAGAGAAAAGGGAAAGAGCAACCACACCATCTGTGAAGAATGGAATAAAGACGTACATGAGAATGCATGTCCATTCCTCAGCAGAGAGAAGCAAATCACCAGTTTTGACATCTTTAAGCTTAATCTTGAAGCTTAGATGGTGATTGTCAAGAAGATGTCCGGGAGGGAGGGTGGGAAATGGTTCTTCAATCAACAGACTTTCCAGAAAAAGGATGTCTCCTTCCGGATCAAGGTAAGTGTTATCAATTCCTGTTGGAATTGACTCATCACTAAGAAAGGCCTCGACTTCATTCCAAAAGTTGTCATCTTCCTCATCAGGAGTGAGAGAAGGAATGGAAGAGTCGGGAATAAGACTAGAGGATGATGGATCATTTTTGAGCAATTCATCAATGGGAAAAATGTCTCCCATTGGATCACAAACATCATCATCCAACTCAGATGAAACTGAAGAGATTTTGGTTTCATCCACAGACTTAACAATCTCGATGCGACAAACTGATGCCGGAGGTGGGACAAGTGGTGTGCTCTTAGAGCTAGCAGTTTCCACCACTTCCGTTGAAGTCTCCGATTCTAGATCATCGTCATCATCATCAAGAACACTCTTGACTTCCCTGGTACAGCTTTCAAACCATTTGTTTGAACCAGGGGTGATTTTTAAAGCTTTGAGCTCAGCACGTTTTTGGCGAACACTCTTAACCGTGAAATTTGAGAGTGTTGCATTGATTCTTTCAGATTTTTGATCAATTGTGGCAACACTCTTTTTGTATAGAGGTTTGGAGTTCTGGTTGATATTTAGCGTGAGCTCGTCGTTGTCAACCCGTATGGTCAACTCTTCTGCAAACACATCAATCAGAGCACGACTCGTTCTTAAGAAAGCTCTCCCTAAGATGAGGGGAACTTTAGGATCTGCATCGAAGTCTACTACAACAAAGTCAGCATGAAAGTGAAACTTTCCCACTTTCAGCACAACATCCTCGGCTATCCCAAGTGGACGAGTTATGGTACGGTCCGCTAGCTCGAGTGTCATACAAGTGGATGAAAGTTCAGGAAGAGACAGTTTCTTCCATACTGAGAGTGGCATGAGGTTAATGCTAGCGCCAAGATCGGCCAAGGCGGAGCATTGAAACATCCCCAAGAAATCACACGGGATTAAGAACCGGCCAGGGTCTTCAAGCTTTTCGGGAAGCTTATTAAGAATGGCCGCTGAGCATTGCTCATTTAGAGGGGTTTTCGTCATCTCAGATAGCTTGTCTTTGTTGGTGAGTAAGCCTTTAAGCGTGGATGCAAATTTAGGCATTAGAACGAGAGCATCAACGAAGCTTATATCAAAGTGAAGCTCATTGAAGATTTGGAAAAATTTTTCCATTTGCTCTTTGTTTTTGTCTTTGAGCTTCTCATCATTCATTCTTGATGGGTAAGGAAGCTGACTAGACTTTTGAGCCGGGATGGAAGTGTTTTCTGGCTCAGGATTTTTCTTCGGAACTTCGGGTTCCGGACTTGAAGGTTGGACTACCGAAGGTGGGACGTGTGCGGTACTTCGTGGGCTTGAATAATGCACCTTGTCCGTTGTCTCCTTGGTAACTTGACTAAATGCCACAGGAGGAGGGGGCATAGGAGTCGTAGGTCCATTGTGCGTCTTACCACTACGAGTGGTGACGGCTTTCAACTCGGCATTGGGATTTGGAATAGTATTGCTTGGGAGTCCCCCAGAAGATGGTGAAGCTTTGTTCATATTCATGTTCATGAAACTGCTCATCATATTCTTCAACTCATTTGTCTGCCGAGACAGTGTGGTATCAATTTCCCTTTTTAGCTCACCTCTCATGTTATTGATCTGAGTTTGCATTGAACGCATGTTTGACTCAGTCATTTTCATGAAGTCATTTGGCATGGGAGCTTGAGGAGGTGGTTGATAACTTTGATGATTAGGAGCTTGAAAAGGTTGTTGATAACCTTGCTGATTTGGAGCTTGATAAGGTTGGTTGAAATTGTTCCGGTTTTGATTGAAATTTTGAGAGTTATTGAAATTTTGTCCTTGATTCGGAACAAAGCGATTTTGATTGCCATGGTTTTGCACAGGAGGAAAGCCAGGTGGTGTCATACCGCTAGGTGCACGGTAGTGAGGATCAGCCTGTGGTCGGTATTGATTGTGGTTTACCGCAGCTACGGGAGCTTGGTAAAAAGAAGCATCGGTTGCTTGACAATCATAATACGCATGTGGACCACTACAAATTTCACACACCTTGTTTATGGCTTTGATTGGTTCCGGCTTATGAATTTCGCTTTTGATTTCCTTCACCTCTTTTATCATACACTGGATCATATCCGTTAGAGCGGCTAACGGAGCGGCTAACTCGGAAGAGTTACCGGATGAAGAAGCAGGAGTGTTCGGAACATTGACTTTGTTGCGAGAAAAAGGAACTTTTGATTTACTCTCACAAATTTCAAGCACATCTTTAGGTTTACGATTCAAGATATTTCCACCCGCGGATGCGTTCAAGGAATCTTGATCATTACCGTTCAACCCATTGTAAAAGATATTGACTTGTTGAAGCTCCGTGAATTCATGATGGGGGCATTTCCTGAGGAGATCTTTGAATCTCTCCCATGCCTCTCCAAAATTTTCTTCGAAATTTTGACGAAATCCAGAAATTTCATTTTTAAGATTAGTCGTCTTTGATGGAGGGAAGAAATAATTGACAAACTTTTGGACAAGATCCTCCCAAGTTTCGATGGATCGAGGGGGTTCTTTTTCCAGCCAAATCCTGGCTGCCCCCGCAATTGAGAACGGAAATAGCATCAATTTGATCACGTTTTGTGGCACATCCTTGTAATTGAGAGTTGATGTCAAATGGTTGAACCAACGGATGTGTGCATACGGGTCTTCTCGATCAGACCCGCGGAATTGATTTGTAGACACAAGTTGGATCAAATGTGTCTTCAATTCGAAGTGATCAGAGTTGATAACTGGTAAAACGATGGCATCTCCATAACCCTCGGTGGGTGCCTGGAGCATTTCCGCCATAGTACGTTCGTCTGCCATGGTGTTGTTAGAAATAGTACGAATCTCGGGTTCGACTATTTGGGCAGCACGCCTACGAGAACGTCGTCTAGGAATTTCTGCTAGATCACGCAAAGGACTCAATGATCTAGAAGAACGAGTGCGCATGCACAAGAGATAACTCTAAGGAATCTCAGAGTTAAGGAGAGAAATGGAATTATGAAGATATTTCAGATGAGAATGAGAATTATGAAGACGTTTTATAAAAAATTGGGTGAGAAGAATCTTTATGGGTTTTCTGGTTCTGAAACGTCGATATCACAACAAAATCAATTAACACAAATTCGAGGCAAAACAACAGTGAACTTAACCAATAATCCAAGATGAATGGCTTCTTTAAAAAAGGTACACCAATCACAAGGACACAAAGGCAAGTTTTATATCTTTAGTTCGGGAACTTATTATGGTCGCACCCCCAGTTAGGTAGTGCACTGCCTTGGTTTGCGGTGGTAATCTTTTAAGTTGTTAATTATTAGAGAAAACGACGATTCTTTTTGTATTTTTATTTTTGATACATATATAGAAACAAAAGAAAAATATTTTTGTGTTTTATACGTTTTTGGTTGTTTTTGGGTTTTTGGATTTTTTAGAAGAAAATATGGATATATATATATACAGAGATGGATGATATAAACAAAGAGTGAGGATTCAAACAACTAATCTGCTACACGGAAAATAGATCAGCACAGCTCCCCGGCAGCGGCGCCAAAAATTTGATGCGCTCCCGAACAGTCAAGCTAAATCACGCAAGCCCGCCACTTGTGAATGGCGGACCGTAACCAGCTTAAAACTGCTCAAGCACGAAATCAATGAAGATCAGAGGAGTATAGTGTCTCCCCGGGTCGTTATGTCCCAGCGAGCTATGCAATGGATCGACTCACGAATAGTGATCGAGAAGTTTGAACGAAAAAAGAGATTATGAATTATGATTATAACTAAGGAAAAGCCAACAAATTACAACGGCTTAAATGCAAATTAAAGGAAATTAAAAAGATAAAATCTATTAAATAAACGCTATCACTATAATTAAAATGATGTTATTGTTTTTAGGTTTTTTACAAAACTGAAATTAAAATCTACGCGACGTACAACTAAAAACGTGAAACTAAATCAATATTAACCCTAAAAATATGAAAATGATGTTTTTACAATCCTAATGATAAGAGAAAATTTATGGAAAAAGAAAATTAATTTTATAACTAATTATCTAATTTAAAACTATTTTTAACTAAATAATAATAACCTAAAATGAAAGAAAATAGGAAATAAAGCTAGAAAAATAAAATTATGAAATGGAAAAGTCTAAAATATCAAACTAGAATTTTCAAAACTATTTTTGTATTTTTCTGATTATTTTTCTATTTTCTATGAATTTTAAACTATTAAAAACTAATTTAATTACTAAAAATTACCAAATAAACTATGAAAAATCTGGAAAATTACTTTTTTCACTACTTATATTTATCTAAACCTAAGAAAATTGAAAAATTATTTTTTTGAACCTTTTCTTAATTTTTTGTATTAAATGCTATTTAAAAGTGCTTAACAACTAATAAAAATCAAGAAAAATAGCAAAATGACTTAGAAAAATATGAAAAATTCAGGAAAACTCTAAAATTATATTCTAAATCTGAGAAAAATATAAAAACAGGTGCTTGTGTACAAGATTATGAAACTGATGTGAGAGGTGCTTATAAATAAGCACTAAATAAGCCAAATGATTAAAACAGGCAACCACACTAGAACAGAAGCTATGATTAACTAAAAGTGACCAAATGAAACTCAAATCAACAAGTTATAACCACTGATTACCCAACTAACACAGATTTGATGATTTTGATTTAAAGCTAAAAACAGTTTATGGTAGCAAGTTTAAGCACAAGCACAGGCTTATCAATAAGCTCAAACTGAAAACTTTGATTTGGAACTTAGAAAGGACCTGGGTGAGACCAATTGTACCAAAAAGCAGACCCTGGTGAGCTCAAATGAGCCCTGTGCAAGCTGCACAAGATCTGAGAAAAAGCTCAGTGCCAACTGGTACAGTGGTGCAGGGCATATTGCCCTGAAAGATGAGCTTGTTTGGAGCTTTTATAAAATTTGTAAAAATCAGATAAAATGATGACAATAAAGAGCACCAGCTGAAGTTTCTAAAATGCCAAATCCCACTTGATAAGACCCAAAGATGAATTCATGAAAAATCTTTGAAGTTGGCTAAAAAACTGATTTTCAATTTTTGACTTTTAAAGCAAATGAGCAAGTTTGACTTTGGTGAACTTTGGATCCAATTTTATCACTGATCTAGGTGTTATATGATGTTATAAACCTAATGCAAGCAACATTTAATGATTCTAAACACAAAACAATGGTTTGGATTACCAAAATCTCAACAGTGGATCAGTGAGATAGAGTTAAGTGAAAATTTGACTTTTAGAGGTTGCAGGCACCAAATGTTGACAGGTTTGGGCTTAAATAAGCTTACTAGATATGAACTAACAGATATTGAACATTGAAAAGACCTTTGAGACAGAGTGAGCCCTAAATCCAAACACCCCTTATTCAACAGATTTGAGCTCAATACTACTCCAAACTTTTAACCAACTTGTAATTATGATCAAGTTAACTTTAAATAACTAAAATACTGCTATGAGAACAAGTTTTAACATGTTTAAACTACAATTGCAGATATTGCATAAGAACTTGAAAAATGCTTACAAGTGTCCAAAGCCACTGTGGCTAGCAAAAACAATCAAACCAGAACCCACTACCTAATTCAAACCAACCCAAATCACTCCAAGGCAACCCATTCCCACTGCATCAACCCATTTCTAACTCCATTTCCAATTTTAGCTCTCCAGTTGACTTTGGTTGACCAAATTTCAAAAGTGTCTAAAACTTAAACTTGAGCTTATAGCAAGCTATAAGGAGCTTGTATAAGCTTATTTAAACTTGAAAAGAAGCTTTATGAAGCTTGGATACAAGACTTTGAGAATAAAATTTGTAACATGGATGAACAAAATGAAATGATATTATAACTGAAAATTAGAACTTGAAATTGATTAATATTGATAAAGCAACTTAATAAAGTACAGTTTTAACAAAAGATAACAATGTTACAACTTAAATAAAACTTTTAAACTACAAACGACATTTAACTAAATTTTATAAAACTAAAAACTACCCTTCACTTCCTCTTTTGCTTTTCTTTTATACCCAATCTCAATCTCTCTCTTCTCTGATGAAATCCCACCAATCCTAGCCCTTGGATAGCTTCAAAATGATCATGGCCGTTTAAATGGTGTTTTGGCGCCAAATTGGCTATCTGCCAAATGGGGGTTGAGTGAGAGGGGGGGGGTGCAATTAATGAGTCTTGGAGGGTAGTTGTGGAGTGGGGAACATGGTGGAGTGATTGGAGAGGAGGGGGGATGGGTTTTCCTGGTTTGCAGGCAAAGCAGTTGAGAGAGGAGGACTTTGGCGGGTTGAAGATTATTAAAAAGGGGGGGTTCACAATTCAGCTTTGACAGGGGTCCAAAGATAAGGCAGGGTCCAAAATTAGGGTAAAGGGTTTTAAACTTTAAGGATTAAATGTGTAAATCCTGAAACTTGAGGGGCCTAAGCTGCCAATTCAGAAAAGTTATTCCAAGGGACCACAAGTGACAACCTTCAAAAGTGTAAGGACCAAAGTTGCCATTTTGCAATTTTCCAGGGACCAATTCTGCCAACTTTTAAACTTGAGGGACCATTTTTGTAAATTTCTCAAACTTTGTATATTCTTCACCAAAGGACTTATTTTGACAAGTTATGATTTAAAAAGGACCTTTGGTGACTTTACTTTTGAAATTATGGCTCAGGGACTATTTTTGACAATTTATGAAACTTGGGGGACTAAAACTGCAATTTTTGCAAATTTGAAATGTTTTTCATCTGATTTTGATATTTCTGAATTTAAAACACATAAAACACTGATTTGTGATATTTTGATCATTTTGATGTGTTTCTGAGTGTTTTTAGATGAATTTGCAGTTTATTTTATACAAAAATGATGAGTATTTACACACTCATCAGCAAGGATCGAACTTGGATGTCCACAAACATTAATAAACGTGTCAACCACTAGAGCAACACAATATTTGTTTTACAGTTTGCAAATCAAATATGATAAAGCTATGCAATGTCAATCTTCCATGTATTTGAAACGTCAATCTTCAACAGGCCTATATCCCTTAAACCCTAATGTCATTCATCAACATCCAAATTCATATGTCTTTGATCACTTTTCTCCCTCTATTCAAAAAACTCTAACATATCCGCTCATAATACACCACACACTAAAAGCATATCCCATCATGATCAGGTAACTTATATCAATAATTTTTTTATTTTTAGGATTCCATTAGCAGTTGTCATTAATTACATAATGACTTGATATGATTTATTTTTATGAAATCTCTATTGTTCACTCAGAAGGTGTTAATATTTTTCTTTGTATTTGATGTTAAATAATGCTAGATGAACATGCATGAAATATTGTTTTAATGGCAAACTTTAGTAGTAGAAATCAAGGCAATTTATAGCATTCGAATGTTAATGATGTTACTGTTTTGTTTTCTTTCTATACCAGTAGATTTAGTTATCATTTGAGGTTTTATTACAGCAGGATAACACATCATCACAAATCAACCATATTATGTTTAAGGTAATATTTATTTTACTTTTTGTGCGGATTGAAAAAAAATTAGATGACTCTATGTTTGATGAACTAAGGAGTAGTTTTGTATGTATTTATGGATTTTGATTATTGGAGTCAGTTTTGACATCAATCTTGACTCCATATAAAGGTTACTGAATCATGCCCGCCAACTATTTTTTAATTTGTTGAAAAGAAAATCAATAGCTTCAAAACACAACACTTAATTTCGTGGTTGCATTTTATGTTTTTAATGAACTTTCTATATGATTTTTCTGCTTGAGCAGCTTATTTAACTGATGCGAATCAAGGGTTTGATAACATGCCTGATTAGAATAAAAAATCGTATTCGGTTTCTAATGTTTTCTTTTGTTGAAAATAACGGTATACTGTGTTTGAGCTATTATTAAAGCGGTGATTGAGATGCTTTGGTGAGTGGATTAACAAGATGAAAATGACTACCTATTATCGAATGAGTGAAATATGAATTGTTGTACTTAACTAATGGCAGTTTGGGATTGTGTATTATAAACGGACCACACCAATTATATGTTTGTAAGAAAAATATCTAAATTTGCTAGAGATGAGTGTGATCATTTATTTCCTTGTGGGAATCACCATTTGTATTTTTTTTTTACTAAACAAACTAAGTTTGCAACTTGGTGCTAATTTTTATCACCTGGTGTTGGAAGAGAAGAAGGTCTTGGATCGTGAATTAGGTCGTGCTGAAAGATCTGCAAATCGTGTTGCTATTATAGTGGCTAATGACTGGAAAGATAACGATACTAAAGTAATCCCATAAGGCAATAGCTTGAAGAAAGAAGAGTTTTCCAGGCAATGAACTTCATGATTCTTTTTGGTTAATGAAAGCAACATGTTGCAGAATTTGGTTTATTTAGTATCTTGAGGCTATTATTGTTATCCAATAAGTATTATTTTTTCGGGGATTATTTCAGGGCAAAACGCAGCATCTTAAAGAAAAACTGACTAATGCAGAACGCACTACAAAGGCAGAAGCACAGTTGAAGGTAGGTATATATAGTTTGGGTCAAAACTGGTGGGACGGGTCAAAGATGTTCACATTAATAAGCGTAAAGGAAGATAAAAAGTCATCAGAATTTTCGCGTTTATAATTATAAATTAGAATGTTTGCACTTAAGAAAAACTAAAATCATAAATATTTCAAGGTTTGTCATACGCCAGTTTTACTAAACGATACTGCCATAATTGTAATTTGGAGTATATTTAATCTCTAACATGGCAAACAGCCGCAATGAACTTATAGCTAAGTTAAAATGGGTCCCATGGGTCTAAACATTGTTACTTTTGTAATCATACCTTAATTTTATATAGTAAATCGAGTTCCTGACATGAACTTGTTTTGTCACCAATGAGGTCAATGGCTTACTTGAAATCAAATCGTATACTCATTGATGGCAATTTAACTTTATAGGCACGAGATGGAATCCGAGAGATTCATTTCTTTCCATTCATCATGTTGGCTAGGGGACTGCTTTGCCTTACATCGATGACCGCGGCAACTGGCATAAAACAAGCAAAGGTGCTCTGGAATGGGTAACTTTTTACTTTTCATATATATATATATAAACTGGCATAAAACAAGCAAAGGTGCTCTGGAATGGGTAACTTTTTACTTTTCTATATATACTCAGCGCAACTTGAAGCAGTGAGCTACTAACATGTAAACATTAAATTACAGGGAATATCAGCAAAGTGCAAAGTGAAAACTGAGAAGCAGAAAAGAAACGACTTGCAACTGAATTTGAAGAAAGGAATTAACGCATTCGTAAAGAAATGAGGAGCGTGATCATGAAGAAGCACAAGCAATAAGCCAATAATATATGAAGTTTGAAAGGGTATTAAAAATAAAGGAAATAAGCCCATAATTTAGGGGGTGAGTGATTCATTTTCTCAAATTTAGGTTGAAAGAAACTGGTTTGGTCACCTACATTAGGCAAGTTCAGTGTTATTTAGGATTTCCAACAAATGGAGGCCGAGGAAGTAGTGCACATGAAGATAGAGTGAGAAAATCATCTGAAACAAGAGATTATCAAAAGCTTGGTTTAGTAAAAAAGCTCTATTCTAACGTGGAGTGGGTCGTTGTCTTCTATTTCATCAGGTGAGCTACACTGTTCTTTTTCAAGTGCTTTGCTCATTGGTAAAAAAGCTCTGTTTGGTAATATAAGACCTGTCAATATTTGCAGATATTCTACTATGAGTGTTTCCATTGGAGGAGCGTGTGAACCCGACCCTGTTGTTGTTCCATGCTTAACCTTGTGGACTGAGGAAGCTATTTCGGAGCGAGAAAAACAGAAGAAAGAGCTAAGCGGTTATGGTTCTCTTTACAGTCACTTTCTCTATAATGTTATGTCACGTGATAATTAAAATGAATGGATCAATTTAACTGTTACTTTGATTGGTGCAGGAAAATGTATCATTTGCTTACAAGAACGAGAACTCACCACCTGATAATTACACCTACTAGAATCCATTAGAATACCAACACACAAATCCCCAATTTAAGTACCCAAGTCAATCTACATGCCCACTTCTAAACTGCATTACAGGATTATTTCAAGAATTATCCGATCACTTCACCAGAAAATATTGGGATTCCGGAAGATGTTTCCAGTATAATAACAAGGCGAAACATGTTGTTAATGCCAGTCCGGATGAGGTCAACAGGAAGTCATAAGAGATTACAAGAAAATCATCTGAGATTGAGGTGAAAGAAAATTCTCTAACGAGAGAGTGAAAGTCATCTAAGGATGGGTATGTGTTCCAATTTATTGTATACTATCTACTTTGACAACATTATTTTTTGCGTGTCCTTTCGGTTATCAATTTCTTACATGACACATCTCATCACGGAAATATATGTAGATAAGCATAATACTGCTGAATATGGAGTCAAATTGGTAGATTGAAAGCTGGAGAAACAATAGCATTACTTGGAGCTGTATTGTTTAAAAGGTAATGTATGTCAGGCAAAATGCGGTATATGCTATTGTATAAAATTATCTACATGCTTATCTTTGCGATCATGGTATATTGTTATTACTCAGGGAAAGTAGGAACTCAAAATCTACACAAATTGGGAAGATAAAATAGATGACAAAGATATGCCAAAAGCATGACATTGACATAGTATGTTCCTTAAAGACCAGATAGCTTCAGTTGAAGAGTAAAATGGTCCGTGGGTGACTAAAATAGTGAATGGCTTATTTACTCCACATGGTTTGTTGGTGACAAAAACAAGCACACAAAGAGCAAAACATAAGGATATAGAAAAGCATATTGGCATCAACTGCGGTGAAGACTAAGAGAAGCCTCTACCTCTATCGACTAATATGGTAGCTAATTAAGCCTCAGAACTGAGGCATGTGAAGAGACGAAGAAGAGATCTTACATTGGACTGAAAAAGTCAACAATTTAAGAAAAGGTAACTTACTGGTTGCTGAAACTGAGTAAATAATGTTAATCTTTTATTTAATGAGCTTCCTAACTTCAACACAAAACTATGGATTTGGTAGCGCTTGAATGGAACTAATGGGGTCCTTGTCAACTCTTTAACTTCAAATTAAGAAAAAATTTAATAAGTTAGCTGATGTCCGCACGAAGACGCTAGGATCTGATGGTAATGATGCCCCTTATCATGGATTACTGTTCGGTTTGTATGAGTATATAAACTTTAAGTGAGGTACGGTTATCAGAAGTGAGGTATAGTTATCCTTGCGGCGTTGACATTATTCACATCTATGGTGAGGGCATCTCATGACCCTATAGCTGTCATTACAACGTACGAGGGGAAACACCACCACGATTTACCTACTTCCAGTAGTAGCAGCAACCGTGATGTTGCAGGACCGGCATCAGTGAAAGTAAAAGGAAATACAACGTTGAAGACAGAAGCAAATGATGCTATTTGCCTTGATCTTTCAGTTGGAAATAGATTTTCGTAGCAGCAACTACAACCACCAAATGCTGAGACTATCTATAGTGAAGCAAATGAAAGTCGTCCTAGGTAAGGGTTTAAGGTGATTAAAGGTAGGAATAAGGCTATCTGGAAATGTAATTGGGAAAATCTTTCGGGAAGTCAAAGACATCGTCACACCTCAAAACAACCAAGTCAACCCCTTTACACGCGAGGTGGCGAACCAGACTTATGATACTGACATGGAAGTAGATGGTTTTTCGTACTATCTTGATGATGTCTTTGACATGGAAGTGGATCACACTGATTTTCTAGCAGCAATATTTGTTAGTACTTGAACAAATGCACTGTTTATAACATTAAAAGCCTTTTTCTTTTAACTTTTCTCTTAAAACACACACACACACACACACAATTTGCTGCTTACAGGGCCTTTACTTCTGCAGCTTATCATTGCCTGCCGAGAGGGAGGAACCAGCATTGAAGACCTTGCTGAGAAATTCCCCGACATGATCATAAAAGTACGAGTTCTTTTCCTTAGAGGGTTTCTGCATTTCATATCATTGTGTAGTGCACATTTCACTTATGATTGACCAATTTGACTTTTCACAGGTGCCTATTGATGTTTTCAAAGGAATTACAGATGAAGATGCTGCCAAGGTTGTAGATGGTCTTGCTCCTAAGGTAGCTGACAGAGACGCTTCAATAGAACAAGTGAAGAAGTTGTATAACCTTTTCCGTGAGTATGATTGTACACAGTTGGAGGTGAGTTAGGTTGTCGCTCAATTTTGGCGTGTACACTTGGCATGTTGATATTAACTTTAAACCTCCTTTTTCAGATCAACCCCATTGCGAAGACTTCTGATAACAAGTTGGTGGCTGCTGATGCCAAATTAAACTTTGATGATAATGTCGCTTACCCTCAGAAAGAGATATTTGCTCTACGCGATCCAACTCAAGAGGATCCTCGTGAGGTATAAGCTTATAGCTAATCCATTGTGTTTACCAATTACTTTTCTTTAATGCTAAGACATAGTCATCTCCAATGACATTGGAGAACAATAACATATTCTACTGGCATAAAGTTTCAGAAATCAGCACATTTCAGTATGTTGCCTTGGCTTATTCATGGGTAGGGCTGCTAAAAACTGACAAATCGATATTGATCATTTTTGGTTCTGGTAATTTGGTGATTATCATTTCATGGATAGGTTTAGATATGGTAATTATAGCAAAACGTGGTTGAGCAAATTATATAGATATCTTTTATATCACAAATAAGGTTTTTCCTATTGTTGCCACAAAATTGTATTCTTGATGGACTAGATTAAATCCAGGCCATTTTATATGGTTTGAGTTCAAACTTTTTTTCCTTGGGAATCCCGAAGCTCCCATTAAGTTTTATTACTCTTTGGTTGGTTGATTTAATACAATATCAGTTCTTTTGGATGAGGGAGTTGATCATTGAGTTCTGTTAATTACTATTGAATTAATAATTTAATACATATGTAGGCTCTTCCTCTTTTGCCTATAGTGGGTTACCTCTAACAGATTGCGGGTTATCGCAACCTGATATTAGGTATAGGTGCAACTTTTTGGACAAACTGCATATGAGATTAGGTCTAATATTTTATAGAACTTTTGATTGACCGAAACATGAACATCCCTACAATAGGTGGCTTTTTTTGTTATTTTTCTTTAGGGGGGAAAGAAAATAGATCCCAACAGCTATATTAAAAGGCCATAAAGTTTGCACGCTAAGACTGTTCAAAGAACTTGAGATAAAATCTAACGAACTGTAAGAAATGTCATTTAATTCAATAGGTTGCAGCTGCAAAGGCAGATTTAAATTATATTGGTCTGGATGGTGAAATTGGATGCATGGTGAATGGTGCTGGATTGGCAATGGCCACCATGGATATTATCAAGTTACATGGAGGAACACCTGCCAATTTTCTAGATGTAGGTGGAAATGCTTCTGAACTGTTTAATAATTTCGACTACCCTTGTCTTGAATAGTATTTAAAATCATGTAGCCAATATGTGCCTATGCTACAACAAGAAATAAATAATCAATTTATTCGACAAGTTTGATTGTGGCCAATATTTTGTATGTGTTAATATCTTTGATATCATCTTTAATAGATGCTCGATTAAAGGTTGTCCCATTTGTACAGCTTTAGTAACCTCCTGTACCGTTGTACATATATAAACTCATTTGGTGTATTTCAGTATATATACAGTGTTGTAGCATTTAGTATCCTTTTTTTATTAATGAATATAACATGTTCAACGAAAAATATGATGTGTAATTTACAGCTTTTTGCGAATGTTCTGATTAGGAGAGCTGGGGATAATTTTCTAGCACTTTTCACAAGTTCATGTTTACTCTAGTTCTTAATTAACCTCAGATATTGGAAAGCTTAACGCCTGAATCGTGTAACTTAATTTTTTTTATTGTGCAGGGGAGGGAATTGGAAGCACTATTGGAAAACCATTTCTTTACAAGTGCGTTGAATACTTGAATTTCATCGGATTATCAAAGGCTTCATGGCTCAAGTATGTTTATTTATTTATCTAATGTTGGTTAATTATTTATGCCCTTATGAAATATGCTCATCCGTGTAAGTATGGTTTTCTTGACTGCAAAATAGTGCCCTAAGAATTCTTAGGAAAGTGTAGGTTGACATTTTGTTATAGATATAAATAATGCCTTAGGTTACTTGCGAAACTATTGATTAAAAGTCCTAGACCAACCCAGTAGACCCACCCATTTTGCCACTTCGAATTGTGCAGAAATACATGTGGGCATGTAGCATTAGATAGATGCACACACAGATGAAAGAAACAAGAGAAGATTGTATGCAAAAGTGGGAATGTAGTATAGAATTAGGAGACGAACAAAAGTCAGTGGAGACGAAAGTCAATATTCATCATCTTTTAGTACCAGTTCAATTGGGAAGCGTACAGGTTTGTGCACTTTTGTACTTCCACTGGTTCCATAACCAAAGTCAATATTCATCATCTTTTAATCAGCACACACATGTATGGCTAGCAATATTTAATTAAATACTACCAAAATGGCACCAAGTTGATGGGTTTTTAACAATACACACACCTTTCCAGATGTATATATCAAGATGTAGCAAAAGAAATGGTTGAAGAAAGGCAGATGCCTTATTCCCTGTTGATAAAAACATTTTAGATTACTATTTTGACTTGAAATCCAGCATCTTATGTATATTTAATTATCTATCCCCAAAATGAAATCAAATAAACCAAAAAGAAGTGTTACAACTATCTTGGGACACACAAGATAGAATAAGTGAACACTTATTTGTCAATTAAAAACTGGTCAAACAGAAGCGTAAATGTATTCTATGATTGGATAGTATTAAAGATAATATTGTAATTATAGATTATACTGATTATTTAGGCTAGACATTATCACGTAACGGATCAAAAAAGGAGTGGATCAACAAAGGAAGTACGATGTTTATAACTCTGATTTTTTGATTTTGAAGTTTATTCTTAATTCATATCTATATATACAGGCTCTACATTATCACGGAACGGATCAACAAAGGAAGTACGACATTTATGAATCTGATTCTTTCATCTTTAAGTTTATTCTTTAATGATTTATATGCTAAAGCGATCTCTTATAAAGATGCAGGAGTATGTGAAGATGGTATATATGACGATCATTATGGATCAAGCCCTGCAAAGAAAGTAGTTTGCTTCTTATGTTGTGACAATGGTCATGAATCGTTTCCAATAGGTAACATATTTGAGCAATCATGTCCAAATTTTAACCGATGCATCAAACCATCAAGTTAATAGTGATTGATGTACATCAATAGCATGTTCATTCAGGTCTATGCACATGTATATATGCTCAAAATGTGTCGAGAAAAATACACTGGTCTAAGCTAAGGGAGAGTGTCAAGCACTCCTAAATTTACGGTGTTTATGTCATCATTTTTGAATCACACCTCCTCATCAAATGATAACTGAATATTTGTTACGTTTATCTTCATTGTTCATTTAATCTTTATGTATAAAAAAACTAAAAACCCCAATGATTTCATTCCCCTGGCTACTTTTGCAGGTTATGACATTTCCAATATATAATTTTCATATATGTCTAATGGTAGTGTCTCCCTCAACAATGACTGTCTAATAGCAATGTTAGGAAAAACTTGAACTTACTATTTCATTGTTTATATAAATGTCTGATATTTAGTATATTAATTGCATTTCATGATATGGACTAAGAAGTTAGAAGCTTATTGAAAATTTGCTAGGCTCAGTTTTGCGGCCTTATGAGTTTATGGGCTTGAGCTTATAAAGTGTTTACGGTCAAGTGAAAAAGCTCATAGCCAGAAAAAGTGAACTTAAGAACATAATAAACAAGCTTAAGGAAACACCCGATTAAACATGAACATAAGTTCAAAAAGTGGTTATGATATATAACCCGCGTCAGATCACTTCATAGGCCTATATATAAGCTTAAGACAAATAACATGTAGTGTCTAATGCATCATGTTAGTAGTAGTCATTAGAGATTGATTTTATAACTAATTGTATCTTTATGATACATTGGCTTATTTGCAGCTGCTGGGAACTTTTATAGCCGTGTTTCACGAGCTCTTGATCCAATGCCTATTATGTGTTGTAGGTAAGTTCAAGTTAGTAAATTCATATGAAAAGATTGGAAGGTGTAGCTGTGATTTTGTGAAACAAAAGCCTTTAGATGGGCTAACCGGGCAGAGTCATTTCACTCTTTACACCAACTCCTTTACAACTGTGTACTATAAAATGAAAATATAACAACTATTACGCAAAACTATAAAATATGCCTACAATTATTTACCACCCTTCTTTCGCTATAAAAAATATGCAAACAATATTCATAAGTCATGCCCATAGAGCACAATTTAGGCCACCATTTAGCTTTCACAAATATCAACGTGCCCTACATCGATAGCTTCACTATACCAACATTTTGATAAGGGGTAGTAGTGATCTACACATAATAAGTTTTTAGAACTAATCTATTCATTTACAAACTCACGGTTTGAGTCGGGCAAGAAAGTGCAAAGAAAGCAACTGGATTCGTTCAGGTGTGATATTGTATATGACGCATCACATGGTTGGTATCTTACATCATTGAACAACTACTTGGACTTAAATGTGATTTTTTATCAACTATAGGTGGCAATTTGAGTTTGTTCTTATATGACTGGGTCAATCCGGGTCATACTTTATTTTGAAAGACCCAAACGGGCTGAAGTTCAAGGAAAGTATATTTTAAAGAATAAAACCTTTTAGCCATTTTTTTAAAAGTTAAATATCATATTTGACGGACTAAATTATGAAATTATCAAGAAATTAGGATAAAATCTGTTTTGTTCAAACCCATTCTGAAATGGACTGTTTTGACTGCGCATTTTGCCACATGATTTGCCAACCCATTGTTTTTAGCCCTTTTAATTAATTAATTTATTTATTTAATTTTTTTGCACTTCACATTTCTATCTACTTAATTTACAGGACTGCAGAAGAATCTAATGAAAAACATAACAAATTGTTTTTTGTTACTAAATTAGTTGTCAACATATCCTTATAATTCCATTCCTTATGAGATGTTACAACACATACTGCCAAATTGTTTGGATACATTGTGTTGGGTGGATCGAGATCCATACATAATGCATAACAAAGTCTTATTAATTTATACTAATGGGGTGGGTATGTCCCTATTAATTAGTAAATAGTCCGCTACTTATAGTCACCACATTCTCCGTTCATCTTTTCTCAACAATTTTGTCAATGATAAAGAATTTGATGCTAATGTGTTTAGGTCTCATGATAATGATCATTCAAATTGACACTTCTAGGTATCTGGAAGGACATCTGAGCTAAAGACAATAATAGGCGTTCTTCTACACCACGAAAATATGTTGCAAATAATAGGAGAAAAATATGATCGGTGGAACCTTTTGGTATGTGTTGTCTCCCTTTCCATCAAATTTTTTTGTGCCTTGGATTACTTAATTTTCAGCTTATTGAGATAAGAAGGTACCAATGTTTTTTATCGAGAAGGGCTCATCCCGCTGGCAACTTTATTTTTGATATCCAGGGAGAAGAAATATGCCAATCAAGTACCTTGCACTTGGTCCCCTGACCTAATATTGTAAAGTCAGCTAATATTGTTACGCTTTTAATAAACGCATAAGCTTTATTTAGTGGCTATTCATTTATTCCTATTATGCTTGAAGACTGATATTATTACGGCTTTTGGTGAATGCAAAAGCTTCAAGATTTTATGAAAATGAATTTTGGGGGTCGATATTGGTTCTTCATTTAATTGGAGTATTGCAATTTCAAATCAATGTCTGGTGAGAATGTTGTGGCACCATTCAATATGTTTGATGCTCCTGTTCTTCCCCATAATCATGTAGACTCCGATGTACCACCAACACCATTGGGTGATAATTCTGTAGGTATGGAGTCTGTGTATACATCACGAAGAAGAGGGATAGATATTTCAACGTCAACATCATTTAAATTTGGTAAAAAAATCAGCTGGAAGCACCTATATACAATAAGTAAATAAACATAATTAACAAAAACAAAATAATAATAATAAATGTTAATAACATTATCAAATGTAAAAGATGTTCATGATTAATATTGTTTAGAACAAAATGTTATAAAGTAGTTACCTCATTTTAGCCGTTTTATGGATTATGGTAACATCAATTATAGTTCTTGAGCGTTTAATTTAACTTTTAATAACTTTTTAGTATATATTTGTTCTACTAAATCCTAAAAATAAAAACCACAAATCAAAGTACTTACCTGCTTTTAGCCATTTTATGGATTATGTTAACATCAGTTATAGATCTTAACAGTTTCATTTAATTTTTAATTACTTTTTAGTATATAATTGTTCTACTAAATCCTAAAAATAAAAACCAAAAATCAAAATACTTACCTGCTTTTAGCCGTTTTATGGATTATGGTAACATCAATTATAGATCTTAACCGTTTCATTTAACTTTTAATTACTTTTTAGTATATATTTGTTCTACTAAATCCTAAAAATAAAAACCACAAGTCATACCCGTCCATCGGACGGGTTTTGACACTAGTATATATATATATATATATATATATATATATATGTATATATATATATATATATATATATATATATATATATATATATATATATATATATATATATATATAACCACCAAGGACCAATTAGATTTTAGTTATTTAATTTTCCTTTTTCCTTTTTCTCCCTATTTTTGCAGGGGTATTTTAGGTATTTTTCTTTTATTCCATATTAATTAACCGTATATTTTTACTCCTCTAATTATGGGATCACGATCAATTCATTTACAGATTTCAAAAACCCTAAATCAGTTTTCTCATTATCATCGGAAAATCAACTTGATCATCCAATTTCACAAAAACGATTGTTAAAAAAAGTTGTTCATAATCAATGGATTCTACCACTTGAAACTATGATGAAGATGACACTAATGCTCCAGTCCTTTCCCCCATGCAAACAGAAGCAAATGTTTCTATCCAATCTCCAATAAATGACGAACATGTTAATTCTAATGAAGATGTTTCTACAGGTATGTATCGTATTATATTAAATTTTTAGTCATGTAACTGAATTGTTCATGCGTTTTAGTTTCTTATAGAATTATAGGGTTTTATATAACGAAGGTCAAATGTGTATGCATAACAATGGAGAACATGGATGTATAATTTTGTTCTATTTTTTTTTGGTTTCTGTCAGTATAATTGTTATCATGCACATGTGTACAGGTTTGTCATAGTTTTGCAATTTTAAATAAGGTTTGTCATCTACCATGACATTGAATTTGGTATTTTCACATGTGTTTCAGATTTTCTTGTTTTTGAATATTGAAGTAAGTTAAATAAGGTTTGAATATTATTAGTTTAAGGTTCTGCCAGTATAATGTTTTCTGTGTTGAATTGGAATGTTATCATGCACTTGTGTACAGGAGTATCATAGTTTTTGCAATTTTATTGTATAGCATTACTTTTACGTATGGCTGTTTTTGTTGTGATTTTAATGCTTACTTCTTATTTTATTTGTTATTCAAATAGTTTATAGCAAATATAAGCAATGTACACATATGCACATATGTCAGTTGTTTGTTTAATATGTCATTTTTTTATATCAGTGATCGTGTATTACGTGATTGCATACCAAATTTGTCATTTGTTCATGTAATACGTGATTTACAGAAAATGTAAACGGGAAAGGTACTAATTGTAATAGAATCAGTGTACACATATGCACATGTGTCATTAGTTTGTTTTCTATGTTACTTATTCTATGGAAAAGTTTGTGGTGTATTACTTGATTGCAAACACATTTGATTATCATTAGTTTTTAATTCTAACTTATCATGCGTGTTTTTTTTTTATAATGTTTGTGTAGAGTATTCTGATTTGGACGATAGCGAGAAAAATGATGAGTGTATTCTAACACCCAAAGGCCATAAGTATTGGATTCCAGATGTACCATCTGATGAGAAGCCTAGTGAAGGGAATGTGTTTGACACTTTTGATGAGGCTTACGACATGTACCTTGAATATGCACTTAAGGCTAGGTTCTCAATTAGGAAATCAACATCAAAACGTACGAAAGGTGAGGTTACTCATAAATATATAGTATGTAGTAGGTCTGGAAAACCACGGAAAACCATAGTGAAAGATACGTTGGCCCAGGGATCTCAAAATGCTGATAATCAGAAAGATGGTGGTAATAAACCTAGGCAAATACGCAATTCCAATTACACTGTAACGGATTGCAAGGCATGTGTCAGGTTCAAGGCTATTCATGGTACATCGTCTTTTAAGTTATACGATTTTGTTGAAAACCATAATCACTCACTTCTTGATAAAAATAACACTGATCTTTTAAAAGCACGGTGTAAGTTGGATTTTAGTGATAAGTTGTTTATTCATAGGGCGTCACTTTCTAATGTTGGGCCAACTAAAGCTCATCGTCTTAGGGTTGAATTTATGGGTGGCTATCACAAGGTTCGTGGTAAGCCATCAGACTGGAAGAACTTCCATCGGTCAGTTAATAAATATATTGGTCCTAGGGATGCCCAAATGTTAGTAGATAAAATGAATGATAGGAAAAAACTTGTGCCTAATTTTTCATTTGAATACCACACCGTTGATGATGTTTTGTCGCGAATGTTTTGGGCCGACGAGACAATGAAATGCAATTACAACGCATTCGGTGATGTAGTTTCATTTGATGCTACGTATCGCAAAAACATGTAAAGTTCCAGGTCTTTCTTTTTACATCTGCTCTATTACATTAGTTATTCAATTATCATAACACGTGTGTTTTTACCCTAATTTATATCAATGCATCTATAGGTATCGGATGATCTTTGTTCCATTTACTGGCATTGACCATCACCAAAAATGTGTCACTCTTGGTGTTGCGTTAATTAGTGATGAAACAATCGAATCATACAAGTGGATCCTTACTGCTTTTAAGCAAGCGCATGGGAAAGAACCAATTCTAGCTGTTACAGACCAAGATCCAGCATTGCGTAATGCAGTTGAGGTTGTCTTCCCTGAAGCACACCATCGTTTATGTATGTGGCACATAACCCAGAAACTGCCTGGGAAGGTATTTTTCCTGATTATGCACATGTCTTTTTAGTGTTTTAATTTCTAATTACGTGTTCATTTTCATAAATGAATTCTATCTTATTCACATTATCTCATGTACAGATTTGTGGTGAAGTTGATTGAGACTCCGAATTTAAGAAACTTTTTCATAAACTTATATGGAACGTGTTTATTGAACCAACAAAATTTGAAGAGTGATGGCATGCTCTTATTGGTATGTTTAATTTGTCTGAAAACAAATGGTTGATAGAAATGTTTAAGATGAGGGATTTGTGGATCCCGGCCTATTTTAAGGAGTTGCCAATGTGCTGTCTCATGAAGACCACTTCGCGATCCGAAAGTTCAAATGCTTTCTTCCGTATTTTTTCTCACTCGGGAAACATGCTTGTTCAATTCAAGCTCCTGAAGGGATTAGGAATAAGGGTTGTGGTACGGGAGGCGGAAGATTTATTGGGCCGGGAGAAAAAGCTAAAACAAAGGCCAAAACAAAAAAGAAAGGTCGTACATGCAGTATTTGTGATGAACCAGGTCACAACATCAGCACATGCAAAAAGAAAAATGAAAAGAATAAAGGAGTATCCAATGATGATTCAGGTTTTGAAGATGAAGATTACGACAACGAGTTGTATGATAATTCAAATTAAGATACAATTAGTTTCGTCCTTGATACATTTTCTGGTTCACTATGCTTTTTAGACAGCTTTTCATCATGAATGTTTTCTGTTTTTCCCTTTTATTACATTGTTAAATTGGTACCACGACATTGAATTTGGTATTTTCACATGTGTTTCAGATTTTCTTGTTTTTGAATATTGAAGTAATTTAAATAAGGTTTGAATATTATTAGTTTAAGGTTTGTCCCTTATACATGTGTATACGCTTATCGTTGGTGTTCACACACCAGATTATATTGCTATTTCAGTTACTTAATCTTTTTATTAACATATACATGTCCAATTCGTGTACAATACATGCGTGTGTATATTTTGCAAATGTTTTACACATGTGCACTTCGTGTAATACTATTAAAATTGAAGCCAGATCATGTAATTTTATAGAATATTTATTCACATCTTCAATCTAATTAATTTGGTAGTCATTATCTCATTTGAATTTAAAACTCATATCTCTAATTTTTAACAAGATTCTTAAAAAACTTAAATATAATCATATCTATATTTTCAATATATAGATTATTTACATGCCTTTTTTTAAGCAGAGGTTGTTACACAATCATTTTTCCTTGATAACCCTAATTCAACCATTTATCCTCTATATATACTGTTTTAGCACACACATAAATATATAATTTTTATATATTCCTTTGTTAATATCTTTTATTATTTTGAAAATATGTCTTCACGAAGTTTCGAAAAATCTGAACAATTGAGCATACTTGAACGTCCCTATGTTGTCAACCCCGTGTTTAAAAAGAATAAAGGGCGTGGATCAAATGGACAATCTAATAGATCCCCCAAGATCCGTGTGTGCAGTTTCTGTCGTCAACCCGGACACAACATCCGTACATGTCCACTAAAGAAAAGTCAATCCAATGCCATCAAGAATGAAGACAAGCAAGATTCTGAATGAAGCTATGATGTTATACTCGTATTTTTCTACATCATGGATACTAAAAAAAGTTATTTGTGTTTCCATTAGTTGTCATGCTTTTTTGATTATTTTCAATAAATTGTGTATTTGCGTTTTCTGACGTAAATGTTGAAATATGGTTTATTTATATCACTTCCCTATTCAATTTTCAGGACATATTATCAATTTCCGTATTTTATGTCTTTTATACAAGTACATAACCAAAGTACTACAATTAATTAGATATTTTAGTCATTTTTTTTACCACATTCTGCATGTTTACATTTATGTACCACATACTAATCCTTATCCACATTCTTAATATAATATCTTGTTTACATTAAATTAACACATGTGTAATCACACACATAAACACACTTGTGCAATTACTAAAGTGATTAAAACACATATATAGTATTTTGCACACATCGTACTTACACACTTCTAATATACCTTTGTTACACACATTTTATACACATGTATCATACCCATTTTTTTAACTTCATTTGATATACATATTCGATACACATGTTTTATAAACTTATACATAGTAATCACACACATATTGAATAGAAACTTATAAGCATATTGTTGGGTTCAGTAAATACCCAAACCCCTTAAGTCTAGGATTTGAATAGAAAATACCCTACATGTTTAGTCCCTTATAACACTAACAAGTCACTGAGCGCCTAGTCTCGCAGTGAGCTATCTTCGGGATACTCAGTAAGAGACAAAGAAGAAGTCTCTCCACTCAGTAAGGCGAAACTTAAGGGGTGAATACTGAGTCAAGAAGAAGATGGTGGATTCAGTGAGTGATGACAATAACTCACTGAATCCTGAAACTCCTCACCAACTACTTACACTAAAGACAAACTGAAGTTGAAGACTGAAGAATGAGCGGGATAAGGTGGGGTAAGTTTGAATCAGATAAGACGAAGTCCTTATCAACCAAAGTCAACTTTCCCTGAATGGATAACTATTAGGCTCAGTGTCATCACTGACTAGTAGAAAGCAACCTTATCACTTACCCAATATAACCTTTGTAAACAGAGACAAAATACATCAGTATTTTGTCTTCTGTAACCTGTCAGTTTGTCCTCTAGGAAAGAGTTAAAAATTATACTTGTATAAATAGCATAAGAATTGGAGAGGAAGATTTCAAGCTTGTGGATTAATTGTAAAACACACACACAATCCATCTTTTACTCCTCCAAATACAACTCTGTCCCTGAGATAGCTCAGTGGTTCCATTGTAGTTGTGCTCAGACTTAGCCTGAGCTTAGTGAGGAGATACCATACTTGTCATTTCAATCCCAAGTACTATTCCGCAAGTACTTGGGTAATGTATTATTTTTTATTCATTTCTAATAAAGAATATAAATGTTGAAAATTATTCAGTGTGTTTTAACTTACATTACTTTCAGTCATTGTTCGCAATCTGTTTATTTATTGTTTTAAACTATTTTTAAGATTGTGAAACAGGAACAACAAGTGGTATCAGAGCAAGGCTGATTATAAAACTTTTTCAAGCCGCTCTAAAAGTTTTTAAATTAGGATCCTAATGACTGAAATTGAGGTGCCCCAACTTGTCGACAAAAAGGGTGGAGCTTATTCAGCTGTTGCCCCTCTACTCGAAGTTGGTTAATTTAACAAATGGAAAAAGCGAATGCTTTGCTATTTGACTGGGATGGAACCTTACTACATTAAGTGTATTAATGAAGGTCCATTTATCCCAAAGACTGCTGAAGGTTTGCCTAAACCTGAAGCTCAGTGGACTCAGGACGAGAGAAGAGTGGTCAACCAGGACCAAAGGCTCAAAAGTATCATCATATCTTGCCTTCCTGATGATATTATGTAGTCTGTTATAAGCTGTAGTACAACTAAACAAACCTGGGATGACCTGGTCCATAGTCATGAATGTCCATCTGATACCAAGGAAAACAGGGTAATAGACCTGAAACTTGAGTATAACACCTTCAGGGCTAAGGACTCAGAAACTCTGTCTCAAACTTACACCCGGTAAAAAACTTTGTTAAATGAACTGTCAAATGATGGTGTAAAATTGTCCAAGCATGAAATCAATGTTGGTTTTGTCAATAGTTTCCCTGAGAAGTGGTTGAATTTCTCTCATTGACTTAGGAATGCTAATCATATCCAGAATCTTGAACTTCCTAAAATATATGGGAAATTTGTCTATGAGGAAAACCTCATCAAGAGACGATACTCTGACTTAAAGAAGTCTCAGGAAGTCAAGAAGTCCCTGACCACCACTTCAACACCAATTTCTACTAATTTTTATTCTAACAGTGTGGTTCAAGATTTTCAAGAAAATTCAGATGATGAGGCTGATGAGAGGTTAAGCGAGGAGTACCTGAACGATTTAAATATTGAGTTTCAGGAAAGAGCACTCTTTGCTAACTCTAAAAGGTTTATACGAAGAAACAAAAAAATTTCAAATGCTAAAGCTAACGAGGACACTGAATGTTTTAAGTGTCATAAAAGAGGTCATTTTGCCAAAGAATGTTTTTCAAAAACAATTTTTTAACCCTCTTACAAACCATCAGGGTCAAATCAGTCCTCAGGCTTTAGCAAATTTCAACAAAAAATCTATCAGTCTCATCAAAAATTTTCAAAACAAATCTGATTAAAACAAAACTGTAGATTTTGAAGTTAAGTACAGGAAAGTCAAAGCTAAGCTAGCACTGCTTGAGACCAGTCCCTCAGAAATAACAAACAATGTTAAATATGTGCAGGGTAAAAACAAAGGCCTGGTTGCTGAAGTCTTCGACTGGGATGAAGAGCCAGTCTCCTTAGACGATGAAATGGTACAAGTCAGTGCACTGATGGCTCTCTCAGAAGAGGACAAGCTAGCTGTTGGGAAAAATCATGCCAGGAATGGAGAATGGGTCAACATCACAATGAAGAAGGTAATATTTTACTTTCTATGGATAATGACTCTGATTGGCAGTCTTATATGAACTATATCAATGTTGATCTTAAGTTTGTAGAAGAGCAACGATTAAATATTTTTTCAAAATACAACAAGTTAAGTTTTGAATTGAACAAGTGTAGGGATGCACTGCTTCTTTTAAAACAAGCTAAGCTTGAGGCTTCACACTGCAAATTCAAAACACTGAACTAGTTAAAAGAAATCAAGCTCTTCAAGAAAAACTTAAAAAGGAAAAAGATATCATTGAAAGTTGGACTGCTAAGAATCCTAGGGTCTTTGATGTTGTGGGAGCCCCCAGTAGCAAAAAGAGAGTCATAGGTGAAGATCATCTCCCTGACTCTCGCAACAAAGACCATAGTCCTAAACCATTTTGTTAGGTCACTAGTTTTACAACACAAGCTTACAAGAAAGAGATAAAGGCGATTGAACAATAAACCAAACACACATACACGATATACTTAGCCGGTTACGCGTAGGGCATGAGTGAAAGAGAAATATTGAACAACCAACCCTCAAGTGAGGGTTATTACATAGTATTTATAGGCAAGGAGCTAGGGCAACACTCCTACTACTTCCCTTTTCCTTATTGGACATGGGCCTAAGCTTATGGGCCTTCTACATAAGCTTGACCTTAAACAAACATAAAGGCCATAATAAGCTACCTATTACATATGAGAAGCTAACACTTGAATTAAGGTTTAGGAGTGATTCCAACAATCTCCCCCTCAAGTGTTGGTGATGAAAAACGGTGAAGGCGTTGATGTAATAGTAGCTTTGACGTCTTCTGTCATTCTTCTTTCTTGTGAGAAGGAATGCCTTGATTCGAACAATCTCCCCAGTGTAGAGAGATAGTTTACTTTGAACAGTTATGCTTTGACGTCATCTTTAACTTTGTTCTTTGATCTTTGTTCTTTGTGATGAAAGTGATAGTATGTTGTTGTCTGCATCAAGTCTGCCTCAGGTCTGCTTCGCTGCTCCAGTGTCTCCACGTCATTCTTCAACATGCTCACACGCTCTTTTGACGTTTGAATTCAGTACTGATGAAGTTCTTTAAGTCTTTAACTTTGTAGATTCTTTGATTTGACGAAGAATCATTCTGACTGTTGTGTTGCTTTTGGATAGAACTTCCATTAGTGATGATGTTGGCGTGAGCATGAGAAGAATCTGCACGATCATTCCGCTCCAGAGCTTCCATAAGAAGAAAACATTAAAACGGTTAGTAATAAGCGGATTCCAGCACTTACAAGTTTGAACTTCGAGAGTGTTAACAGCATAGTGTGAAAACACAACTCTAATTCTTACAAAGGCCGTTCCTGAATTGGAGTCCCACAAGTGAGATAACACGATGTACCGAAGTACACCTACGATTCAGATGAGTCGCTGAGGTACACCGAAGCATCACCTCACGACTGTAGACCGTTTGAGACCACTAAGCGCAATCCACGGGGAGTTGCCGAAGCGACCTGCTGTCAGGGCTGTTTGATGTTGACCCTGGCAGGAGTTTCCATTCAATCACTGAGGATCACAGTTGTGAACCTCTCATAAATGTTCTCGACAGATTGCTAAGATCTGTGAAGGACTCGATAATGTACCACTGAAATTCTTATTGTTGAACGTCAAGTGTATCTAAGAGATCTTTTGATGAATCTCGTGGCTCTAGACTCAATAGTGCATTTTCGTTTTCCTAAGCGGAGACTAGGGAGAGGGTCTCCTTCTTCAATACCAGCAATCTCTAAGAGAAAGCCGATAGTTTATGTAGGGTTCCCTGTGAGAATGAAACAAGCTTCTGTTGAGAGAAACTTGAGTGGTTAAGAAGGTTTAGTGCATGCGTCACTAGGTCCATGACGACTTTTAATCTTCAATACCAGCGTCACTAAGTGACAACTAGTAGCATATGAATTGAACCCGGTGTCTGCCCTAAGTTGAATAATCTGGAGGGCTATTTCTTTTCACCCTTTTCTTTGCATTTTTTTTAATTCTTCAACTCCTTCTTTCTCCGATTCTCATTTTCTCCTTTTTACAATCATACCTAAGGACTTCTAAATACTAACTATTTGTGGTGTCCTTGGGTAGATCCATCCGGCTCTGGCGGATCATAGGACGATTATTCCTAACCTTAGTCACCTTATAACTTCATGACTAACCTATGTTGCCATTAAAACCACTGTTGTGAAAAATCTCTCAAAGTGTTTGTGAATGAAAAACATTTTAGTACCACTGTTGAGATAAGATTTTGCATAAATACTCCCCCTCCACATGTGCTTAAGAGTTTTAACGGTTAAAATGCACAGTGAGGAAAGAGCGCGCACATTTTGAATTGATCAACTCAAGATAGACATTCCCCCGCGAGACACGGTTACGTGGCATAGTTAAAGAGTTGCATTGTCAGCTTTTAGGTGATAATTAGCTCTAATAACTACCTTGAAGGTGTAGACAATCCTCGAAAGGTTGTCAAACCCGTCAGAGTTCATGTCTACCAAGAGTTTCTCGAATGGTACATTCTACTCAGACAAGTCCTTTGCGAGACACGTTTACATCACTAGCGAACTAGCTTGAAATTATTACCCGTCCCGGACAAGTCTTTTCGAGTTACTAGCAGTTAAGAGCTCGTCAATTCATGGGTTAAAGTATTTTTACACGAGAGTTCATATAGCAAAATACAACATATTTCTTATCACGTATTTTTCTCCCCCTAAAAAATGGCATATAAAATGTTATTTTTGAAAATTTGAGAATAAATATGACCATTTCGAGTGTTGCGGGAAGAATGACCACTGTGAACAATTAGTGAACAAAGATTTTAGTCAAGTACTCCCCCTCAACGAGTGATATAAACGGTTGAGGTTTTGAAAATCATAAGGGAAAGTACTTGTTCTTTTGAGCAAAACCTTGAAAAATGAAAGGTTTGATAGGTTTTACTCAAAAGTAAGAAGCTTTCGCTCCTTTTATAAGGATTGTGGCACTGAAGCGTACCACTGGGTCCTTTATTTACAAGTACGGGTTGTACACTGTAATATGTGCACAAGCCATAGACATAATCAAACAAACAAAATCACATTCAAGAGAGTACCCAATGATTACAGACGATCAGCTACTTTCTGAGGACGTTGGAAAGTCAGAATCGGAAAGTTTGGTCATCCTCCCACATAGCTCTCCAACCGTTGCATCTGATCCCGATGAATCAAACATTCATCAATCCTAGTGATAAATCAACGAACATCCATGCGATCCTTTGAATTCCTTCTCTTCGTCTGAATTATACCCAACTCAATGTCCTTCAATCGATATGCCAATCCATCTCGAACCATCTCCAGGGTGGCGTCATAGAACTTAGTGAATTTCATCGAAAGCCATGAAGCAAGTATGATGATTTTCACTTTGGTAGACAAACCCAAACTTTTGTTTATGAACGATTTTGTACTGAGGTTCTTGATTGATTCCGATGAAGTGTAGAATTTAGGTAATATTCGACCCCGAGGTGGAGAACTTTCAACACGCTCTTTGATTTGAAGCGTATGAAAACAAGGAGTGCAGTAATGTACTTGATCTAAATTTCGGTTGAGGTTCTGGTTGGGGCTCAGGTATGTCGTGATCCTCACCACCAGTGTATGTAAAGTAATCAACGGTTTTCTCCATTGGTGGTGTGGTTTCTGAATCCCTTTGGTTGATCAGATGGTGGTGGCTGTGTAGCTTGTTGTGTAGTGGTGATAACCTACTTAACCATTTGTCGAATCATTGGATGGAGTTGCCTTCTTAACAGATTTTGTTGTTGACATAGGTGTTTCTTATGTGGATGGAGGTGATGATAGAGATGATGATTTGGGTTTGGTGGAAGTGTCAAGAGGTGTTTCAGAAGACTGTTGAGTTTGTGTATTGGATTGTCAACTATGTAGTTGTCTGATTCCTTCTTTAACTTTTCCTCTTCAGCTCTAGCAGCTTCTTCAGCCTCATTTCACATCATTTCCACTTTAGCCACCAAATTATCATCCTTAATGACTCTTTCATCCTTATCATGATCGTAATCTCCTTCGTCAGATATTTCCACATCTTCACCATGCTTTTCTTCTTGCGGTTGTTTTGTTGTGGTTGCTTCATTTTAACTGTTGTAGTGACAGTGACACCCTGATCCTTACCGGGTTGATTAACCGGATCAGATGGGGTAAGAAATGTTTACAATGGATCTTCCATAAGTGGAGGACTACTGCTTGACCCTCCTGCCCCACCGGGTTGATTAACCGGAAAGGTTGAAGCATGAAATTCCATCCATTTCTGCTTTAATGTCTTACGAAATTGTATTACCTCATCTATTGAATCATACTCATCATCAGGATGACTTTGTGAACATGAATTTGAATGGATGTAGCAGAAGGATGTCCACAGCAAATCTGCAAGATGATTATGAGCATATGAAGTAGTTGAAGATGACACAGAGATAGTTCTTGCCAATTGTTTTGTCGTATCCAGCTTGGAATGTGTTTGCCATCGAGAGCTCAGCTGGGGCATTGATGTTTGCTTGATTTGCAGCCATTTCATGATCTTAAAGTCATTAGACAAAGAGACAGACATATGGAAACACAATGTGTTTGTATTAGTCTGATTTATTATCTAATTACTTGTATGATGGTAACATGTTTATGTTAGTTACAAGTCCTAAGTCACATTAGTCCAAATGTATGAAGTTGATGTGATAAGTTACGTGAACATGTTAATTTTGAAATTTCAAAGAGCAATAATTCACTTAACACACAACATATTAACTTTTGTAAGCTTATATGAAACATCAGATATTTGTGACCTATGCGTAACATTTAACAAGTAGCATATGCGTAACGGGCCAAAAAGTAGTGAACAATGGGTTATGAGTAACAAGGATCCTTATGCGTAAGAACGGAGCTTATGCGTAGGAGTAAGCTAAAGCGTAAGACCAAGCTTAGGCGTAAGAGTTTCTTACGCGTAAGACAAGTTCAAAGGCTTTAAGCTTACGCGTAGGGAAAAGCTAGATGTTACGCGTACAGTTTACTCGTAAGAGCAAAGCTTATGCGTAACAAGCCTTGTTTACGAATATCTTTCCAAGATACACGTAATCCACTGTAGACCCCTTATGCGTAAGAGCTACGCGTAAGATTACTCTTAGGCGTGACCTTTACTCATAAAGTATTCCTTAAGCGTAACGGTTTGAACACCTAAAGATTCTGACATTACGAATAATTAACCTGTTAAATATAAACATGAAAACTTGATTGCAGTTAACTCCAAACATCTTTTAGATCACAAAACAAGCATAAGAACATATCAGATACACACAGAAAGACTTAGGAGTGAAATTACTTAAACCCTAAACCCTTAATCTACGTGTAAGGGATATAGCTACACAAATCAAACAAGAATGTTTCTGGAGTGTCCTAGATGTCATATGAGTGCAATGGAACAAGATTTAACACATTTCCACCACATAATCAAAAGATTTATGGGAGATGAACCCTAAAAACCTAAAACTTAAGTTCATACAGTTTAGATATTTCTGGGCTAATTTAAAGGTTCAAAAACATGCATATAAACTTATTCTAACACTTTCTTGACTACCTAATAACATATCACAGAAAAGAAAAACACTAGATGAGCGCAAGAACCCTAGAATTCAAATTAATGAAATTTAAGATTCAGGATGGTTTTGGACGATTGAAACAAGTTTAATAGACACTAAGAAAGGTTTTAACACAACTCATTTCAATCCAAACACTTTTATGCATAAACACCCAATTCGTTCGAGTGAACAATTTTCCAAAATCAGTTTAAAGAGTTTTAACCGTTGGATTTGAAAGAATTTTAGAAATCCTTGTTTATCATCTTGATTAAAAACAGTTTATAACTTATAGATTATGAAAAACTTGAATGGATTTAGAAGATTTGATTTGGGCCGTTTGATCTTGGTGGTTTAGGAGTAAATGAATTAATTTGCCAAGTTGACACATTCAGTCCCTCAACCTTAAAGAGGTTCCAACCAAGATCCTTTAACTTCCGTTTAGGTAAGACAAAACATTTGTAAGGCAAGAAAATTCACGATACTCCCCCTCAACTTTTGAAATAATGAAATGGTTAAAACATTTGAGTCCGAGGAGAGTATATGACAAGAAACTTATCCACCATTTTAGAAGAAACAACATAATTTTGAAAACATGGAAGTACAAGGTTTTATGAAACCGAAAAATATTTACTTTCTCCCCCTCAACACTTGTTCAGGAAAAATAGTGAAAGATTTGATAGAACAAAGTGTTGACTGAAGATTTGTACTTGCGATGTTTGAAAGAATTTAGATAGAAGAATGTTTTTGAGATTTTCTAATTTTATATTTTTGTATTTTGTTTTAGAAAAATATTTACAAAAGAGATTTTGGTGTTTGACAGGTTTTTAAGACTATTTTAGGAGGTCATCTAATTCCTCTTGAGTCAAACACCTCATACCAATCCGGTGGACCAACTCATTAAACCTAGCGGGAGGCAAGGCTTTGGTGAGAAGATCTGCCAATTGGTATTCTGTACCTACGAAGTATAATTCAACTGTACCCTGTTCCACGTGGTCCTTGATGAAATGATAACGAAGATCGATGTGCTTTGATTTCGAGTGCTGAACTGAGTTGCACGAGATCACAATGGCACTCCGATTGTCGCAGTACATCGGGCATCTGTCAAATACGTAACCATAGTCTTTGAGTTGTGTTCTCATCCAAATGACTTGAGCACAACACGCCGACATGGCTACATATTCTGCTTCGGTTGAGGACAGCGATGTACAATCCTGCTTCTTCGATTGCCAGGACACCAGTTTGTCACCAAGCAATTGTAAGGCTCCTGAAGCACTCTTTCGTAAATCTAAGCATCATGCGTGGTCAGCGTCTGAAAAAGCGATTAGTTCAAAACCAGAATCCTTCGGATACCAGATTCCCAAATTAATGGTTCCCTTGATGTATCGGAGGATTCTTTTAGCCTCTGAGAGGTGAGTTTCAGTTGGTCGCGACTGATAACGAGAGCAAAGATATACGGCAAAGACAATATCAGGTCTGCTAGCGGTTAGATACATGAGAGACCCAATAATACTACGGTATTTTGTAGGGTCCACCAATTTCCCATGTAAATCAGCGTCTAGCTTCTTGGTATGAGCCATTGGTGTGGCATAGGTGTCACAGGTTTTCATTCCAAATTTGTTTAACAATTCAAGGGCATATTTGGACTGACTCAAGAAAATACCACGGGGTGATTGATGAACTTGCAGTCCTAGAAAGAACGTAAGTTCACCCATCATGGACATTTCAAAATTTTTCTTCATTAGTTTTGCAAAAGCGATTGAATACTTTTTATGTGTTGACCCAAAAATGATGTCATCCACGTAAATTTGAACAATTAAGATATGTGCCCCGTGATATTGTATAAAAAGAGTAGGGTCGACCGAACCTTTGGTGAAATTATTAGCAATGAGGAAAGATGATAGCTTATCGTACCATGCCCGAGGAGCTTGTTTGAGACCATAAAGAGCTTTGTTGAGTTTGTAGACATGGTTCGGGAACTCGGGATCAACAAATCCTTCTGGTTGGCTGACATAAACCGTTTCTTTCAGTTGTCCGTTGAGAAACGCAGTTTTGACATCCATATGAAAGACCGTCATATTCATATGAGCCGCGAATGCGAGAAATATCCGAACAGCCTCAAGACGAGCAACCGGAGCAAAAGATTCTTCAAAGTCTATTCCCTCTTCCTGACGATAACCCTTAGCCACCAGACGTGACTTATTTCGGATAACATTTCCTTCAGCATCCAATTTGTTTTTCCAAATCCATTTGAGACCAATGACGTAGACCCCTGTTGGTCTTTCAAACAGTTCCCATACTTCAAGACGTTTGAATTGGTTGAGTTCTTCTTGCATGGATTCGATCCAGTTGTCTTTTGTCATTGCATCTTTGATGTTTTTAGGTTTAGATTGGCAGACAGTGAGTGCATAAATACAATGTTCACCATATGAGTGAAGGCGTTGTCTCGTAACAACTGGTTGATTCGGGTTACAATTAATATTTTCCAGAGGGTGGTCTTTTGTCCATCTATGTGTGGAGGGTTGATGTTGGTATACATTGTGCAGATTCTGAGGATTCAAATGGTTTGTTGATGATTCCGAGACATCAGGTGCAGCAGTGTCATTAGAAAACGGGTTAAAGAACGCATTTGGATCGAAATCTGCAGGTGGGGGTACTTCATTCAGAATATCATCAGCCGGTTCATCATTGTTGGAAGCGGTTTGTTCAACTGTTGTGTTGGAGTCAACTGGTGGTGCTTCTTCAACCGTAGTTGTTGTAGTAGGTGTATCAGGTATAAGAGTATTATCAGGTTGAGCAGCGGAAACAACGGATACACCTGGAGCACGTTCATCAATATCGTCACTGAACAGCGGAGCAAATAACCTTTCCATTTGTTGACGAGTAAGCTGGGGGCTTTGTTCAGCTGATGATGGGGTTTGGGGGAAGTTTAAGCGGTTGTGTCCGGGTTCCAAGCTGTTATACTCAGAAGCCATTTCCGTAAGTTCATCAAAATGAGCATGAATCGTTTCCATCACCTGTTTTGTACGACGATTCCAGATTCGGAAACCTTTTGAATTATCACAGTATCCGATAAAGACTCCAATGTCAGCTTTTGCTTTGAGCTTTCCAAAGTCATCACGATCATTATTCGGATAGCAAAGAGATCCAAATACATGAAAGTGTTTGAGATTCGGTTTTCTGTTGTGGACAAGCTCGAAAGGTGTTTTGTTGTGGCGTTTTGTAATCATAGACCGGTTTTGAGTATAGCATGCAGTAGATACAGCTTCTGCCCATAAGTAATCTGGGAGTTTGGCATTGATTAACATTGTTCTTGCAGCTTCCACCAACGTTCGGTTTCGTCTTTCAACAACTCCGTTTTGTTCAGGTGTGCGTGCAATAGATGTCTGATGCTGAATTCCCACTTTCTCATAAAATTCACGAAGAGTTTGGTTAACAAATTCAGTGCCTCTGTCTGTTCTGATTTGTCGGACAGTGTTTCGAAGCTGAACTTGTATTTTCGTGAGGAAGGTGATGATCATCTGTGGAGCTTGATCTTTGCTTCGAAGAAAGTAGACCCAAGTCCAGCGTGAATAGTCATCAACAATTACTAAGATGTAGCGTTTGCCATTGATCGTTTGCACGCGCATCGGGCCACACAAATCATGTGAAGAAGATGAAGCACATGCTGAGAGCTGTGTTCCACCTTTGAAGGAAAATAAGCACGAGTGCTTTTGCCTTGTTCACAAGCTGAGCAAAGGTGATCTTTTGAATACCGAAATCTTGGGAGTCCTTCAACTAGTTTGTGTCGAGCAAGGTTGGTGATGGTTTGAAAGTTTAGATGTGAGAGACGACGGTGCCATAGCCAGGATTTTGTTGATGTTGCCTTTGAAAGTAAGCAGATGGGAGAAGATGCAACCATGTCTTGCATAGAGATAGTGTAAAGACTGGAATTGCGCGAGCCAGACATAAGGTCGTTTCCTTGTAGATCACGAATGAAACAAGTTTTCTCCCTGAAAGCAACCTCCAAATCTCCATCACAAAACTGACCTACTGAAAACAGATTGTGACCGAGGCCTGACAGTGCCACTTTGATATAGTCTCCGTAGCCCATGATAGCTGCGAAGTGATCATTCCCGAACCTGACAGTGCCAATGAACTTTGCAATAAAGTTTGATAACAGTTTAAGGTTGCCTGTCATGTGTCGGGAACATCCGCTATCAACAATCCAGAGAATGATCTGTATCACCTGCATTACACACAGACGACACAGATGGAATAGAAGTAGATGTGGAACCCGAAATGTTAGAGGGTTCCGTAGCAGTTATAGTAGACACACACATCAATAGCTTTAGGTATCCATTTAAATCCTAGTGTGTTATATATCCATTTCTGCCATCTCCAACTAGTATTTGCTTTAGTCTTAGTGAATGCACTCGGTGGTACTACATTCCTAGGAGGTGAAATTGGAGCTACAGGGACAGCAATGCGTTTATTAGAATCTAAAGAGGGTGGTCTACCAAGCACAAACTTAGAAGGATTAGTTGGCCTAGAGGTATTCCGGTTCTTAGGATTCCTTAAACGAGAGATGATAGCTTTAGCAACACATTTGTCATGGCAATCAGAATTCATACTTTTACGACAAATAACACAAGGTGCATCAGACTGAATATCAAAAGTGCTTAAAGGTTTAGCATTCGTTACATCACTATTTCTATTACATTTGCCAGACGCAATATCTATAGTGGAAGCAACATGAGTCTTATTCATAGTCCTAGGGTGTTCTTCTACTTTAGCATTCCTTATTCATCTTTTCTTAGGTCGCAACTTCCTATTCTTCGATGTAGTGCTCCTAGGCTGTGAAGTGCGGATGTTTGGAAAAGATGCAACTATTCCTGTTTTAGTAGAAGGGAGCACGTTAGCAACTTGTGATTTGGCAGTTGGGATTCTAGGTTCACGATTACTGATTGTTACTGGTGCTATTCTCTTAATGATGGTAGGCGGAAGTTGTTCATACTTTCCTAACATTTCTCTTAACTTAAAGATAGTGTGAATCAAATCTTGATTTTCAGAACGAATATTACCAGCAAAATTCATGACTTCTCTAGTGTGAGCAAGATAGTGATCAAGTTCGTTTGATGCTTCATGACGAGTCTTTTTGAGTAAATCAAATATGACACCATATTCCTGTTTAACTTTTACAAGTTCTTGTTCATATTTTGAGATTTGACACTTAAAAGACACGTTTTGATCATCCAGTTGCTCAATTTTAGGATCAGAAGATTTTGCACGCAACTGAGCGATTTTCTTTTGAAAACCAAGTTGTTGAATGTGAATATCTTTTTCACACCAATTAAGACGACGTTTTGCATTGTAAAGTTCGTTAAGTAATCGTTTGTTTTCAGCATTTAAAGACTCGATCTGAAGCACATTATCAGTATTTTCAACGGTTACCACAGAGTCAACATTATCAGCAGAGATATAATCAGATGCATGTGGCAGAGAATTAAATAACACAACATTATGGATATCAGCACAGATAACATCTTTCAAGAGTCGATCGACATCTTTTCTCAACATTTTCTTTTTACGTTTAGTATTAGAAATAGATGTTTCTGTTTTCTCGAAGACGACCTTCATTACTCCAAGTTCCTTATGAAAGTCCCGTTCCCAAGACAATGCACAATTTTTCAAATTCTTAACATTTGGTAAAAGATTTTTCTGAAAAATGTCTCTTTGTTCTCGCGCCAGAGGCGATTGAAAATGTTGAACTTTGATTTCAGAATGATATTCTATCTCATGTTGTAAAGTTTTGAGGTCAGCCATGAAAATGTCAAAATATCTGAGAATTTTGCGGTTTTCAGGTTTTGAGTTTACTTCACTGATGGAAGGTAAAGGACCATAAATTTGTGCATAATCTGGTTTGGGATTAACATTAGAAGACTCAGGTGTTTTGATGATTACCCTTGGTGTGTTAGAAGAATCCGTTGGTGTGACAAAAGTGACCGGTTTTGAATAATTAAAAGGTTTGTTGTAAACAACAGTTTTTAATTTTGATCGACTCTCGTCTTCTGCATCTAATTCCTCTTGACGATGATATTCAACAACACTCATAACAGAATTATCAATTTTATATTCTGCACTGGAAACTTCAGGATTTGGTTTGAATGCTTTTGGTGAAAGCTTAGGTTTGTAATCAGCAAGATTTGGTCCATATCCATTTGGATTGGGTTTTAAAGTAAACTTTTCAATAGCTGTTACTGACTCACCATGTTTGTAAACAACAGTTTTAAACTCTTTAAGTTTGTTTTGTAAGCCGATGATTTCTTCGAGATGATCGTCTATTCGTTTCGTTGAATGCTTTTTGTATGCACAGAACTGTTTTTGACAATTTAACAACTCAGCCTTAGATTTTTGATTTTCCAAGGTGAGTGCATTAATTTGCTTTTTATGTTCATGTTTCAGTTGTTCTATTTCAGACAACAAAGCATTCTTCGAAGCGGCTAGATCACGCATCTGTCTCTCTAAATATTTTTTGTTTTGATGAGATTTGGCAAAGGCTGCTTCAAAACCGTTTTCACGTTTTTCTAGAGTTTTGAAAAAGTTGAGTTGGTTTTGTAAACATTCAAAATCCTTGGTTAACAGTGCATTTTTGCTTTTCAAGTCTTGATTAATGGCATGACATTTTTCCACTATGGTCTGATGGTCTTGTATTAAACGAGCAAAATCTGGATAAGGCAAAAATTATGTGTGTTCAACGTGAGTCACAACATGATCATTACTTAGATCCTCAAGTATAACCACAGAGTCAATTTGAGTGTCAAGGAAAACCATAAGGTCATCTTGATCGTCAAATATAACTACGGGGTCTAGTTGAAAATCGTCGGAATGAGATGTGGATGACTCATTTTGAACATTCGGAGCCTTGCCGGATTCAGATGTTGGCGGAGATATGAGATCAGAGATAAACATGGGTTGTTCAGGTACCTGAGACAAGCCATCAGTATCATACACTGGGACTGTGTCACTCATGTGTAACTCATGCATATTAGCCATCAACATAACAGCTGCATTGGCCTGCAAATCCTCCATATCATCATCTGAGTCTGGATTTGCCATAAAGCTCTGTTCTTTGTCTGTGAGAGTTCCACCAACTTCATCCTTAAGAGCCAAAAGAAGAGCCTCTTTGAAATAAGCACTGCCCCTAGTCCTTGGCTTTGGGCATGCATTAGCCAGGTGTCCCTTCTCATTGCAGTTGTAGCATCGAAGACCATTCAACCCATTCTGAGCATTTCCCTGTTCCACCATTTGAGCTCTGTTGTTGTTCCTACCCATAGCATTAAACCCTTGACCACCGCCCATCTGACGACCATAACCACGATTCTGAACTTCAAGTCTTCCATTGTTCACAACAGCTTGATTGCGTGTGTTAGATGAGGAACGAATACGATTGTTTGATTTGTTGGTATAACGGCCAAAAGCATTAGCAATCATAACAAATCCTTGTTGCAATGCTTCGAACGGATCGATGTCCTCATTAACTTCACTGACAATTGGTTGAGCATTGGTGTTGTTGTAAGAAACCAATTGATTTTGTTGAGCTTGTTGCTGTGAATGATCGTTTTGTGTGACTGAGGCAGTTGGTTGAGTTGCTTGTTGAGGAGGATAACTTTGTTGAGCATATAAGGCAAGTTGTTGATTTTCCGGATGTGTAGGTGGAGCAATTTGAGCATGGAGAATCCTTTCCCGATCAACTTCCTTTTCATGAGGCTTCAAGTAATCGTACAACAATCCATATGTAGAATGATGCATATTCTTCGCTTGACGGAGAAAAATGACATACTTCTCCCATTCAGGACCAAGACTACTCAGGAACTTAGTGTTTACTGCAATTCTTGGCATGATGATGTTGTGTTTATCCAAATCATTGATGATGTCTGAAAATCGATGATGATAGGACTCTAGTGTCTCTCCAGGTTCAATCATGAAGTGTTCATAAGCCAAGTAAATTTTGGATTCCAAATCCTCCTGATTGAGTACAGATCCTTCCATAAGAAGACGAATATGATCCCACATTTTCTGTGCAGTCTTTTGAGCATCAACACTACGAAGAATTGGGTTTGGTAATCCTAAGAGGATATATTCCATTGCAAGCTCATCTGCTTCATAGTGTAGAAGTTCTTGAGGATTCAAGTCTGCAACAGTAGCAATGTTCGTTTGTTCATCTCCTGGTAGAATAGCATTTGGATCTCCGGGTACAATGTCACACCCTCGCCAGAGGCGGAAACACGAGGTGTAACGGAAGGGAACATAAGCACAAGATAATAGAACATACCAACGTTAATATTTAAAAGAAAGAGTACACCATTACAATACCAGTTTAGCCGTCATCGGCAAATATATTACAAAGTTTAGATTCCAAAATATTTCGTTCTATTACATAACGATTTGTAGTGACAAGTGAAAACTTCATTATGCAAGACCTGATAGAAAAAGCTTACTAACGATCACCTGAAATGCATGAGAGAAAAACGGGTCAACTATGAAAATAGTTGGTGAGTAAACACGTTTCGTAAAATAAGAAAAACTCATAAGAAATATTCAAAGCTTTCGGTCATCGAAAATAATCCACAAAGCAAAGGCATTGTAAATCCACTCAGTTCCAAGTTCCGCCCATACAAAACTTGCAACCTGTGTGTTCACAACCCATTGCACAAAATATAGCGTCTAGTTTATGCTCATGCACACGTTGCCAAATGAGGTCACAAAGCAAAGGCATTGTAAATCCACTCAGTTCCAAGTTCCGCCCATACAAAACTTGCAACCTGTGTGTTCACAACCCATTGCCAAAAGTAGTATGTATAATGGTCAAGTATAAGCGGTCATAATAGTTCACAATATAGTACCACTAATATAATAATTCAGGGATGCTCCAAACATGGGAGACTTTGCAGTGATGCTCCGAACAAGGGAGACTTTGTAGTGATGCTTCTAATAAAGCCAAATTATGCTGGGTGCCACTACCCAAAGTTATACTGGGTGCCTCTTCCCAAAGATATACTGGGTGCCTCTTCCCAAAGATATACTGGGTGCCTCTTCCCAAAGCTATACTGGGTGCCTCTTCCCAAAGATACGCTCCGAACACGGGAGACTTTATAGTGATGCTCCGAACACGGGAGACTTTATAGTGATGCTCCGAACATAGGAGACTTTATAGTGATGCTCCGAACATGGGAGACTTTATAGTGATGCTCCGAACACGGGAGACTTTATAGTGATGCTCCGAACATAGGAGACTTTATAGTGATGCTCCGAACACGGGAGACTTTGGGACAAGGTCATAACATGTACGGTTCAATAAGTTCTAACAAGTCATAATTTCGTAATTAAGTTCAAGGATTTGTTTCAAGTTCACAAGTTCTAGTCAAACTAGTTAATAAAAGTAGTAAACAATTTAGCTCAAGAATGGTTCATGCATTTCGCCCCAAAATATAGTAAAACGGTAAAAAGGGGATGTGATTACTCACTTGATGAATCGGTATGATGACAAGAGTGAGTACACCGAGGTATAGAGAAACTTTAATCTTGACTTGTATGATAGTGGATAAATGGTGAGAACAAGAACGAATAAACCCGAATGATACTCCAAAACGATATGTAGTATATATAAAACCCGTAATCCTTCTAAACTTCCATGTCTTCTTTGTAAAAATCAAGAAAATAAATGTTTGAGGGGGGTGTTCTTTGTTCGGCAGTCAACAAAGAGAAAAGGAGAAAAAGAAATTAGTGTTGTATGTTTTTTTTTTCCAAGACCAATAAAAGACTTATTTAGTTATATATATAAAATGTAAGAAATAGGGAACAAGATCCACATTTTGTGGGATGCATAAATTTTTGGACGTGGCTTGATGAAGAAAAGTCACAAGTTTGTGATATTGTGTTTATTTTACAACAATGAGTGTAACTAGTTTATACATTTGAGCATTTAGGGTAGCGTTAGCTAAAAATAAATTTTAACGGCTCATAGTAAAGTATATTGAGGTCATATAAATTATAAAAATACTTTACTTGCAAAAATTGAGTGAAATAATAATTATCGTGTAGTTTTTGAGAAAAACGTCGTAATAATATAAATATAACGATTTATATACAAAATAATTTATAACACTAGGTAAACTCAAAATATTGTTTTTATAAACTAAATGTAAGTATAAAAATATGTCGGGATCATTTTTGGAAGTATTGGATTAAATGTTCAAAATAATAACTTACGCGATAGCGTTTATTTAATATGAAAATTTACGCGTTTAATGTGAAATGAAAATTCATGCATGAACTAATATGATGAATATTGAGTTTAAGAAATGACCGGAAATTGAGAATTGTGACATTCTTCCCATGTCAGCGGAATCACGTCCTCGTGATTCGATTAACGATACTATGGTCCGAACCTCGACAAGAGTTCTAAAAGTTCATGCTCGTACGAATAGTCTAAATGATCATGTCAATGCCCATGCGTCCAGGTTCCCCATTCAACTAAGTACGTGCCCGTGATTAGATTTGATAGGGTAACCTTACCCAATATCGAACGTAGCTCTCAAAAGACCTTTAGGTAGTCGATTCTAATTTAATCTCACAACTCATCAAACAAGAACTGTCATGAGATTAAACTAAACCGACTTGAGTAAACTTGTCTCTTAGCTTGATTTTCGCAACTCATCAAACAAGAACTGTCACTAGATCAAGCTAGGAAACAAGTTGTTAGAAAGATAGGATTCAACATCCTTGAATGAAGTCTTTTGAAAGATTCGTTCGATCTTGGATTTGCTTACACAATTCAAATCAAATCAACAAAATATATATAACAACTAAGGTCGATATCAATAGGTCTCAAATTAATCAATGTCGTGAACGTGGTAAAGATTGGAAGGAAGTTATGCACTCAAAATTATGTCGTACAGAAATAAGGTAGTTGTTTAAAGGAATGTACCCGTTACGCGTTGCGGGCTTCCTCGGTATCCAGATAGAATGCTCGACCACGTGCGGGGGGAACTTCAATGTTCTGATCTTGTGGGCCTTCTATTGCCAATGCCAGGTTTGGACGATTACCTCCTGAGCGTGTGTTTCTTGCAGCCATGATCTTTCAGTGGACCAAAACATCGGGTTGAGTAAACGACATTCGAACGAAGTCAGATGAGGTGCAGAACGGTGGTAATGTGTTATAGTAATCGAAATATGACAGGAACAGAGACATGCTATGTCTAACAAGTCGAAAGATGGAAAAGAGAAGATATGAACAAGGTACGGTAATGTAGACGTGAACGTAAAAACATGCTATTCATACCCACCCGACCAATGCAACTTCAGGTGACCAGACTCAAAAGACTCGACTAAACATGATTTAAATTTACCCTTCTTATCATTGCATGGTTCTTCATAAATTAGACATAGTTGATCAGGCTATGTATAATTTATGATTAACGATGCAACGATAGGACTAGATGACTCAGATGATGTTCAATGTTTATATATATATATATATTTTTTTTTTTTTTTCGGTTATAGCTGTGATTTTTATTTTTGAAAAATCGGCATTCTCTATAACCTTTGGCTCTGATACCAATCTGTCACACCCTCGCCAGAGGCGGAAACACGAGGTGTAACGGAAGGGAACATAAGCACAAGATAATAGAACATACCAACGTTAATATTTAAAAGAAAGAGTACACCATTACAATACCAGTTTAGCCGTCATCGGCAAATATATTACAAAGTTTAGATTCCAAAATATTTCGTTCTATTACATAACGATTTGTAGTGACAAGTGAAAACTTCATTATGCAAGACCTGATAGAAAAAGCTTACTAACGATCACCTGAAATGCATGAGAGAAAAACGGGTAAACTATGAAAATAGTTGGTGAGTAAACACGTTTCGTAAAATAAGAAAAACTCATAAGAAATATTCAAAGCTTTCGGTCATCGAAAATAATCCACAAAGCAAAGGCATTGTAAATCCACTCAGTTCCAAGTTCCGCCCATACAAAACTTGCAACCTGTGTGTTCACAACCCATTGCACAAAATATAGCGTCTAGTTTATGCTCATGCACACGTTGCCAAATGAGGTCACAAAGCAAAGGCATTGTAAATCCACTCAGTTCCAAGTTCCGCCCATACAAAACTTGCAACCTGTGTGTTCACAACCTATTGCCAAAAGTAGTATGTATAATGGTCAAGTATAAGCGGTCATAATAGTTCACAATATAGTACCACTAATATAATAATTCAGGGATGCTCCAAACATGGGAGACTTTGCAGTGATGCTCCGAACAAGGGAGACTTTGTAGTGATGCTTCTGATAAAGCCAAATTATGCTGGGTGCCACTACCCAAAGTTATACTGGGTGCCTCTTCCCAAAGATATACTGGGTGCCTCTTCCCAAAGATATACTGGGTGCCTCTTCCCAAAGATATACTGGGTGCCTCTTCCCAAAGATATACTGGGTGCCTCTTCCCAAAGATACGCTCCGAACACGGGAGACTTTATAGTGATGCTCCGAACACGGGAGACTTTATAGTGATGCTCCGAACATAGGAGACTTTATAGTGATGCTCCGAACATGGGAGACTTTATAGTGATGCTCCGAACACGGGAGACTTTATAGTGATGCTCCGAACATAGGAGACTTTATAGTGATGCTCCGAACACGGGAGACTTTGGGACAAGGTCATAACATGTACGGTTCAATAAGTTCTAACAAGTCATAATTTCGTAATTAAGTTCAAGGATTTGTTTCAAGTTCACAAGTTCTAGTCAAACTAGTTAATAAAAGTAGTAAACAATTTAGCTCAAGAATGGTTCATGCATTTCGCCCCAAAATATAGTAAAACGGTAAAAAGGGGATGTGATTACTCACTTGATGAATCGGTATGATGACAAGAGTGAGTACACCGAGGTATAGAGAAACTTTAATCTTGACTTGTATGATAGTGGATAAATGGTGAGAACAAGAACGAATAAACCCGAATGATACTCCAAAACGATATGTAGTATATATAAAACCCGTAATCCTTCTAAACTTCCATGTCTTCTTTGTAAAAATCAAGAAAATAAATGTTTGAGGGGGGTGTTCTTTGTTCGGCAGTCAACAAAGAGAAAAGAAGAAAAAGAAATTAGTGTTGTATGTTTTTTTTTTCCAAGACCAATAAAAGACTTATTTAGTTATATATATAAAATGTAAGAAATAGGGAACAAGATCCACATTTTGTGGGATGCATTAATGTTGGACGTGGCTTGTTGAAGAAAAAGTCACAAGTCGGTGATATTGTGTTTATTTTACAACAATGAGTGTAACTAGTTTATACATTTGAGCATTTAGGGTAGCGTTAGCTAAAAATAAATTTTAACGGCTCATAGTAAAGTATATTGAGGTCATATAAATTATAAAAATACTTTACTTGCAAAAATTGAGTGAAATAATAATTATCGTGTAGTTTTTGAGAAAAACGTCGTAATAATATAAATATAACGATTTATATACAAAATAATTTATAACACTAGGTAAACTCAAAATATTGTTTTTATAAACTAAATGTAAGTATAAAAATATGTCGGGATCATTTTTGGAAGTATTGGATTAAATGTTCAAAATAATAACTTACGCGATAGCGTTTATTTAATATGAAAATTTACGCGTTTAATGTGAAATGAAAATTCATGCATGAACTAATATGATGAATATTGAGTTTAAGAAATGACCGGAAATTGAGAATTGTGACATACAATGACAGTAGGCATCTCAAATGGACCTTCCAAGATAACCTTCTTTAAGAACTTTCCATGTGGCTTATTCAGATCACAAAACCTAAAGAACCTTATCACCCATTGATCGTAGTTTCCTGGAGTGAGCATTGGAGGTCTATCAAGTGATCCAGCCTCATGAATTGATTGTTGGCTGCTTAAAGCTTCACACATCTTTGCAAACCAAGTGGGTTCCTTCATAGTGTTCCTTGATGGATGTTGATTGAATTCGTTTGTGTAGGGTTGAACTTGAAGACTTGGTGGTGGTTGAACCATTTGAGGTTGTGGAATTGCAGCAAGTTGTGGAGTATGTTGTTGATTAAATTGTTGTTGATAAATTGCTTGTTGTTGATTCCATTGTTGATGTTGTGGAGTAAGTTGTTGTTGACGTTGAGAATAAGTGTAAGGGAAATAGTTAGAGTATGGTGGTTGTGACATGTTGAAAACTTGTGTTGGTAAAAATGGATCTTTGTAGTCGAATGAACCTTTGTTGATGAAGGATCCTTAGGCGTAGAAATCACAATAGCCAAGTAGCACTTACGCGTAAAAACACCAAAGTTACGCGTAACAATCACTAGTTACGCGTAGAATTTAGCTTACGCGTAAGTTGGGAAAAGACGCTAAAGTTATGCGTAGACACAAAGTTAGGCGTAGAAAGTTAGGCGTAGGATTATCTTATGTGTAAGACTAGGCTTAGGCGTAAGATGAATCTTATGCGTAGTATTTCTACGCGTAAGCTTTATGCTTATGCGTAAGTTTAGGGTTTTATCCCAAGTGATCTTTTACACTATCACAGTGCAAAAGATATCCAAATTCGACGTATTTTCAGGCTTATCCAAGCAAGAAAACACGGAGTAAACCACGAAAACGAAGATCAAACCAAGGATAACCTTACGCATAGTTTTAGGGTTTTGCTACGCGTAGGATTACTCGTAAAAATGATAATGCCCAAATATGTTTCTAAACCAGTTTTTGTGTGACGAAATAGCTTCAATAACACCAAAAGACACAAAAGTGTGAAACTTGATTATCCAAAGCTCTTAAAACAGTTATGCGTAGGTTGAAACCCTCGTACAAACACAAGCTTAAAAACGTAGATCCACGCGTAAAGTTTGAAAATTTTTGCCAAAAACAGTTATTTTAACACCTTAAAACATTGAAAGTACAAGAATCTTGGATTAAAAAGTGAAAAAAATGCGTTTTTGAGCGAACCAAAGTATCAAACGTGTGTTTTAAGCGTAGGACCGAAACCCACTTCAGAAACAAACACGATTCACCCAACTAGTAGGCGATTGATACCACTGTTAGGTCACTAGTTTTACAACACAAGCTTACAAGAAAGAGATAAAGGTGATTGAACAATAAACCAAACACACACACACGATATACTTAGCCGGTTACGCGTAGGGCATGAGTGAAAGAGAAATATTGAACAACCAACCCTCAAGTGAGGATTATTACATAGTATTTATAGGCAAGGAGCTAGGGCAACACTCCTACTCCTTCCCTTTTCCTTATTGGACATGGGCCTAAGCTTATGGGCCTTCTACATAAGCTTGACCTTAAACAAACATAAAGGCCATAATAAGCTACCTATTACATATGAGAAGCTAACACTTGAATTAAGGTTTAGGAGTGATTCCAACACATTTATGTCTGGTGGTATGATTACCAATATGGTGTCAATTCCCAAGCCCAGTGATTGGATTGAACGGGTTAACCCTGTGAGTAAGCTTCCAAATTTTGATTCTGGAAGGATTCTACAGCCTGAAAGCCAAGCTCTAAAGAGCATGCTTGGACTCCCTGACTGAGTCTGAAGCCGAATCTCAAGCACCACTTCCACCACTGAAACCTCTTCAGGGTGCTGCACCTAGCTCTGAGCTTACTCCTTTGCAATTCAACCCTCACTCACCAAAAAAAAAGGACTGGACTTGGTAGAACCATCCTGAAAAGACCCTCAAAACCAACCCAAGTAGAATCTGTTCCCACTGAGACTTCAACATCTTCAGTTCCTACTGAAGCAGACCAAATCCAGCAACTCACTGAACTTGTGAGGAAGCTGACTTATAAGATGGAATCTATCGAAAAAGCCCCTGATTCAATCAAGGAAACTAAGTCAGCCTCCTCTAGTTCATCAAGGTCAAAATCCACCAACAAACCTAAGCAGAAGTGTGATATGTGCCATTATACCAGTCATACCACTGATAATTGCTACAGAATCCTTTTTTGCATGATCTGCAAAAAGGAAGATCACAGAACTTCTAACCACTTACAGTATGTAAGCTCTTTCAGTGAAGCAACTCACACCAAATCTGGTCATCAGTTTGCTTCATACTCAAAGCAGGGTCAAAGACCTAAAGCTAAACCTTTTCCTCCTTGTCCTCATTATGGCTTTAATGATCATCTTCCTGATGATTGTCTCATGAACTCTTGCTGTGATATATGTGGAAATCCAGCTCATGAGACATCTCAGCATGATAAAGTCATCTAAGCAAGGAGAAGTTCAAAACAACCCCGCATCACTGAGTCTTCCTCAGTAAACAAATGCAAAACCTGTGGTAGCACAATGCACTCAACCACTGATCATGAATCAATTGCTAAGTTCAAACAGACCATGAGACCCAAACCCACTAGTAAGTGGGTCACTAAGAGAAACTAATTCAGTTTACTACTTGTGCAGAGACACGCCAGGGAGCCTATTTGGCATCTAGACAGTGGATGCTAAAGAAGCATGATTGGTGTGAAGGAGTATCTGCACAAGTATGTAAAGGAACCAGGACCCAAGGTAGTATTTGGTGATAACTCATCATGTCCCACTGAAGGTTATGGTTCAGTAAACTGCAATGGAATAGTTTTCTCTAGAATAGCTTATGTCAATGGTCTGAAATACAATCTTATTAGTGTCATTCAATTATGTGATGCTAAGTACATTGTCCAATTCAATGACAAACAAGGCACCATTTTCTATGCCAGCAAAGAAGTTGTTTTGATAGCTCCTAGAAGAGATGATGTTTATGTCTTAGACATGTCAACACTCTCTCAAGATGGAACTTGTCTCTTTGCCAAAGCCACTGAAACTGTCAACTGGCTGTGGCACAAGAGACTCTCTCACCTAAATTTCAAAAACATCAACAACTTGGCAAAACAAAACAAAGTCCTTGGTTTACCATCACTGGTTTTTGCAAAAGATAAACTATGCTCAGCCTGTGAAAAAGGCAAACACCACAAGGCATCATTCAAAACAAAACAAAATTTCTCTATCAAAAGCTGCCTTCACCTCCTTCACATGGATCTCTTTGGACCAGTCAGTCCAAGATCAATCCAGCATGAGAAGTATACACTTGTCATTGTTGATAAGTTCTCAAGATACACTTGGGTATACTTTATTTCCAAAAAGAGTCAAGCAGCTGATACAATAATGTCATTCATCAGGAAGATTGAAAATCAGAATGACATTACTGTTAAACAAATCAGAACTGACAATGGTATTGAGTTCAGAAATCAAGAGCTTGAGAGTTTCTGTGATGAAAAAGGAAGTTCTCAAAATTTCTCATCTCCTTATACCCCTGAACAAAATGGGGTTGCTGAAAGGAAAAACAGAACTCTCATTAAGGCTGCTAGAACCATGTTAAATGGCTCAGCTCTCTCAAAGCATTTCTGGACTGAAGCAGTCAAAACTGCCTGTTACACTCAAAACAGGTCAATCATTGTCAAAAGACATAACAAAACCCCATATGAGATCTTCAAAGGAAGACTTCCTGATATCAGCTACTTTCATGTGTTTGGGTATCCTGTGTTCATTCACAATCACAAGGATCACATAGGCAAGTTTGATGCAAAAGCTGATGATGGGTATTTCTTAGGTTACTAACTGATCTCCAAAGCCTTCAGGGTGTTTAACACCAGAAGATAACAAGTTGAGGAAACCTTTCATGTCACCTTTGATGAAAGTTCAGAAAGCATCAGATTCACCAATACCTCAGTGGAGGAAATAGGAATTGATGACTCAACAAGATATCCTCCTGATGAGTTCAACATTGAAATCAATTCCTCCTATCAAGCTGATGCTGACATCTCATATTATGTCTTACCTCACAACCTACCCCAACCAACCATCAGTGATTTCATTGATAATCAATTAGTCCCTTCTGGGATAGGTAATACTGAACCAAATGTTCAGGAACCTGTGATTCAAGAACCCCAACCTGAATAAAGCATCTCAATAGATGATCTCAATGATTATGTGGCTCATGCACCTGAACTCATTCCTGAGTTTCTAGTGACCTCTTTAAGCTCAGATCCTAGACCACAAAGTAAATGGACAAAATCTCAAGACATTGAGCTTGTAAACATCATTGGTGAACCCACTGAGGGCATGCTTACTAGAAGCATGGCTGCTAAGTTAACTGCAGCTTCAGCCAATGAATGTCAATATGCTGATTTTCTATCAAAAATAGAACCCAAAAGTGTCACTGAAGCTCTAAAACATCCAAGTTGGGTTCAGGCTATGCAAGAAGAACTTCAACAGTTTGATAAAAACAAGGTCATGACCTTGATCAAATGTCCTCAGGATGTCGTTGTCATAGGAATGAAGTGGGTTTTCAGAAACAAAACTTATGAAAACGACACTGTCATTAAAAACAAAGCCAGACTTGTAGCCAAAGGTTACGGTCAACAAGAAAGCATTGACTATGATGAGACATTTTCTCCTGTTGCAAGAATGGAAGCCATCAGGATCTTCTTTGCATTTGCTACCTACATGAACTTCAAAGTTTACCAAATGGATGTAAAAAGTGCATTCCTGAATGGTGAACTCAAGGAAGATGTGTATGTTCTGCAACCTCCTGGCTTTAAGAGTAGTGAATTCCCTGACTATGTCTGCAAGCTTGACAAAGCCCTTTATGGACTTAAACAAGCTCCCAGAGCATGGTATGAAACTCTCTCAGCCTTCCTGATTCAAAACAAGTTTGTCAGAGGAAAGATACACAACACATTGTTTATCTACAGGACAAAGCAAAATGTGATATTGGTCCAAGTATATCTTGATGACATCATCTTTGGCTCTACAAATTATACTCTTTGCAAACAGTTTGAAAAAGTGATGACCAAAAAGTTTGAAATGAGTATGATGGGTGAACTCACATACTTCCTTGGACTACAAATCAGGCAAACTGAAAAAGGAATCTCCATCAGTCAAGAGAAGTATACCAGAAATCTCTTGAAGAAATATGAGATATCTGACTGTGCCTCAGTGAAGACACCAATGGTCCCTCCTAACAACCTTGGACCTGATCTCACTGTCAAATCAGTCAATCAAACTCATTTCAGGGGGATTGTAGGTTCACTGATGTATCTAACTGCTTCCAGACCAGACATACAATTCTCAGTCTGTCTAATAGCAAGATATCAGTCCAATCCCAAATAATCCCATCTCACTGTAGCCAAAAGGATCCTCATATACCTGAAGGGAACTCCAAGCCTTGGACTTTACTATCCGAAGTGCTCAGGGTTTGACCTCAAGGGATATTCTGACTCTGATTATGCAGGCTGCAATATGGACTGAAAAAGTACCTCAGGGTCCTGTCAATTTCTTGGAGGAAAACTGGTTTGTTGGAGTGCTAAAAAGCAACAATCAGTGGCTATGTCTTCAGCTGAAGCTAAGTATGTGGCTGCTGCAGGATGCTGTGCCAATGTTTTATAGATGAAAAGTCAACTCAGTGACTATGATATCCATTACAAAATGGTACTCATCTTCTGTGACAACACCAGTGCTATTGCAATCTCCAACAACCTTGTCCTTCACCAAAGAACCAAACACATTGATATCATATATCATTTCATCAGGGACCACATAATGTAAGGAGACATAGAACTTCATTTCATCCCTACTGAATATCAACTTGTTGATATCTTCACCAAACCCTTAGATGAACCTACCTTTAGGAGACTGAAAGCTGAATTGGGAATGCTTGACATTGAAAGTCAGCAACCTGAAAATCAATCCCAATCTCAGTAAGTTCTCTTTGAAATGGTCCATGCTCCCTGAACAAAACCCCAAAACAACCTTCTCACTGAATGAGTAAGACTCATTCAGGGACCCTAACTTTGGATATTGAGCATTGAATGAGTAACTAAATGCACCAAGTATCAGTTACTTTAATGTCCTAGGTTGGTAAACATACCAATTTAATATAGGAATATATGTCTCTTTATCCTGTTGTCATCCAAGTCAAGGGTCCCTCAAACCTTACCGCATCCCACTTGGCATTAATTGCCTCCTCTCACAACAAATATCCTAAGGATATTTTAAACCTGCAAATGCACTTTTACTGTGCACTGCAACTGTTCCCTTGAAAAATGGGATTTTACTGCGGGTAGTGGAGTGGTGACATTAAATGAGGAAATTGAAACGGTTTCAAAAACCGACTTTACAAATCCCCATTTATGCAAAATTTACCCCTCTTACCACTCTATAAATACCCCTCTCAAAACATTAAAAACATACACAAATCATTTCTGCATCAAAACGCTGTCAAAATCACTTCTCAAACCCAGAAATCTGTATGTGTTCTTCAAATCCTCAAAACATTTTCAGTAAAATCTTCTCTGTAAACAATTTACAAAAGGTTTTTCATCACAAAACTTAAGAGATTCAAAACTCCTTAATTGTTCTTGACAAATAAAAAATATTTTCAAAACCCTAAAATCTTTTCTTAATGGAAATGGCAAGAACACAATCTCTTCAGTTTGCACCTCAGTGGGTAGGAGATCTTGATAATGTTGAATTCAAAACAAACAAAGTTATAGGCAATTTTGAATACCCCCCTGATGTCCCAGCCTATAAGGGAATCATGAAGTTTTTATTCAACTGCCCACTTAAACAGGCCTTTACTCAGTCCCCTTCTATCCTGTACCAAAACCTCCTCAGGGAGTTTTGGGCAACAGCTGTGGCCTATGACCCGACACCCTCTACTGATGAGAGTGACCTTAGACCACTCAGGGAGTATCTCATCAAGTTCAGTCTTTTTAATGGGGAAAAGTCAGTCACCCTGGACTATAAAACATTTTGTACATCAACAGGGTTAGACTATAATTCTGGTAACTATGTTGCCCATCCTGAACCCTCCACAGTTAAGGATGGGTTAAAACAAATTGTTTTAGATCCAAAGTTTTTGGACAGAACCCCAGTCACCAAGAACTCATTTCCTGCTGCTTGGAAGATCCTGTTCACATTTGTGATTCAGGTTCTCGACGGGAACCACTCATCCACTGAACATGTTAACTTTATTCAGTTGATGGTGGCATATTGCTTGATGACAAGGGTCACTGTCGACATAGGGGAGATCATTTACAGTGATCTCGTAACCAAGCTACTGAGCAAAACTAGGACAAAATACGTTTCGTACCCTAGGTTTGTCTCATGCGCTTTACAAGTGTTACTGGGTTGTAATTATCCTAAGGAATACAAATACTGTGCTTTACCTGGTATCCTGAGTCAATCAAGTTTTCAAAAAGACCCATCTCAAGTCCCTGAAATTGAATTGACGGCCCATATGGTTGCTGTAAACAACCAAAGGGACTCAGTGTCTCCTAACCCTGCTCCTAAAAAGAGAAAGGGGAAGTCTCAGACTGGGACTAAAACCAAACCCAACTCTCAGGGCCCTGAGGCTTCAGGAACACAGCCTAAAAGGCAAAGAAAACCCAAGACTGATCTGCCACCCAAAGGAAACCAAGCAACAACCACCCCGGTGACAACGAAGGACACTGATACATCACACAGTCATTGCCCTTGGTCCCAACTACTACTCCTCAAGATCCAGAGGGAAACAAACAACCCGCTGGTAGGGGAGCGCCTTCCACACTGCCCAAGGAGGACATTCGCCAATCAATGCTTTTGTCTGAGGGCTAAAAGAATGATCCCAAAGACTCAGGGGGAAAAACCCACCAGTGCTTGAAGGAGCACAGAGGGACAAAGACTCTGAGGGAAAGAACCTCCCTGCCGATACGGAACTCACCACCAATCCTGACGCCGGCGAAGGCACTGGGACAAACCCATCAGTGTCTGAGGGGTCAAAGGGGGACAAAGACTCAGAGGGACAAATACCACCCGCTGATATGGAACCCATCACCACCACTGGTTTGTTAACTGTTGCTGAGGTCACTAATATATTATTCTCTGATGAAGAACTTGCTGACAGTGAGGAAGAAATACTTTCAGCATGAGAAGAAATGGACGCAGATGTTCAAACACATGAACAAGAGCATCAGCCTGATCCACAAGAGCCTAAAGAGTCACCTGCCAAGCCTGATGATAATGACTCTGACTCCTCTTCCTCATCCTGTCCTAAGGAATTCAGAAAGTATGACAACACTCTTCCCCTGACTGAAAGACAGCTGGTTATGTGGATCACAAGAGCTTCAAGGAAGTTATATTCTGGTGTCACTGATACTCTATGGGATCAGAACGTTGAAGCAGCTTCCAGTTATGCTGATCTAAAAAATGAAGTGCTTAATTTCAATGCCAACACTGATGAGCACAGGGATATAATGTATGAACACCTCCAAAGACTGGATGATTACCTGAGAAAATTTCTCAAGCATTTTCAGACGTGTGGCGTCACGATTGATGAAATCAGGGATTCTGTCAAAGAAGACCCAGCACTCAATTCCAAAGTGCTGGAGGCTACTGAGGTCTACGTGAAGAATTCCTCTCATCTCACTGAACTCATCAACATGCTTCAATCTGCAAATGTTCAGGGTCTTCAGTCTTCCATTCAGTCTCTTCAATCAACACTGGGTTCATTGGATGTTCAAGTTAAAGATCTGGCTAAACCATCATCCTCTATGCCCTGGAATCTTGGGCCTAGAATGACTGACCTGGAATTATCTGAGGCCAATCTTGCTGAAAAGGTCTCCAATCTTCAACAAGATACAACTGACATCAAGGCCTTGGTCACGGAGATATACCAAGCCTTCAAAGGTCAAGCAACTCCTTCTCCCTCAGTATCCCAGGCAACTGTTGCTCTCACTGATGTTGCAGCAATAGTTGAGGGGGAGAGACCCACTAAAGAGACTCCTTCTCACACTGAGGGGGAGCCAGCTCAACCAGTATCAACCACTCCTATCTCATCAGTCCCACCATCAACAACAACAATAATGACAATGAAAGTAACAACACCACCACCTATAATGACAACAACACCTCCACTGGTAGCATCTTCTTCCACTCAAGACAAAGGAAAAGCCTTAATGACCACACCTGAGCCTGAGAAGATTCCATATGTCATCGGCAACACACAGTACCTACTTACTCCACAACAGCTAACAGCCTTTCTAGAAAAGGAAGACAAAAGAAAGAAACTGGCTGAAGAAGAAAGGAAAAGTAAAGAAGCACTGGTACAAGTTGTAGCTGAGGAAGCTGAAAACATTGGAATTGATCCCAAAAAGCTTCAAAAGGGTCAGGCTGGACAAAAGTTCAAAGATGCTCAGGCTGCAATGAGGAAGAAGTTGGACGAAAAGAACAGGAAAGCCGCTGTCATCAGGCAAGAAATAATTGACCACTACAATTGGTCAATGACAAGCAGAAGGCTACCTGAAAAGATCACTGATGTGAGAATCATCCCCAAGTCCAAACCACTGGCAATGAACGTCTACTTGGAGGATGATAAAAGGCACTTTGAGGTTCATGATCCCATGAAATTCACTGATTTTAGGATCACTGAACTTAATGAGCTTGGCCCCATCATATCAAAGAAGCAGAATGCAGTAGTCAAGGAGCTGATGAAATCCCTAAGCAAAAGATATGAAAGACTGAGGGAAGCACCAACACAACTTAGGATTCAGCCAGCTTTAACTGCACCTCAAGGATCTCAACTAGGGATGGCAAAAAAATCTGTACCCGATGGGGACCCGATCCCCAAACCCGATTTTAACTGGGGAATCCCCGAGTTGACCGGGGATGGGGAATCCCCAAAAGATGAAACCGAGGATGGGGTGGGGATGGGGATAACATAAATCCCCGAACCCGACCCCGACTCTGATCTTTCTAGTGTATATATATATTTAGAATTTATATGTTATATATCCATACTCGATTAACTTGTATATGTATATGTATATATGTTTATGAGTATCGACATGTATATTCATATGCATATGTGATATTTATAGAATCAAGTACCTTTTCGAATTAGAAGCATAAGCACCAACAACACATTACTTATTATTTTGTCTGAATAGACACATGATACATGTTATTTTTATATTATATGTGATGTTACAATGTTGAGGATGCTTTAAAGTTGAATTGAAGTAGTAATGAATCCTACTATGTGTGATGTACGCATGTTTCTTGAAACACTTTATGAGTTAACATTCTTTATATTTTTGATGAGTTGATGGAAATTTTATGTTAGTTCATAAGGATTGAAAATCCCCAAATCCCCACGGGGATCCCCGATCCCCATTGAAGACGGGGATGGGGATGTAAAGAAATTCCTCGATGGGGATGGGGATGGGGATGGGGATGTAGAGTTAAAACAGGGATGGGGATGGTAAATACAATCCCCGATATTCCCCGCCCCATTGCCATCCCTAATCTCAACCTCAGTCATCCCAAGGCAAAAGGAAGAGGGTTGAATCTGAGCCTGAAATCAAAGTGCCTGGCCTGGACTGCAACAGGGAGCTACCAGAAGGAGTGAAGTTTGTAAACTGTCTTTGCATAAAAGAGCCTGAAAGAGGACTCTTCTTTATTGATGTCTATGGAAACCCAACATTCCAAAGGTGGAGTGACATTGATCTTGCAGGGGTGTCAACAATGGCAAGTTATCTACCAGTGGCCTCTCAAATCCAAACTCCAACAAATTTCAGGTTCTGCAATGACTTGAATGCTAAGATAAGAGAGCACCCTGACAAAGAAACACTGCTCAAGAAGAAACCAAAGCTTGAAGCACTGGGAATCCATCTTGAGTGATATTTTTATCTCTTGTACTAGTGATAGAAACTACGTAAGTTGATCAATAAACGATGTATGTTTTGTTAAAATATTCAGTGTTCCTTATTATGTTCATTAGTACATTCAGTATAAAAAGAAGCCATTTTCTCACTTACACTGATCAAACACTTAGGCTATTTGTATATCCAAATAGGGGGATACTGTTGGGTTCAGTAAATACCCAAACCCCTTAAGTCTAGGATTTGAATAGAAAATACCCTATTTGTTTAGTCCCTTATAACACTAACAAGTCATTGAGCGCATAGTCTCTCAGTGAGCTATCTTTGGGATACTCAGTAAGAGACAAAAAAGAAGTCTCTCCACTTAGTAAGACGGAACTTAAGGGGTAAAGACTGAGTCAAGAAGAAGATGGTGGATTTAGTGAGTGATGACAATAACTCACTGAATCCCGAAACTCCTCACCAACTACTTACACTAAAGACAAACTGAAGTTGAAGACTGAAGGCAATGAAGACTGAAGAATAAGCAGGATAAGGCGGGATAAGTTTGAATCAGATAAGACAAAGTCCTTATCAACCAAAGTCAACTTTCCCTGAATCTCTAACTATCAGGCTCAGTGTCATGAATGACTAGAAGAAAGCAGCCTTGTCACTTACCCAATATAGCCTTTGTAAACAGAGACAAAATACATCAGTATTTTGTCTTCTGTAACCTGTCAGTTTATCCTCTAGGAAAGAGTTAAAAATCATACTTGTATAAATAGCATAAGAGTTGGAGTGGAAGATTTCAAGTTTGTGGATTAATTGTAAAACACACACAAGCCATCTTCCACTCCTCCAAATACAACTTTGTCCCTGAGATAGCTCAGTGGTTCCTTTGTAGTTGTGCTCAGACTTAGCCTGAGCTTAGTGAGGAGATACCATACTTGTCATTTCAATCCCAAGTACTATTCCGCAAGTACTTGGGTAATGTATTCTTTTTTATTCATTTCTAATAAAGAATATAAACGTTGAAAATTATTCAGTGTGTTTTAACTTACATTACTTTCAGTCATTGTTCGCAATATGTTTATTTATTGTTTTAAACTGTTTTTAAGATTGTGAAACGGGAACAACACATATTAAATTAACACATATGTAATTTTTTTTACACATGTGTTTTTGCTTTTCAAATACATGTGCAATTTTATTTACACATGTGTTATAACATCAAATTACACAAAGAAAGCTATAAGGAACAATGGTTTACATGTGCTTTGCTTGTCCTATACATGTTCATATACATGTGCAATTTTCATATACATGTGCAATGTGGTTATAAATCCTTTCTACATTTCAGTATACCAAAGACTCATGTGTTTTCTAAATCCTTTGTACATCATTCACATTCAAACTACATTTTCGTACAGCATTATTTGTACACTTGTGCAAACAGCTTTTTTTATAAAGCTTTATATCAAAATGTTACTATACTTTAAGCTAATCAATATGCAATCATCTTAAAATAATTCCAAAACAATCAGAATTAAACTAAATGTTTGGATACCCATTCAAAATAAATACCTTCAAGGTATTAAAAACCAAGTCAACATACGTAAACAGACCAAAGCATAATAATTGTCTAAATTTAACCAACATAAACTTAAGTAATAACCAAAACGGTTGTTTTTTTCCTTTCTACCCTGAATTGCTAGATAGCAGCAATCATAGCATAGACATTAGCAGTCATCAAATACCATCCAGATAGTAGTATTTTCGCAACATACTTCAACCTTAACTTGTTCACCTGCACTATCTGCTTACGCGCATCACCTGACAAACCACAATCATACCTTTCCATTGGTTCTCCCATGTAGGTTTCCATATGACGCATAACAACTACTCCAGAGTTTGGGACCTTCGATTCTGTTCGCCACTTCAGAATCAGAATTTGCATTTGAATGGTGAATATATCAACTGCTTTTGGATGTCCAGCTTCTGTCAGATATCTCCCAAAGTCCACATGCTGTGTTTTATCAAAAAAAATTATACACAATACCTTTTTGTTCTCATATTATACATAATATATTATGTTATTCTTTGTATATATGGAATTAACTAAACGTACCACTATAATCGCCACGCTATCATCTGAGACTGTTTCTTCACCGTCTACTATTTTTCTAGCCGGTGGAGTTTTTTTTACCCTTCTTTGTCATAACATTCCTACTACCCTTGCTATCCAACATCCAGACACCACATTTCTTTAAATTGAATATTAGCAGAAAATTGTGTTCCCCATTTGACACAGGAATAAACATCTGCATGTTTATTACAGAAACATATACACATGTGTAAATTCACCCTGATACAGTTGTTGCATACAACAATATAATCATTCACTTACTAAAATAGACAGCAAGTTCCAAAAAATACACAACTATATATTCACTAAACATACACATGTGCACAATTCCATTTATAAAAATGTGACATACTACAATTCAGATAACAATTTAACTATTTAGTTACATGTTTGCATTTGCATAAAAATCACAACCTAATCAGTCAGACAATTCCAGTTACTACACAACTATGTATTCACTTGATATACACATGGGTGCATTTGCAATTATAGAAATTTTAAATACTACAAATTAAACAGCAATACTTACAAGTTCCACGCATTTAAACGCTTTAGTCTTGCCATCTTTTGCTAGTGCCCTATCAACATATTCACTGAACATCTGCATCCGTTCATCAGCACTGTATAGCACATTTTGGAACCTTTTGGTATGCTTTTAATAATCAATATATTTGTACTTTAATAACATTATCATACAATATACCTTTTATGCACACGTATTATACTATTTTATATGTGATACCAGAGTACTTACCACGATAAAAGTTGGCATAAAATACCAAAGAGGTGAATTTGGTCCTCTTGTACGTTCACCGATATTCAATATCTCTGACCATGCATTAATCAAATTCGGCACCACATGTTATGATTGTCCCAAACTCTCCAACATCAATCGGCTTGAACTGTGTCCAGTTTTGGTGCTGAATAATATGTCACTTACAAGGGAAGAAAATAACAAAGGATGTATAAGCACACATGTAAATATAAATTTCAAATGAGTCTAACGTATATAAATTACAAAATATATTACTACACATGTGAATATACATTTAAATGACTATAAGGTATATAAATTAATACATGTATCAGATTGTGTGTGTATATATATATATATATATATATATATATATATATATATATATATATATATATATATATATATATATATATATATATATATATATATATATATATATATATATATATATAGATTGCATGTCTTTTATTCATACATGTATCGCATTATATAAATATTTCACTTACAAGCTTATAAGATTATAAAGTGTATTATCATACATGTAAATATACCTTGTATCAGATTCATTATACGTTTTATGCTTTTTACTTTTACCATCATCATACATGTGTATTGTTATTTTTACACATGTTACAGAAGGACCCTTAAATATATATGTTTGTTCCCTTTTATTTTTTTAACCTATGTAAACACATGTATAAATGCAATTACATTCATATAAACATCTATACTTTTTTGGAAACTTCACATATTTTGTAATGTTAATAGAAATTGAATAAACAGACTATAACAATGTACTTACTCAGGATTCCCAGACATCTCAAACACAAGCTTGCACACCTTCTTCTCTTGGGCATCCAACGGACTGAAATCGACAGCTTTGACACAAAATGGTGATCTCATTTGTGCACTAACTACGTGCTCTCTCTATCCACGTTGTTTCACTGTACCTTGATCAGGAACATTTGGTGGAACAAAACTCACTGGAACCGCTGCGACTGCTCTCGCTTTATTGCCTGAACGCTCCTTATTAGCGGCAGCTTTTAGTTCCTCATAACTCTGTGTAAAATTCAAGCTATACGATGGCAACTCATCTAATGCCACACCCTTCCCCTTCCTATACTCATCAGAAACCTTATCAACACTATCTAGCACTAACGCTTCTGTTTCCATCCCTAACGTAGTTCTGGTGTGTCAAACCAACCACCACCCGTCAAATTCCCACTACCACTTGTCACGTTAGGCGTACCAGCTTCAACATTTTCTTTGGGACCCATTCCTCCAGATGTCCCTCCCCTGTTCAAACCTTTTCCATGATTCGCCATATCCAACATACGCAATACTTCCATATACTTATTTTCTAATGCTTTTAACTCCTCACTCTCTGGAAAAACCACCAAGCCTAAGCACATGTTTTTTCAAAACATGATCCAGCCTTTCTGATTGTTTCAATATACTTACCAAGCTTCCAGACAAACCCCTGCATATACATGTATCAATTTACAAATCAGATAAACAAATACCCTATACAACAAAATTGTGTTTAAACTATGTTAATACAAATATCGTCATTAAACGTTATTTATATTTTATGATCTTTACCTAAGTTTTGTTAACGACAAAATTAAATTAAATTTTTATAAAGCTTAAAGCTTGTCAAGTTTAATAGATATTAAAATAAACTTTTTATCAAATAATATCTTCATCACTCAAGCATTTACATGTTAATTAATCATATTGTTAATATGCCTCTAAACCATAATGTATGTTAACATTTTTAGATCAAACATGTTTTGGTTTCTTAAAAACAAAAACATTACATATGCATTTACATTTAACATATTTCTAAAAATAGAAAAACAACACATGACATCATGTAGTGCATCATTGAAATCTCTAGAAGATTTCACTAGATATTTTGTGTAGATTTAGACTCTACATATCTTACACAATCTGGATAGATATGGTTGACTTTGGTAATATTTTGGTGATCTTGATGTCAGACCCCGGCGGCACCAAATTAATACACGGGCGGAACCCTTTTAAGGGATCCGTGGTCCGTGGTGCCTGCTGATCATTTTGGCTATAAATATCAAAGCCAAACCAAGTTGTTTTTTTATCCCTTTATAGCATATTCACATACATTCCTTCTCTCTAACATTTCTAACTTAGTTTCATATCATTATAGTGATCCTCTTTTGTAGCAAAGAAGATCAAGGCATATTCAGGCTTCAACAAATAGTTGGAAGTCTTGTTTGTTTATTGTTGTATAATCTAGTGTTGATTCATACATCATTGTTGTACCAAACCATCATAATCTTGTGAGTGTGAGTGGTTAGTATTTTAGTCCTTAAAATACATTGTGTGTGGGAGTGGTTGTACCCTTGAAAAGAACTCGACATCTAGCTTAGTGTCGGAAATAGTGTGTAAGCGAAGTGTAAAGGTTTCTCCGCCGGTGAAAGGAGCTTGTTGACTAGTGAAGTTAAACTCTCGAGTGTGAGACTCGGGGAGTGGAGTAGGGCAAGGAAAAAGAGTCCTTGTAGACCGAACCACTATAAACAACTTGTCGTGGTTTGATTGTTTCTTTCCTTATTTACTATATATATATTGCTTGCATATTGATTAACATGTCTAAGATCAATATCATTGATCTTTCAATAAGTTTCAAAACAAAGTTTTTAATCGGTAAACTATTCAACCCCCCTCCTAGTTTTCCACAATTTGTACCAGAGCCTCGTTGCTCAAGAATTTCTAAAATATATTGTATTTTATAAACTTGAAACGATTCATGGATTCCAAAAACTTTAAAGGAGGGCAATCTATGCAAAGACCATCACTCTTTGAAACCAATGGATTTATCTATTGGAAAAACCGTTTTGAAACATACGTAAAATCAAAAGATATAGATCTTTGGTTTGTTATAATTAAAGGAGACTTTAGTTCTACAACAAAAGATATTTCTGTTGATGATCAAAAGAAATTAATAGCCAAAAATAATGAAGCTAAAATGATGCTTTATAATGCTTTACCTAGAAATGAATATGAAAGAGTTTTTATGTGTGAAACCGCTAAAGACATTTGGGAATCTTTGATTATTACACATCAAGGAAATTCACAAGTCAAGGATAACAAAATTGATCTTCTTGTTCAACAATATAAACAATTTGTTATCCCTGAAGATGAAACCATTGATTGTGGTTTTGCTCGCTTTAATACTATTATTACATCTCTTAAAGCACTTGATGAATCTTTTCGTAGTAAGAACTTTGTCAGGAAATTTCTTAGAGCACTCCATCCGAAGTAGAGAGCTAAAGTAACGGTTATTGAGGAATCAAAAGATCTCTAAAAAATGTCACTAGACGAGCTAATCGGAAACCTCAAAGTACACGAAATGGTGATGGAGAAAGATTCGGAAATCATCAAAGGAAAAAGAGAAAAAGTCAAATCCGTTGCTCTAAAGGCAAGAACGGAATCAAGTGATGATGACGAATATTGCTCCAGTAGTGAAGATGAGGAATATGCTATGGCCGTTAGAGATTTCAAAAAGTTCTTTAGAAGAAGATGAAAGTTCGTAAGACACCCCGAGAACAAAAGAAGCCATTCCGAAAAGACCGAGATGACAAAAAGGGAAAAGGTGAAAGAAAGTGTTTTAGATGTGGTGATGCAAGTCATCTAATAGGAGATTTCTCCAAGCCACCTAAAAGCAAAACTCAATGAGCTTTTGTAAGTGGTGCTTGGAGTGATAGTGAGGATGATGAAGAATCAATCAAGGATGAGATCGCTCTAATGGCACATGAATCAAACGAGGTACATTCCGACTCATCTTATTCTTCTATTGATTATGACACTTTGCAAAAACAATATAATTAATTATGTGAGCTTAGTTTAAAAATCATAACTAAAAATAAGTTTTTAAAGACTAAAAAGGAATTTTTAGAAAATGAAGTCTATGAGTTAAAAGAAAAGGGAAAACGATTGGAAAAGGGTAAAGCAAATGATGATGATTGCAAATCATGTCAAGAGCTTAGTCTTGAAATAGAAAACTAAAGCTCACACAAGAAGTTCTAATCGAACATAACTCTAAGTTTAAAAGGTTTAACAAAAATATTGCTTGTGCCGATGAAATAGTTAGAATTCAAAAAACACAAGGAAACATGAATGGACTAGGATTTTATGAAGTATTAATTCCAAAGAGTCAAACCAAAATGGTCGAAAAAGACAAATAAAATGTCAAAATTGCTGCAGTACAACACGGACCAGACGGACCCAAAAATAGGGTTCCGTCCGTTGTACATTTTGGTGCCGTAGGGACTGCAGCAGGACAGAATGTTTGCAATACGGACCGTAGTGAATATGTCAAAGTAACAAAGAAAACCAAGAATAATGTTAAACTAAAACCTGTTGTTACATCAGGAGTAGGACTTGCTAGAAATGAATTTAGATCTAAAACTATTCAACAACGGTCTAAAACACCTATTGCCAAACGCCTCTTTCCCAAGAGCAACCACAACATACAACCCAACTATCAACATACCGGTTGGAATCAAAACTTCCCTAGACCATATCAAACTCCAAATTACATGCCATGGAACCCTTACCCATCATTTCCATATATGAACCAAGTAAATGATATGTTTAACCCAAACGGACCCATGAGATATTGGGGAACAAACGCTTGAGTTATTTGTGTCATAGGTATGCTTGAAAGTTGGATTAGAACCTGATGAATGGATAAAAGATAGTGGATGCTCACGACACATGACGGGCAAAAAAAGCCTCTTCTCAACATACCAAGAGTATGGCGGAGTTAATGTCACTTTTGGTAGCAATCTCAAAAGCAAAATCATTGGCAAAGGTACGATCGCTCATAACTCCCTAACTATTGAAAATGTTGCTCATGTCGACAGGTTAGGATTTAATCTACTTAGTATTAGCCAACTATGTGATAAAAAGTATAAAGTACTATTTGAAGAAAATGGTAGTAAAATACTAAAAGATGGTCTCACCATAGCTAAAGGAGTTAGGAAAAATAACATCTACGTCATGAAAATAGATAAAACATCTAATGACAAACTTTGTCTAACAACCTTAGATGATAACTCAACTATTTGGCATAGACGCTTAGGTCACGCTAATATGAGACTTATCCAAAACCTATCTTCAAAAGAGCTAGTTAGAAATTTACCAAAACTAAAATATGACCAACACTTTAAAATTGGTAAACAAACTCATAGTAGCCATAAGGCTAAAAACATGGTGTCCACATCTAAGTGTCTAGAGCTTTTGCATATGGACTTGTTTTGTCCTTACGCTATAAGAAGTTATGGTGGCAACTTATACACTTTGGTTATAGTAGATGATTACTCAAGGTTTAATTGGACATTATTTTTGAAAACCAAAAATGAAGCTTTTGATAAATTTGAAATTATTAGCAAGAAAATTCAAAATCAACTAGGTGTTAACATTGTGTCGATCCGAACGGATCATGGTCGTGAATTTGACAATGAAACAAAATTTGGAAACTTTTGTGATACAAATGGTATAACACATAACTTCTCGGCTCCTCGAACACCTCAATCTAATGGAGTTGTAGAACGTAAAAGTAGAACCATTCAAGAAATGAGTAGAACAATGCTTAATAAACAAAACATACCTCAAAAGTTTTGGAGTAACGCCGTTGACACTTCTACATATATTTTAAATAGAGTCTTAATACGTCATTTCTTAAACAAAACACCATATGAATTATATAAAGGCAAAAAGCCAACTTTAGGATATTTTAGAGTGTTTGGATGTAAATGTTTCATTGTTAATACTAAAGACTATCTCACCAAGTTTGATCCAAAGTATTATGAAGGTGTATTTCTTGGTTACTCACAAACTAGTAAAGCTTACATTGTCTTAAACAAAGAAACAATGAGAGTCGATGAATCGTTGAACATAACATTCGACGAAAGTCCACCTCCCTCTAAGACATCACCTTTGGTAGATGATGACTTAGTTGAAAGTCAACTTGTAGAAAGTCAAGAAATAATTGAAAATGACAAGGAAGATGAAGCATTAAATAATGAAATTATAAACATCAAAGAATCCAAAAGTCATCCTTTAGAAAAGTTCATAGGACAACTAAATCAAAGAACCTTAAGATCACAAGCCCAAAATCAAAGTAATCACTTTTGCTTTGTATCAACCATTGAACAGAAAAACATAAACGAAGCAATAAAAGATGAATCTTGGGTAATTGCTATGCAAGAAGAGTTAAACCAATTTGTTAGAAATGATGTTTGGAAGTTAGTTCCAAAACCCAAAGATCAAACTATAATTGGAACGAAATGGGTTTTTCGAAATAAAATGGATGAAAATGGTGTAGTGTCTAGAAACAAAGCTAGGCTTGTCGCACAAGGTTATAATCAACAAGAAGGGATTGATTATGATGAAACTTATGCACCGGTAGCTAGGCTCGAGTCTATTAGCATCTTACTTGCATATGCATGTGCTTATGACTTTAAATTATTTCAAATGGATGTTAAGAGTGCATTTCTTAATGGGTTTATTAACGAAGAAGTATATGTTACTCAAACTCCCGGTTTTACCGACTTTGAGAAACCACATCATGTCTTCAAACTCAAGAACGCATTATACGAACTTAAGCAAGCACCAAAAGCTTGGTACGATCGACTTAAGACTTTTCTAGTTGAAAACAAATATACCATGGGATTAGTAGATAATACTCTTTTTACAAAGAAAAAGGAATCACACATTATCATAGTTCAAATATACGTTGATGACATCATATTCGGATCAACTTGTCAAGAGCTATGTGATGATTTTTCTAAAATCATGCACGACGAGTTTAAGATGAGTATGATGGGTGAGTTAAAATTCTTTCTAGGACTTCAAATTAAACAACTAGAATATGGCATATTCTTTAACGAATCTAAATACATAAAAGATATGCTTAAGAAATTTGGTCTTGAAGACTCAAAACCAACTAAGACACCCATGTCTTCGGACACTAAACTCCCCAAGGATGAGGAAGGTGAATCGGTAGATAACACTAAATATAGAGGAATGATCGATAGCCTACTCTATCTCACGGCTAGTAGACCCGACATTATGTACCCGCTTTCAAGAAAATCCCAAGGCATCACACTTAGAAGCACTAAAAAAGATATTTAGATACATTAAGGGAACGACATGTTTAGGATTATGGTATCCCAAAGGAACGGGTGTAGAAACTATAGTGTATGCCGACTCGGACCATGCCGGTGACTATGTCGATAGGAAAAGTACAAGTGGTATTTGTACTTTTTTTGGACATTGTCTTACCTCATGGTTTGCAAAGAAGCAAACGGCTATAGCTATCTCAACTACTAAAGCCGAATACGTCTCAGCCGGAAAAACATGCCAACAATCTCTTTGGATGAAGCAAGCTCTCATGGATTACGGAATTCATCTCAACAATATCTCTATACTTTGCGACAACAAAGGAGCTATTGATCTCAGCAAAAATCCCGTCCAACATGCTCGTACGAAGCATATTGAAATCCGCCATCACTTTCTTCGCGACAATGTTCAAAAAGGAAACATCTCAATTGAGAAAGTATACTCCGAAGACAACATTGCCGACATCCTCACCAAGCCTCTCAAACGAGAACCGTTTAATCTTCTTAGACTTGGTTTAGGGCTAATGGAACCAAACATGTAGTTAAAACATAGTCTAACCTTAGAACAAACAAAACAAAACAAATTAGTTTAAGTCTGCTACTGTTCCCACGGCACCAAACGACAACAAGGACATAACCAAATTTTTGGTGTCGTCTGGTCCGTGGTGACAACAGTAGCAAAAATACCACTTACAAAACATCTTCTTCCTCACAACCCACTTTACTAAAACGTATCAACAACTGATAAGGTTTTAAAATGTACCTTTTTGAGGGGTCATTTAAGCCCTTATTTGATCACTTTTGTATCCGTTATTACTTAATATCGTTCCTTTTCACTTTTTAGGTCTCTTGAAGGCAAATTGCTGTAATGGCACTTATTTGGACGAAAAGGCGCGGATATAGGAAGAAAATGGCCAAAGTCAAGAAATCGAGACACTCAAGCTGCCGAAATACAAGGTGACGGCGTCACTGCTTAAATGCGACGCCGTCGGAGCATTTTGTGACGGGAAAGAAGTCAAATTTCTTATTTTCAAGTGACGGTGTCAAGCTTTAAAAGAGTAGGCCGTCGCAACTCAGACGGCCTAGATTTGATCCAAACGGCGTCATAAGCTGAAGAGGACGGCGTCACAAGCACAAGGTGACGCCGTCGCAAGACTAACGTGGCTAAGACGAAACCCTAATGACGGCGACCCGACGGCGTCACAAAACATAAGGTGACGCCGTCGCACATGTAATCTTATATATAGAATCTAAATTTTTCAGTATTTGTGTGTAGTCTTTTGGAGTAAAAACCTAAACCGAACCAAGGCTGTCTTGTACAGTATTTTAGGGTTCCAAACCTTATCTTACATCAAGATAAGTGTTTTACTTCATTAATCCAATTATGTCTTTGATTATTTGTGTGTATGCTTGCATGTTCTCTATGTTTGGCTAATTTACTTGTGTGTTTGCTTAGGGAATATGAAACTTAATTATTAAATATTGATTGGTTGTCTCTTATCTTAATTGTTAATGACCTAGTAATGCGATAGGTCATTCGTTGTGTAATTAATGCTTGATTAATCTTTGTGAACCTTAGGCTATAGCACTTAGAGCGGTTGTAGGCTAAACTATCCAAAGAGGCCTTAGAGTTAGAGTTTATAATCCCTAGTGGGTTTTGTAGACGAGACCCTTTGGTAAGTTCGAAGAGTTAGGGATAAACGCATACCCTACGACTTTAGACACACAACGCGATTAAGAATAAGGACGTGACAATTCAACCATCAATAGAGATAATTAAGGAGTAGTAAAACCTAAGTAAACACATCTTTAAACTATCATACGAGCACACAATAATTAGACATAGACTACATACACCTTAGATTAGATAATTAGATAAGTAGAGTAATCGTTAGCAATACCAACCCCCAAATCCAAACCTCGAGATTCGTACCTTTCCATTTCCTTAAAAAACATAAAAAGATAAAAAAAAATAATCTTCCTCAACCCTAACCTTAGCGTAGTAACTCCTCATTATCATTCCTATTCCCCTAGAGAATGATATCAATACCCGTGGCTTACCCTAATACTACACTACAACGATTAGGTTCACTGCCTAGGGTGTTATAAAACTTGCTCGAAGAAAAGGAAGTTCCTTTAACCCCGAACGACGCGTGTAGCGTTATCAAGTTTTTGGCGCCGCTGCCGGGGAATAGAATAGCTAGTTAGTATTCCACCTCGTTTAGGTTTCTTTGCTTGATTCCTATCAAGTAAATTTTTCTCATTTTTTAGCTTTCTCGTAGTCTATCCCCCTTCTTCGTGATCTTTGTTCGTAACACCCATCACTTTTCATCATGGAAGGTGATAACCAACCACTATTCATCAACCTACCACCAAATGACCCGCCAAGAGCCCGTACTCTTGGTGAATACTCGAGACCAAGCCACCTAGGCTAAAGGAACACCATTGAGCTTCCCGACCAAGCCCAAACTACGGCCCTACGATCCGACACCATCCGGTTGGCGCAAAACAGATGTGCATTCCATGGACTTCGTTCCGAAGATCCAAATCAGCATCTAAGGGATTTCCTTAAAATTGTCGATTACATCGACCTTGATGCTACTACTCGGGAGACCACGCGCCTGCGTCTCTTCCAATTCTCTCTACGGGACCAAGCTAGTAATTGGCTTGACCGACTTCCCACGGGATCCATCTCAAGCTGGGATGATCTCACCTCTCGCTTCCTTGCTCAATTTTTCCCATCGAGGAGAACCACTAAGCTTAGGAATGACATCTTGATGTTCCAACAACGTCAAGGTGAATCTCTCTACGAAGCATGGACTCGATTCAAGGACTTACTTCATAAAGTCCCTCATCATGGCATTGATCTCTGGCTCCAAGTCCAACTCTTCTATGATCATGTCAGTCTCTCCCTCCAACGAACCATTGATTATGCCGCCGGTGGAAGGCTAAGTAACCTCAATGCTGAGGCATGCTGGGAGGTTATTGAGGACCTAGCTCAATATGAAGAGGAAGGTTGGGAAATTCCAGTTGTCCAAGAGAACGGGTCAACTTCCCGAGCACAAGCAATTATGAGTATGGAGGCCCAAGTGAAGGCGTTAATGGAAGTAACCACTCATGCCGATAAGCATGTGAATGCGGTCAAGGAATTTTTGCTCCCAAGAAAGTTCCGGCAAGATGAATTCGAGGACATAATGTTGACATTTGTCCACAAGCAAGAAAAGGAAATAAAACGCCTCGAAGCTCAAATGCGAAAAACTCATGACACTTTCTTAGGCCTAGCTGACAACTTCATGCTGAAAATCCGTGAAGAAATCGCAAAGAACAATATACCTAAAAAGGTAGAAAAGGTATATGCGATACCGGAAAATGTTGGGATGACACCCATACCCTCTCCAATTCCAGTAAGCAGGACGAAACCCCCCAAGGAATCACATGCTTGTTGTCATAACCTCTCTCTTAGTCCTAGGGAAGTTCCTAATTTTGATGAACTGGAGCCTCAACCAAAAACCTTACCCAATTTTCCGTCTTTAGATGTGAATCTTGGAATTGAATTAGGCCCCAATCCACCCATCAAAATAGATAGTCCGGGTAGTTGCTTGATAAAGGTGGTAGACTCTAGGCCATGTAGAGTGAAAGCTAATATATGAGTAACCCATGACCTTACACACTTATATCACCCATTCATGGTTGATAACAAGAAACATTATGGGTTTAAACCGGGCTTATTAGGTCAAGATGGATCCTTTACTAAGAATCTTTTGAAGTTGATAGAAGATGATCCATTTTTAGGAAAGAGATTTGATTCACCTGCTACACCAATAGAAGTAGGTAAGGTTATAATGAATGGAGCACACTCCTTTGAGCATATAAATCACCCATCACCCTCTCCTCACGTAGCAAATTTCCACCTTAAGGGTGTGTATCGCTACTATCACCCACACTTAAACTTAAGTGTAGGGAAAATGTGGAGTTTGATAAGACTCCTTGAGATCGTTTTGAGCCTCTAGGGTTTAACAATAACAATGATTATAAACATTATACGCAGCGGAATTAAACAAACTTCATTATATATTATTGACACAAGGTTTTACTTTCACCCAATCTCCTCCAAATATTATTTGATCAGAATAATACGTGTTACCTAACTGTAACAGAGATCTAAGACACCTTAGATCTTGGAGGTAAACAACTAACCTAGACGTTTACAATAAACTACACGTCTAGGTTACACACACACACCTTTAATGACTACATTATGGAAGACTTAATTATTAAAACCTACACCCCGTGTCCTCTTTATATACTAGAGGATTAGGGTTTACAAAATACTACGAAGGACTAAATAATAAATCTTCTTTTGCAAGCAAGTCCTTCCATCTTTTTGTCGGTTTCATCTCTTTCATTTTAAGTCCCTTTGTTTCATTCTTGTATTTATTTTGTCTCATCAAATCCAAGGAACCTAAAACCCAACAATCTTCCCCTATTTGATGATGACAAAACAAACAAAGTCGTGTACGAACTTCTCTAGACGAAGTAGCAGAAGTTGAGATGTAAACATCTCCTTGAATGAAACAAATCTTGTCTTCCTTGTCTTCCCCTTAATCCATGCCATGCTACTCCAATATTTCTTCTCCTTTTTGTTATCAACAAATAGAGAATATAAGCAGTAGAAACTTCCTCTTGAGTGATGCATGAAAATGATTCTTCAGTAAGCTCTATGTAATGATCACTTGTGAAGAAAACCAAATATAACAAACTTGATAAAGAAGTAGAATAACCCAATCTTGTGTCTTATGTCTTGTTTATCCACGTGACTCCAAACTTATACTAACACCATATAAGTAGACTGCAATCTCTTGACAAAATCCTCATCTTCAATGAGACACTGATGACTACAATGTAACTCCTTTAAGTGATAGTTAACTAGGTCTTCATCCATCCACCCCTTGACCTATGAAAACTAGATTTTGCAAGTCTTCGTCAACATCCTTTAAGCACGAACAAGTTATCTCCAAAGTGTAACACCCACTTTAAGATATGATAAGAGCACAAATCTGTGTTACTCAACTACAATATCAAATAGGTTATGATCAATCATCTTCGTAATCACCTATTTAATAAATCTCCAAAACGAGCTTTTTAAATCCTTTTAAGAACAAATACCAATCTTCTTGTGTTTGAGAACCAAAATCCCATGTGTGTGTCACCAAAACTTTCAGTACCAAAAACATGTACAGCTTCCCCTCAATTCCAAAACCTCATCAGCAGAAACAAATAATGCAAGAAACACCAGCAGTGGAATTGAGATAACACTAGCAGTGGTTTCGAGAAAACACTATGAGTGGTTTCGAGAAAAACACTAGAAGTGGTTTCAGAAAAACACTAGAAGTGGTTTCGAGAAAAACACTAGAAGTGGTTTCAGAAAAACACTAGAAGTGGTTTCAGAAAAACACTAGAAGTGGGTTCAGAAAAACACTAGAAGTGGTTTCGGGAAAACACTATCAGTGGTTTCGAGAATACACTATCAGTGGTTTCGAGAATACACTATCAGTGGTTTCAGAAAACACTAGAAGTGGTTTCGTAAAAACACTAGGAAAGCTGCTTCTAACCATGAATCATAAACACCACACAATGTATAAACAACCTCCATCAAGACTTAGAACAAGTAACACAAATTCAAGAAGTTGAATATGCATTAAAACCCAAAAATTCTAATTATTAAACCAGTTTCTGCAGCCAACTTCGACATTGAATAACTTTTGATAGAGAGCTCAGATCGACAATCCCTTCGGTGAAAAGTTAGATGAATATATAGAGAACGTCAACCGAAAATTTCGTTATGATCCAACGGTTAACGAAAAAGTTATCGCGTTTTTAAAACTGTACTGCAGAAAAATACGAGAATTTTCAGATTCGTAATTTTTCTTCTTTTCGCCATTCTTCGACCAATAAAACCTTGCGAATCCCTAGGTAATGAGCTCCCCTAGCTCTGATACCAATTGTGGAGTTTGATAAGACTCCTTGAGATCGTTTTGAGCCTCTAGGGTTTAACAATAACAATGATTATAAACATTATACGCAGCGGAATTAAACAAACTTCATTATATATTATTGACACAAGGTTTTACTTTCACCCAATCTCCTCCAAATATTATTTGATCAGAATAATACGTGTTACCTAACTGTAACAGAGATCTAAGACACCTTAGATCTTGGAGGTAAACAACTAACCTAGACGTTTACAATAAACTACACGTCTAGGTTACACACACACCTTTAATGACTACATTATGGAAGACTTAATTATTAAAACCTACACCCCATGTCCTCTTTATATACTATAGGATTAGGGTTTACAAAATACTACGAAGGACTAAATAATAAATCTTCTTTTGCAAGCAAGTCCTTCCATCTTTTTGTCGGTTTCATCTCTTTCATTTTAAGTCCCTTTGTTTCATTCTTGTATTTATTTTGTCTCATCAAATCCAAGGAACCTAAAACCCAACAGAAAACCTCCCCTTTATCCGTTAAATAAGGGTAGAGTCAGGCTCGTGACTCGAACAAAAACAAGCGCTTCTGAGGAGGCAACCCATGTGTATTTGTTTTTCATTTTTATTTGCGTGTCATATATCTTTTAGTGATTGTTTATTATCATGTTTAAATTTGTAAAAATGCTTTATTTTGTCTTTAACCTCGTATTAATTACATATAAAGGTATTTTACATAAAGGATAAGTGTAGGGAGGATTACACACGTTTTCAAAAGAAACGTGAACATGAGAATAATGATTATTAAAAAGATATACATGTGTGTTTGTTTAAGTCAAATGCTTGTATCGAGTAATAATGGATGTTTTGCAGGAAATTTTTCCAGATTCTAAAGATGTAAATTTTCCAGAAAATCGCAGACCTGTTTCTGTCAGGATAACCTGACGGCGTCACGGCGTCAGGAAGGAGTAAAAACAACAGATTACTTTTCTCTCATTTTCTGAGCTACTTATAAATTTTTGGAATTTTCCATGTCTTAATTTTCCAGAAATTCTGTAAACATCCATTCCACAAGCATTATATCCTAGTTTAGTCGAGTCTTATATATATTATTACCGCCGATTTTACGCGAAGGTTTCGTTTGTTTTCTTCGAATGTGCAGGTTTTATTTATCAAGAAGAAGAAACAAAAGATTGGAAGGAGCTTTTCACGCATACATTTTTCTTGGAAAGGATTTAACCACCACTTTACACGGATCATACCGAGCTAATCAGGGGAGTACTAGTTTCTTTTGTTTATTACCTTCCATTATCATAACTTTGATACTTTCGGGGAACATTGGGGACAATGTTCAGTTTAAGTGTAGGGAGGGAAAACAAAACGGGAACTTTGAAACTATGCTTATCCTTGATTATTTGCTTTGTCTAATTGTATTTGTGTAATAAACCATGAGAAAATGTCGGTTAGGGTAATTTTGGCACCAAATTTTTAATTTTTCATGACATATAGGAGTGGGCCATTAGTCTTAACAAAAGCGTCTCACGGATAGGAAGTTGCATGACTAGCACAAAAACCCTTTACCACCTAAATTCCACCCAAAATGTGAGGATCACCCTTACATTAGTAGGAATTAAAAACATTCATCTTTAATGCTTAGAGTGTGAACCGGTAGTATATTAGATTCTAGAACTTGTTTTGTGATGCATTCCGAGATCGCTAGTAAGACTACACTTGTGTAGTTAGAAATAACTAAATGATAAGAGGCATTAGGATAACCCTTGTTTGATACCCGTAATATAATTACTTCTTCCACATCGGTTGAGTAATTCCCCCACACCCTTTGCGTTGTACTCATCTTTAGTACACGATACCCCTAGTTAACCCCTCAGAGCCTATCCTTTTCGCGGTTCTCGTGATATTTCGGTTTTTCCGAAATATCAATGAAGAGCATTGTTTACACCCCACCCCAAATGTACACCCAAATCGCCTTAGCCTACCTTGTATGCACTCACTTTTAGTGCATTATTGTTATCACCCTAAACCCTTAGTTCAATTATCTAGTTGCTTGCATGAGTTGCTAAGTCGAGTCATATCCTTTGTATACAGTTTTGGGACGATTGGGACTCATGGGAAAAAGTTAAAGTTTATAAAAAGATTGGAAGGGAACGTTAATTCCCTTATTTGCGTAATAACATAACCCAAGTGTTCTGATCTTTTCAATTCGGGTCAAATTAGTGTTAGAGTAATAAAAACTCAAGTGTAGGGATGTGCCTATAAATCCCTATCATTTGGATGTTACTGTAGAGGATGGTAGAGTAAAAGTGTATGAAAAAAAAAATAATAAATAGAGTGTTCAAAAAAAAAAAAAAAAAAAAAGGGCTACCATCCTACATCTATCCTTTAAATTTATGTTTGTTTGTTTCAGTTAGCTAGAGTCTAGAGTGTCGAGTCTTGGCTTAGCAACGCCATTCTTCGTATGCTTGTAACATAAAGATTTTTGACTTGCCACCACTAAATAGCCTATCCCACCAAACCCTTTGTTTCCCTACCGTAAGCCTAACATTACAACCCTTTAAAGACCTCTTTGATAGTCTTTCCTAGGTGCTTACGCCAAAGCGATGGAGGTTTGATCTATTCTCAAGCCTATGGTAATCTATGTACTAGGACCGGTTAATGAGTGTTTATCTTCCATTTCCAACTTGTTATATTTCATATACACCCGAGAGATGTGAGTATCCAAACACCTCATGTGAGGTGCTAGTATGTAATTTCCGTGCTTGTTATGACTTTTGCGGGGCTTATATGTGTTGTGGACTGTTTTAAACCAATGCTTCATGACCCCTAACTTATAAATTAATTGGCTAAAAGCACATTTGCTTGAGGACAAGCAAATACCAAGTGTAGGGATATTTGATAAGGTTTTAAAATGTACCTTTTTGAGGGGTCGTTTAAGCCCTTATTTGATCACTTTTGTATCCGTTATTACTTAATATCGTTCCTTTTCACTTTTTAGGTCTCTTGAAGGCAAATTGCTGTAATGGCACTTATTTGGATTAAAAGGCGCGGATATACGAAGAAAATGGCCAAAGTCAAGAAATCGAGACACTCAAGCTGCCGAAATACAAGGTGACGGCGTCACTGCTTAACTGCGACGCCGTCGGAGCATTTTGTGACGGGACAGAAGTCAAATTTCTTATTTTCAAGTGGTAAAAGAGTAGGCCGTCGCAACTCAGACGACCTAGATTTGATCCAAACGGCGTCATAAGCTGAAGAGGACGGCGTCACAAGCACAAGGTGACGCCGTCGCAAGACTAACGTGGCTAAGACGAAACCCTAATGACGGCGACCCGACGGCGTCACAAAACATAAGGTGACGCCGTCGCACATGTAATCTTATATATAGAATCTAAATTTTTCAGTATTTGTGTGTAGTCTTTTGGAGTAAAAACCTAAACCGAACCAAGGCTGTCTTGTACAGTATTTTAGGGTTCCAAACCTTATCTTACATCAAGATAAGTGTTTTACTTCATTAATCCAATTATGTCTTTGATTATTTGTGTGTATGCTTGCATGTTCTCTATGTTTGGCTAATTTACTTGTGTGTTTGCTTAGGGAATATGAAACTTAATTATTAAATATTGATTGGTTGTCTCTTATCTTAATTGTTAATGACCTAGTAATGCGATAGGTCATTCGTTGTGTAATTAATGCTTGATTAATCTTTGTGAACCTTAGGCTATAGCACCTAGAGCGGTTGTAGGCTAAACTATCCAAAGAGGCCTTAGAGTTAGAGTTTATAATCCCTAGTGGGTTTTGTAGACGAGACCCTTTGGTAAGTTCGAAGAGTTAGGGATAAACGCATACCCTACGACTTTAGACACACAACGCGATTAAGAATAAGGACGTGACAATTCAACCATCAATAGGAGATAATTAAGGAGTAATAAAACCTAAGTAAACACATCTTTAAACTATCATACGAGCACACAATAATTAGACATAGACTACATACACCTTAGATTAGATAATTAGATAAGTAGAGTAATCGTTAGCAATACCAACCCCCAAATCCAAACCTCGAGATTCGTACCTTTCCATTTCCTTAAAAAACATAAAAAGATAAAAAAAAATAATCTTCCTCAACCCTAACCTTAGCGTAGTAACTCCTCATTATCATTCCTATTCCCCTAGAGAATGATATCAATACCCGTGGCTTACCTTAATACTACACTACAACGATTAGGTTCACTGCCTAGGGTGTTATAAAACTTGCTCGAAGAAAAGTAAGTTCCTTTGACCCCGAACGACGCGTGTAGCGTTATCAACAACACACCTACCTCATTGTTGAGACTTTCTCACCCATTAATCACTAAAGATAACATCATTGTAAGTATCCTAACTACATTACTTCTCTTAAATCTGAGTCTAGGATTCTAATTTGTGCACAAAATCATTACATGGGGATTATGTATATTCTTGTACAAAACATGGATTCAATTGGCAAATTGCATAACCAGTCATTGAAATTAGGTACTACATTGTCACATTGCATAAACTAATCATGTTTCCCACTAATTAAAAGATAATTACTATAAGGCCTTATACTAATTAAACAAAAACCCCATGTCAAAATGTTGAAAAGCTTCTCACTTGTAGGAAAACAATTTTTCATTGTTAATACAAATAGAAACGTAAATTTTCATCACTTGCATAATGTTCTTGAATACTAAAGGTAATGCATAACTAATATGCATTCCCAGGTATATTCAAATGAAGCCACACTGAATTAGGAGCGTTTGGGTTATCTCATGCCTTTTTCCAAACACCCTCATTAAAAACCATTTTATGCATAAAATGAGTCGAGATAACTGCAACTCCAAATTGTTTTCATATAGGCACACACTAGAACCAAAACACTAAGTTTGTTTTTATATTTAACATGCAAACTCTTGCTCATAGGAACAACCATGGTAGCCGCAAAATTCTATGATCACAAGGATACTCTTAGCTACATCCCTAAACACCACAAAGCCAAGGGTCTCACCAAGGAACAAGTCAAAATCTTTAAGAGTCTAGAGCAAAGGTACTTCCATGAGGGTAGGACCATTCATTCCTCCTTTGTTGACGGAACTAATCTCCGTCAAGAGCTTGCCACTATCAACTTTGATTGTCTCCTCGACATAGATGAACCCATTTGTCCTAGGTTTGTTTTAGAATTTTATGCTAGTGCTGTCTTTTTCACTGATGAGGACGATCAAATGGCTCTTAGGTTTAGGATCAATCAAACTGACTACTCTATCTCCCTAAACCAATTTGCTCAAGTGCTAGGAATTCCTAACCGTGGTACATGTGTTTACTCGGATAAGTGGTCACTCACTATCCTCGATGCAATCAATGACCGCTCTCTTCCCTACCAAACTCCTTTGGCGGATAAGGACGTCATCCGTGAGCACCTTTTTAACGAAAGGGCAGCTCCAACCCATGGCACCCGAAAGGGAAAGGAAGTAAACCGAGATCCATATGGTATGGAGCTCAATGAGCTTAAGCCCGAATTCAAGAAGTGGGAGGAACTCCTTAGAGCCAATGTCATTAGCACTATAGGAAATAGAGACCATATCAATGCTTGCCTTTGTCATATGCTCTACAACTTGTCCACTCGTCAACCATTAAATTTAGCCTACTTCATTGCTAGGAGAATGGTAGATATTCCAACTCAAGGATCTGTCGCTCTTCCTTACGGGATGCTACTCACCCGTCTCTATAGAGCATTTTCACCCATTCCACCAAGCCCAAAAGAGTTGAAGCTAGACTATGCTCTCATCCCTCATATATTTGTTCCCTTGAGTGACGAGCGAGTGGCTAAGACTAAAGGTAAAAGGGCAAAACCTTCAACTCTTTCATCATCATCATCAAATAGCTCCGAAGACGGTCTCTCAAATTCTCGTCTTCCACCTCAAGAGTACAATGCATCTCTCCCCGAGATTGAGAATGAATCGGCGGAGTTCAAGCAAACCAAGGGAATGTTCAAGTGCCTTGGAAGGATGATGACAAAGATCTACACGAAGTTGGATAAGTGAGGTTTCTTTAAGGGAGTGTTTGGAACAAGACAAAAACAATGGTGTATGATACTATTTGGTTGTTTTTACTTTGTAGGATGATAAAATAACTTAAAAAAATGTTGTATGCTAACCGGTTTATGCAGGGGGATAGCACAAGTGTGTTATCAAATTTTACCCATTTTCACTTTTATGTGAAAATCGTTAGCCCTTGGTCAAAGTCTATGCTCCACTATGTTTGTATATGTGTTATCGACTTTTCCTAACTAGAAATAATTAATGTCATATGTTTTAAGCAAAATTTCAGGTTTCGGAAAAGTCCCCGATAGTTAAAATATGGGTCTGTGAAGATTTCTGGTCACCACGGACCAGACGGCACCAATTATTTGGTTCCGTCTGTTATAACTTTTGGTACCGCCATACCTGTACAGGCGGACCAGGCGGCACCAAAATAAGGGTTCCGCCTGTGTAAATAATTGGTGTCGTGGTTCCTACAGGTAACTTTCTAAATTTCACTTATTTCAACATTCCAAATTACCATACATTGCTTCTAGGATAGTTTTTACTAGTTTTTACCCATATTAGAACTAGTTTAACACACTTAGGCATATAGGATATCCATTTCCCACCAAAATTCAAAAATTCCAAAAATTCACCCAATGAACCCTTTTTCATAAAGGAATGAACCAAAAATTTTGTTCCTTGCAACCCGTGGGTGGTCTGATTCTAAAGATCCCACAATCATTAAAACACATTTATTGCATATCTTTGTCACTTCACTCCATCCTTCTTGTATGGATTGACTTGGGTGATATGACTAGCATTAAACCCACTTCTAAATCATTAGGAACCTCATCTCTTTTATGGTTTAACATCAAATCAAACACATTTCTCCATAATTTCATAATCCTATAAATTAAGAGCTTCTAAGATTATCATCCTCACACTTTCTCAAATCTTCTCATTTACAAGCAAAACCTTAAAGCTAAAATGACTATGTCTTCTCCATCAACCAAGCCTTGCAAGAGAACGGCTAGAATGAGCGTAAGACCATGTTGCTTTGTCAACATAAGCTCCTCTTCCGAGTCCTCTCCTTTAACCATCTCATCTCCCATAAGAGATGAGAACTTCCTCACTTTGGCTACTCCTACACCACCTCCAAAATCACCTATCATTGTCACTACTCCACCACCAACAAAGACTCCTATCACTAGCTCACCACCACCGGCTCCTATCCAAACATCCAAGTCACCATCACCTCATAAATCTCCAACACTCATCCCATTAGAGCTATTCTATACACCACCTACATCTCCAAATCCATTTTTAGAGGACTTGCCTCCTAGGCCCAATCATCTACCACCACTACCATCCTTTGGTACTATTGTGCGAACAGCTCATGAGTCTCCACGTCCATCATTTGACCCAAACGCCCCGTTAGGGCCAAGACCTCTTCTTTTCCATCCTATCCACAAGGAAATACATGGTCCTTTGTATGGGGATCTACCACTACCTACAACATCCATGCCTCCTCATATAGAGGACATTGAGGAATCCATGTGGGATGATCACCCCACTAAAGAAGAGATTGAAGCCGAGCTTAATCATCTCCACCAATTTTCCAATATGGTGGACTCTCATCTTAGTGAGACCATGCAAATGCAAAGTGCTTTGTTAGCCTCCATAATCACCACTCCAACCACCAACACCAACAACTCCACTATTCCACCACTACAAAATCATGAACCATACTACCCTCCTAGACACGGTTGCTCAAATTGTGAGTGGACCGACCACATTACCGAAAGGACCCGGGTGATGGCCCATGAGCTTCAAGATGAAATGAGGTTCATCCTCAATCACATCCTAGAGCGCATCAATGCTCTTGCTCATCCACCACCTCAATAGGAGGTTCCTAGTTTATTTCTTTTAAGCATTTTTATTTTTCTAGGATTTTCTTTGTAGTTTTTTTTTTTTTTTTTTTTTTTTTTATTTTCTAGGATTATTTTTTTTGGATTTTATTCATGTACTAACACTTCATTGTGTTCCCTTTTCATGATTTTCATATCATGAAAAATTTTAACAAATGAATGGTGTTTCTTATATTGTTGTTGATTGTTACATGGTGATTGGAAATGCTTGTGATGATGCTTATTACTAACATTTTGTTTGTAGCTTTTTCACAATCCGTGTATCTTTCTCTTGCACCCAATTTAGGGGGAGCATTGGCCAAGGGGGAGATAATGGCTCGGGATCATTACATATTCCGCCTCGCATCTTCTTTTTGTTGAGACAAAAAGGGGGAGAAACATTATTGAACTTGGACTTTGACTTTCTATAAAAGTCAACTGCATACTTTGACTTTCTGAAAAGTCAACATCATGTTTAAATTGGACATACTTGTATTATCATCTTTGTTAGGAATTAGAAATTCCAGGTATTAAAGAGTCGGTCACCTCAAGTATATGTAATCGTTAGAAAGCTCGTAGTCGTAGTGATATTAAGTTAAGTAGTATTTGTTAAGTAACACCGTGGAGGACGGACGGGTCTTTACCCACTGTATGCCTGATCCACAGCCCGATGTGTGGCGTTTTATGTAAGACTATAAATACTCTCTACCTCCCAAGGTAGAGAGTTGGAGCTCATAATAATATCTTTCACTTTCTCTCACTAAGTTCCCTAAACCTCTAACTTTCTCTCTCTAGAATTCCATCTATATTCTACCTTGTGTTAATGTTATGATGTGTATGTGAAAAGTTATATCTTACAATTGGTATCAAGAGCCATGGTTAGATCATATCTTACACATCTTTGGATTTCTAGTGGTTTTTAGGTGGTTTTTAAGTTTGAAAAAGTTTAGTGGTTTTAGCATCATTTGATTGATTTCTAGTGTTAAAGTTTCGATTTTGGTTGTACTTTTATGTTTAGAATCATCAAAAGTGTTTAGGTTTTCATTTGGTAAGCTTGAATCATCTTGGTTGGGTTGTTTTTGGATTGAAAAGTGAGGTTTACATGGTTTTTCAAGCTAGCGACTTAGCTCACGGAATAGTTTCTTGGTAGCGACTTGCTTCACATTTGTGTAGCGACTTACAGTGTTGGAACTAGCGAGTTAGATCTAGCGAGTTAAAGTACAAGTAGTGGATTCTCCACTACGGGTAGCGACTTGTGGTAGCGACTTGGTCAGTAGCGAGTTGCTCTTTAGCGACTTGTGTCTCTAGCGACTTGTGTAGCGAATTGCTGCCAAAATTTGGTTAGCGACTTAGTCTGTAGCGAGTTACTACTTAGCGACTTGTATTTCTGTTAGCGACTTGGGACTCTAGCGACTTAGGGGTGTAGCGAATTAAGGGTTAGCGACTTAGTGCACTAATTTCTAGCGACTTAGTGCATTATCTTCTAGCGATTTAGTATTTTATCATCTAGAGTCTTGAGTGATTGTTTACGGTTTTCTCTTGATTCAGTAAAATCCCGTGAAAGAATCCATTTCCCGGTTTAATCATAGAGCTATAAAATCCCGTATAATCTGTTAACATGTCTACCAACGTTCCCACTGTTATCTCCACTGTTGCCGAAGATGTTCAAGCAGCTGGTTCAGATACTCGTCCACCCATGCTTGACAGAACTGACTACGACTCTTGGGCTCAACGAATTAGACTGTATTGCCTTGGAAAGGAAAATGGTGTCAACATTCTCAAATCCATTGATGAAGGACCATATCGAGTTGAGACGACTAGAGACATACTTGATACTAATGCAGATGGTACTCCTGTTTACGGAATTGACAGACCTAAGATGTATGATGAGCTTGATGATAAGGATAAAAAGAGATTTGATGCAGATATCAGGGCTTCAAACATTGTTCTTCAAGGTCTTCCTAAAGACATCTACAAGCTGATCAATCATAACACAGATGCTAAGGCAGTATGGGACAATGTTAAGATGCTTCTCTCAGGTTCTGAATTAACTATGGAAGACAGAGAATCCCAACTCTATGACGAATTTGAGCATTTCAAGATGAAACCAGATGAGAGTGTCTATGAGTACTATGTGAGATTTCATAAGTTAGTTAATGACATGAGGAACATCAGAATGACTATGCCTAACATTCAGTTGAACTCAAAATTTGTGAACAACATGAATCCCGAATGGCACAAGTTTGTTACCGCTGAGAAGCTCACTAAAGGATTGAAGAATACAAACTATGAGCAACTCTATGCCTTCCTCCTTCAGAATGAGAGACATGCTATGTTTGAAAAATTAATTCTCAATCAGTTCAAAACCAACCAGGGAGAGACAAGCTCGTCTAATGACTCTACAGCTTTCTACTCAAACATCGGAATCACAACCAAAGCATCACAAGTCATACCCTTGGGTAATGGTAATCACAAACTCATTCCTGATCCTATGTACAAACAAGCCGATGCTGATACTCACGTGGGTAGCTTCATTAATCAACTAGCTCTTCTCATCAGTCAAAACATGAATACTCTCCCACAAACCAACAACAACCTCAGAACTGCATCTAACCCACACAATCAAGCCACTATTAAAGAAGGAAGGATCGTGGTGCAACCTGTACAGGAAAGACAGTATGATCAGGGACGAGGTGGAGCTGGGAGAGGTTATGTTGGAAACCGGAATCGAGGAAGGAATGGTAACCAAGGTCAAACTAAGCTCATCAAATGTTATAAATGTGGTGGAGAGGGACACATTGCAAGGAACTGTACATCTCCAAAGCGCCCACAGAATGCTGATTACTTCAGAGAGAAGATGCTGCTGGCTCAAGCTCAGGACAATGGTGCTACTCTGAATGAAGAGGAATTGCTATTTCTTGCTGAAGGCAATGCCAAGACCTATGATGCAGATGTGGATGAGCAGCCTATTCAGGAGATAGGTCACAATCATCAGAATGCCTTTCAAGTCGCTGACTGTGATGCATACGACTCTGATGTGGATGATGGACCTACGGCACACACAATTTTTATGGCTAGCATTTCTCCAATGGTTTCTCCCAAGGTCTCCTCTACATCACTAGTTGGGCCATCCCATGACAAGCTCATCTCAGAGGTATTAAAACTATACGATGATGCTGATGTGCACCAGGTGCATGACAAAGTACAATCAACTGAAACTATTGAATCAAATATTGAAAATATGGGTAATATCAATATTGTCCCATATGATCAATACGTGAAACAAAGTGAAAGTGAAGTTGTACCAAGTGATGCATCTTCTGCAGTCAACAATGACTATGATTGTGATGAATTCACTGCATGTGCCCCTGATGATTCCATTATTTCTGAACTAAATGCCTATAAAGAACGTGTTGCTATTTATGAACAACGTGCTAAGTTTGAGTTGACCACTCGTGAACAGGAAATGGATAACCAAGTAAGTACAGTAATTAGAAAAAGTAAGTTTAGAGAAGAAATATTGAAACAAGAATTAAATTCCTTGCAAGAAAAACTCTCTAAAACATCTAAACAAAAACAAGAACTTCAAGAAAATGTGAAAATGCTTAAGCAAGAATTTAATGCAAAGGAATCAAAACTCTTGAGAGATTTTTCTAATCTGAAAACTTTGAAAAACAAACTTGAGAACAAGTTGTACATACAAGGAAACACCATTCAGACTGCTCACATGGTCACTAAACATCGAGTCTTAAGCGATAAGCATAGCATTCCCCTTGTTGAGGAACCGAATCCAGAGGTAATTAAAAAGGCTAGAAATGCTCATAAGGTGCTTTATGATGGTAATGAAATTCTTAAGCCTAGGCAGAAACCTAGTTGCGTTGAGTGCACTGAGGAAGATAAGAAATCAGATGAAGTCACTAGGGAAAGGATGAACAAAAACTAGATGACCCGAAATGCAAAGAGAAAAAGATTATTATCACTCCCCATGACTACAAGAAGGAAAACTGGATTTCCTTGAACATGTTTAAGCCTCAAACATTGCTGACCCCCGAACAAGTGTTCTGGAAAAAGGATATGGACTTGCAAAAGCTGAAAATCTTGTTGAAAAGAATCCCCCTTGTAGGAAATTCCCTAAAGCGTGAGTATCCTCCAAATCCACCAATGCATTTAGTTCCTAGAACTATTGCCACTAAGAGCAAGACCTTAATCAGTCAATATGTTATTCTTCAACTATTTACCGATTTTGAGAAAACTTGTAAGAAAAGGATCACACCCATTGGGATAACTGAAGGGGAAAGGGGTTTTGAGCAAATGAAAGAATGTTATTTAACTGAGGTCATGCCTTTCTTTAAACAACTAAAAGATCATTTTGAGAGTCTTAAAACGGGAACAAAATCAGATATTAAAGAAATGGAAAAGGAATTTGATGCAATGGTAGTTGAAGTTAGTGATTATGAGCGTGCACTAAAATATAATGAGATTGAGAGGAAGAACTTGCATACCTTAAATGAGACTCTTATTACTGAATGTGTTGCTCAAGATATCTTTTTCACTGCTTCAAATTGCTCTATTAATGCTTCCAAATTTCATGAACTATCTGTGGCCCTGAAAGTCTCCCATGATCGTGTCATTGAGCTTGAAAAAACTAATTCGAACTAAATGAGAAAATTGAACTGGATGATCACAACAATTTGGTTAAACATTTTTCTAAACTGGAAGTTGAGCATTTTAATTTACAACTAAAATATCAACATCTTAAAGAAAATGTTAAAACTTCAAATGTCAAGACATCGTCAGATGCTCCAGAGTTTGATGCAGTTTTCAAATTAACAAACGTGATGAACAGATTCAAGCTCAGTGCAACGCGATCAGAAAGTTGAAAGCCCAAATCTCTCAATTAAAGGGTCAAACGAACAATAAGACAGGCTCCCAAATCCCTCCTTTAGATTCTCAGAATTCTCAAACTTTTCATCTTCAAAACTTAGTTGATGCCTTACAAAAGGAAAACGAGAGTTTTCTAGAAGAAAATGAAAAAGTTAAACGACATTTTAAAGAGTTATATGATTCAATGAAAGTCACCCGTGACCAAAACAACGAAAAAATAACGTCTTTACAAAAGGAAATTGAGAATCTAAGAAGTCAGGGAAATGGGAAACTGCCACTTGTTTTCAATAAGAATGTTGTCTCAAAGTCACCCTTAGACTGCAAATACACTGTGACAGTTAAATATATTCCTCCTCATCTTAGGAATAATGAACATGCTTTTCATGAATACTGTGCTCACCTTAAGGATAGTCTAGAATGTCTCCGTGAGATTGTCGAAGAGGATTTCATTAATAAACCTCTTGATAGTGAAATTAGGTTTGCTTGCCTCCAGGCCAAACGATCTCAAGAGTTGCTAGAATGTGTAATTGCCACATGCCCAAAATCCTTAACCTTAGGTGAAAAAGGCAAAGCTGTGATGCCCTGTTCTATGCCTAGTGCCAAGCAGGAAATCCGTTCTATGCCTAGTCTTAAAAAAGGATACACTAATGTGCCTTCTAGTACTTCAGATCCTTGCACATCAAGTTCAGGAATGCAAAAATTAGATCAACCAACTAATGTTCCCATTCCCTCTACAGGAGTAATCAGTGACTTTAAAGCGAAGGTCAAAGTGTCAAGACAATACAAGGAATGATAGGACCTTGCAAGCTAAGAATGTGCACCGGAAGAGAGTAGAAGACCAATCTAGGAACGTTAGGCTTGAGTTGAATAAAACGAATCGTGTTGATTCTAGTATTAGCCTTAGGCGTCAGTAATTAATTCGAATTCTGATACTATCTGCAAACCTTGTAATGCTGCATGCTTGAATTCTATTGCTAATCATGAATGTGGTGTGAATGCTTTGTCTAATGCTGTCAAATGCCCGTTAAAATTGTTAATGCTAATAATCGTGCAAATAAGGCAAAAAGGCAAAACGAAAGACTGTTAGAAAACAGTGGAAACCCACAGGAAGAACTTTTATAAAGATAGGTTATTATTGGATACCTTTTGGTCATAAGAATAATCAGTTTTGTTCTCACACTGCTAAGATTATGCCCACTAGAAAATGGATGCCTACTGGTAGAACTATTCCCTTAAGAAGTAAACATACTTTGAATAGGGCAAATACAGACACCAGAATTGCATCTATTCCCAATGATTCCATTGCTTCTACTTCTGATATGGATGTTTCGATTCGATGTGGGTGTTCCAATAGCTGTTACTAACCAAATGGAACCCATTCTTGCATGGGGATCCCAATTATCCAGTTATCCATTTTTGTCTGTGTTCAACTGCAGATCGTTCAAATCGTTCGGTGGTACCTGGACTCAGGCTGTTCCAAGCATATGACCGAGACCGTCGCGGCTCATGAACTTCGTGAGCAAGTTCATCGGACTGTTAGATTTGGTAATGATCATTTCGGTGCTATTATGGGTTATGGAGATTATGTTGTTGGTGATAGTGTCATCTCGAGAGTCTACTATGTTGAAGGGTTGGGTCATAATCTGTTTTCCGTTGGTCAATTCTGTGACTCTGATCTAGAAGTTGCCTTCAGAAAACATACCTGCTTTGTTAGAGATCTTAATGGTAAGGAACTGTTAAAAGGAACTCGTGGGTCAAACCTTTACACCATCTCTATCGATGACATGATGAGGGCTTCTCCAATCTGCTTGTTATCAAAGGCTTCAAAAACAAAGTCATGGTTATGGCACCGTCGTCTCAATCACTTGAACTTCGGCACCATCAACGATCTTTCCAAAAAGGACCTAGTTGTAGGTTTACCTAGACTAAAGTATGAAAAGGATCATCTTTGTTCAGATGTCAATTGGGAAAAAGCAAGAAATATGCCCATAAACCCAAACCTACTAACTCGTCACGAAGTCCTTCATATGATGCATATGGACTTATGTGGACCAATGAGGGTACAAAATATCTTTGGGAAGAAATATGTGTTAGTGATGGTTGATGATTACTCTAGATTCACCTGGGTCAAGTTCATAAGGACAAAGGATGAAACTCCGGATATCATCATCAAACTCATCAAACAGCTGCAGGTTCGACTTAACAAAACCGTCAGAATTGTCGGAACAGACAATGGAACTGAGTTTGTCAACAAACAACTTAATGAATTCTATGAAAGCGTTGGAATCAGTCATCAAAGAAGTATTTCACGAACTCCTCAACAGAACGGTGTAGTTGAAAGACGAAATCGGACTCTGGTTGAAGCCGCTAGAACAATGTTGATTTACTCAAAGGTTCCAATGTTTCTCTGGGCTGAGGCAATCGCCACTGCATGCTATACACAAAATCGTTCCCTAATCCACAACGTACATGGAAAAACTCCATATGAACTTGTCCACAACAGAAAACCTAATCTCTCTTTCCTTCGTGTGTTTGGTGCATTGTGCTATCCAACTAATGAGGGTCAAGACTTAGGGAAACTAAGGGCTAAAGCTGACATTGGAGTATTTGTAGGATACGCACCAAGCAAAAAGGGATACCGAATCTATAACAAAAGAACCCGAAATATCATGGAAACCATTCACGTTACGTTTGATGAGCTGACCGGTCAAATGGCTCCTGGACAATCCAGTTCAGGACCCGCACTTCAAGACAGTCCCATTGGTTCATCTCTTGTTCCAAACTCTACTCAAGAAACTCCATATGTACCCCCATCTGAAGATGATGTAAAGAAATTGTTTGATCCTATGTTTGATGAACTGTATGATTCAAACACTAATGAGGTAATGATTCCTGCAACAGAGGATGCTCATATTCCTGTGAATGAAGTTAATCCTTCAGTCTCAATATCTTTAAGTCAAGAAGCACCTGCTGCTGATCCTTCAGCCTCATCAACAAATCATCATTCTTCAAATGTACATCATGGAAATGTTTCTGGCATCAATGATGAAGTAAATCCCTTTGCTACTCCTGAGGATGCTCCATTTGAAAACATATTTGCTACTCCCGAATCATCATCAGAACCATCTTCTTCGGAGACATCGACTCATACCTCGTTCCTCAACAACTGTTACATGAACACCTTAGAAAATGGACTCACGATCATCCATTAGACAACATCATTGGAAATCCTCTCGTCCTGTATCAACACGGAAACAACTTGCAACCGATGCCTTATGGTGTTTCTTCAACTCCGTACTTTCTAAGATCGAACCAAAAGATGTTAAAACCGCCATGAATGAAGACAGCTGGTTCAATGCCATGCAAGATGAAATTCATGAGTTTGATCGACTTGATGTATGGGAGTTAGTACCTGCTCCAGACTGTGCTATGATTATAGCTCTCAAATGGATCTTCAAAGTAAAACTTGATGAGCATGGTGATGTGTTGAAGAACAAGGCTCGTTTAGTTGCTAAAGGATATCGTCAAGAGGAGGGTATAGACTTTGAAGAATCTTTTGCTCCCGTTGCTCGAATCGAGGCAATCAGAATCTTTCTGGCTAACGCTGCTAGTAAGAACATGGTAGTGTATCAGATGGATGTGAAGACGGCATTTCTGAACGGAGATCTTAAAGAAGTCGTCTCACGTCGCCAACCTGAAGGATTTGTAAATCAAGAGCATCCTACTCACGTTTATCGTCTGAAGAAGGCTCTCTACGGTTTAAAGCAAGCACCGAGGGCATGGTATGATACACTGTCAAAGTTTCTTCTATCATCCGGATTCAGTAAAGGAGCAGTTGATCCCACATTGTTCACCAGGAAGTCAGGCAAACATTTAACTCATGTTCAAATTTATGTTGATGATATTATTTTTGCTTCGACTGACCCAATGGAATGTGATCATTTTTCTAATGAAATGAGTTCTAAGTTTCAAATGTCAATGATGGGACAAATGTCGTTTTTCTTGGGATTACAAATTTCACAAAGTCCCGGAGGCATTTTCATAAATCAATCTAAATATGCAAATGAGATTTTAAAGAAATTTGGATTTGATTCATGTGACCATGTTGACACCCCCATGATTGATCGAACCAAACTAGATGAGGACCACTCAGGGATCATGATTGACCAAACGAAATATCGTAGTATGATTGGATCCCTGATGTACCTCACGCTAGTAGACCGACATCTTGTTTGCTTGCATGTGTGCTAGATATCATGCTAAGCCTACTAAAAAGCACCTTGAAGCGGTTAAACGGGTCTTTCGGTATCTCCAAGGAACCATCAATATGGGACTATGGTACCCGAAGGACACCGGTATGTCACTAACGGCCTATGCAGATGCCGATCATGCAGGTTGTCAAGATACACGCCGGTACATCCGGAGGTGCTCGTTTTGGGTGATAAGCTTGTGAGCCGGTCTTCAAAGAAGCAAATGAGTACTTCTATTTCCTCTACAGAGGCTGAATACATAGCCATGTCATCTTGTTGTGCTCAAATCTTATGGATGAGATCTCAATTATCCGACTATGGCTTTGAATTCAACAAAATCCCTCTGCTGCGGATAATAAAGTGCTATTGCTCTCTCATGCAACAACGTTCAACACTCAAGAGCAAAGCACATCGACATTCGACATCATTTCATCGGGGAACAAGTGGAAAAAGGTGTGGTGGAACTATACTTTGTGAGGTCTGAATATCAATTAGCGGACATCTTCACCAAAGCTCTTCCAAGAGAACGTTTTGAGTTTATTCTTCCACGTCTTGGCTTGAAAAGCCTTCAACCAGATACTCTCAAACGTCTTCAGGAGGAAGACGAGGAGTAAAGGTCTGTCTTCATCTATCTCATGTAAATACTTATTCGAAAAAAAAAAAAACTAAATACAAAATTATAAAACCTTCAAAATCCATAAAAATCTGAAAAATTCGTAAAATCTTCAAAAATATTGTCTTTTTGTCATGCGTTTTCTCGGTTCGATAATATCTACGGTCTTTGTGCTGTCATTCAAAGAATGACACGGGACTTTAGATGTTGGTCGAATTCCAAAAAAAAAATCAAAAAAATTATGTTTGAGAGAAAGAGAAACAATGGTTTATTGTCATTTTCATGCAATAACCCGGTTTTAAAAGAAAGAACAGAGCCATGTTTTACCATGTTTTCAAATTCCATGCTCTGATTCTATAACATTTATCTTCTGAAAACTAAATGCTTTGAAAAATAACTCGGTCTCTATTTTTGATAATCATCAGGACTTATCTGTCAAAATCTCTATCGCTCAATCAACAACCTATGTCATTGATTGAGGGGGAGAATGATTTCAATTAAATTAAAAAGTTATTTGGCATTAAATTGTTTTCAAAAGATGTACATGCATGTTTAACCGATGGAGTTTAAATTGTTTTCAAAAGATGTACATGCATGTTTAACCAATGGAGTTTAAAATCTCAACATCAGATCCTTATCAGTTAAAACGCTTTCATAATCAAGTCACAATTCTCCTTAAAAGCTTTCCAAAATCAATTTAAATCTACAGAGATCACAAATCTTAAATGTTTTAATTATTGTGATCGGGGGAGAAGTTGTGATTTAAATAGGATTTAAACTGATAATTCGATAAATGGTTTCTTAAGTGATTAACATGTTTGCCTCCCCGTAAGTGACAAACGATTTCAAATTTTCCATGCACACATTGAGGGGAGCATCTATATTAAACCACAATGATTTGAAACGTGATCACTTATCTCAATGTGCAGGTTCCCTCTAGTATGTGTAAAACTCTTTTCAAACCTCGAGGCACATATTGAGGGGGAGCAAAATCATGAAAATCTCATCCTTCCCCAAAATGCTTTATCTAATTGATTCAATTTGGGAAGTGATGTTGATATCTTTTAGAAAATGGTAATCAAAGAAGTTAATTCTTTCTCTTGCCTCCGTGTGCAAAACATTTTCAAATACTTGATGCACATGTTGAGGGGAGTTCTCGTTCTAAAAATATCAAAACAATTCAGGTACAAAATGCTTTGATAATATATCACAAGTATCTGATTGATTTTCAAATGGTTTTCAATTGGTTCCAACGGCAGATGAACAATACCAAAAGACCGACCAACTTTACTTTATGTACGGTGATATAAGGATGATAAGGTTAGGTTTTTGTTCCCAAGATCGCAGAACCGAGGGATCTACCCAGAGACTATCCACTAGTTAGTGTAGAGTTCTTAGGTATGATAATAAAAGGAGAAAAGTGAGATATGGGAAGAGTGCGGACTGAGACTGAGCTAGTACTGGAATAAACCCAACAAGGTTCTAGCTATGAAGTCTCGGTAAGCACCGAAGGGGTTGAAGAATTAAAAAGAATTGAATGAGAAAAGGGTGAAAACAAATAGCCCTCCATTTATTCAACCTTAGGGCGAAACCGGTTCAATTCATATGCTACTGATGGTAACATCGGTATTGAAGACAAGACGTCATGGACCCAAAGGACGACTGCACTTCAACTTTCCAAAACCACTCAAGTTCCTCTTAAAAGGGCTTGTTTCATTCTCACGGGATTATCTATCGACTTTCTCTTAGAGATTGTTGATATTGAAGAAGGAGACCCTCTCCCTAGTCTCCGCAAGGATCCAAATATGCAAAAAATTGAGTCTAGAGCCACGAGATCATCAATAAATCTCATTAGGACACTTTCAATGAAGACTCTCTGTTTCACACAATGTGGAAAGAGAGATTATATCTTGAGTCCTACGCATTATCCTTGTGGTATTGCCGTAACATCTGAAGTGATGTGTTTACACATTCACTATGAAGATGGAAAGCCTTCTGGAGCCAACATCTAACAAGCTCCTGGTAGGTGGCATGTGAGATCTATTATACAGATCAACCATGTGACAACCGAATGAAACAATGGGGCGATACATTCTTTTGAATCAATCCTGGTTCAGGTTATGGATTGACGGATACCTTTGAAAAACCGGTCCTTGTGCTTTAAAACTCTTTTCATTAGCATGTCGACCGTTTACTAATTTTTCAAATCAAAAGGTGTTTTATGATTGATAATTGATTTTCATTAAAACCTTCGCTGTATTGCAAAAACAATTTCTATTGAGCAATACACAATTGTTTTTCAAATATCTTTTCATCAATCGCTGGACTCAAATTGCCGGTTCACTCACTCCGTGTTGTCTTCTTTGAGACGATCCGGTTTGAGAACAGCTAGAGCAGCTAAACCCTGCCAAGGAAATTCTTCGAATTATACCTAATCACAGCATTTTGTATGATCAACGGGGAAACGTGAGCCGTGTACCTCAATTCAACGAAAGTGATCAAAGACACTTTCGTGCGATTTATTGCTAACTGTTGTATGCGGTACGCCCGACGCTTTGCAATGCTCGTAATGAAGCGGTCAATTCATAGCCGCATGCTCACTTAACACATTCATCTCAAAAGAAATCATGATTAGTGCATCAATGACTCGGATATTTTCACTCCATGCTTCGCTACGCCTGCCAATATCATGATTCAACAAATGCTTCCGCTACTCTGATGAGAATATATCATGATCCAGAATGTGAGCATGTCGGTCCGAATGTCACAACATCACATAATACCAACACCACAATGGATGTATCGGAGATTTTCTATTAGATGATGATCTCCAAAGCTGGCTCAACATCATTATCACGTGGATCAAGAAAAACCTCCACTTGGATTAACCAAACATGCAATGTGAAGAATCAATGACTACGAGCTTAGGAACAAAAGACTACATCAAGAATGCAAGAACAATTGTTAATGTCATATCTGTTTGTATTCAATGTAATTTTAGTGCATGATTGAGGTGACCTCCCTTAGGGAGAGATTGTTAGGAATTAGAAATTCCAGGTATTAAAGAGTCGGTCACCTCAAGTATATGTAATCGTTAGAAAGCTCGTAGTCGTAGTGATATTAAGTTAAGTAGTATTTGTTAAGTAACACCGTGGAGGACGGACGGGTCTTTACCCACTGTATGCCCCGATCCACAGCCGATGTGTGGCGTTTTTATTGTAAGACTATAAATACTCTCTACCTCCCAAGGTAGAGAGTTGGAGCTCATAATAATATCTTTCACTTTCTCTCACTAAGTTCCCTAAACCTCTAACTTTCTCTCTCTAGAATTCCATCTATATTCTACCTTGTGTTAATGTTATGATGTGTATGTGAAAAGTTATATCTTACAATCTTTATCTAAATTTTTATAACTCTTGTACAAGGGGAGAATGTTTTTCAAATTTGCATCATCTAACGGGCTTTCTTAATCATCCTACATGCTTATCTGAAAAAATATAATTGCCTATGTTGAAGGACTAGGTTTCTAGGATGTGATTGTTAGGATTAGATGATTATAGATTGATGAACACATTATTCCCATACTTTATATGAACTGATTGATATGTTGAATTGACTTTTATTAGTCGATTGCTGTTTGGTGATGTCGACCACCACATATCTGTAGGTATGTTCACTAACGTATGCAGATACCATGGTATAAAAGAATGTTCCCAATCCGGATCCCACAAATGATGATGATTGGATGCCGAAAGGAAAGGGTAACTATATCTTGGGTTGACAAATGAAGAACGGAGCTTAATGGACTTCTATGAGTTGGCATAAATGCAACGAAGAGGTCTCAACGCATCACAGATGGTTTTGTTCATCAACAAATGAAGAAACCGAGCTTAATTTGACCTCGTTGGTAGGAAAAATGCAACGTAAGAAGTCTTAATGCCTGCCAGATGGTTTTCTTCCACCTCTACCAAATGTAGCTTCTCAACCACCTAACGATCTTTGCTAGATACCATTTTTAAATAATTTTGAATAATTTGATTAAATTTTTTTGAAAATGGAAAATATTGTTTTGAAAATAAATTGGACTAATTTTTGAAAATCACTGGACTTCATTTTATCAAAACTTAAGTCACTCAATCATCGACTACGGTCATCGATTGAGGGGGAGAGTGATTTAAAATAAATTATTTTCAAACAATATTTCTTCATAAAAGTCCGGATTGTACAAATTAAGTGGTGATCTAAAGATTTAATGTTATGTCATGTATATTTTTTCTTTAAGAATCAAGATCTTTCAAAATGAAATTTTTTCTATTCTTGTTTGATTGTGAAATTGTTTTATTTTAATTAAAGATCTCTTAAAAACTATCATACTTGACACACCAATCTTTAATGTCCGTTATTGGTCCTCATCAATCATTTTTCAAAATTAAATTTGCCACGCCTTTTCCCCAAAATCTTTTAAATGATTTAAATCAATTGGGATCACAAATCTCAAAAGGTTTAAAAATTTTGATCGGGGAGAGATCGTGATTTAAATCTCAAATTGCTTTAATGGAATCGGTTTTAGTCCTTTATAGGCACTCCTGCCTCCATGTGTCAAACGATTTCAAATACACATGCACTAATAAGCCGAGGAGGATTTATCCAAAACCGTAAGAGTATTTAAACAAGGCCACATATTCTCCCATAGCTAAAACCTTATTAAATCACTTGGGATCCAAAATCTCAAAGGGTTTGATATTTTGATCGGGGGAGAATTTGTGATTTAATAATGAAACTTGATAAAAGGTGATCATTTGATTCAATTGTGCAAGTCGCTCTCCCATATATGTGCTAAACACTTTAATCTCAAGCATATATTGAGGGGGAGCATTTATAATGAAATTAAACTATCAAGGTACAAAGGTTTCAACGTTTTATCATATGTACCTTGATTGAGTTTGAAATGGTTTCTCTATGGCAAATGTGATCGTGAAAGTACTTCAAAACTCCTCTTGCCTCTAGCAAAATGATTTTCAAATATCCAACGCACATATTGAGAGGGAGAATTTACCAAGAAAATCAAATGGCTTTTTCTAAGGAAATTGTGATCAAAGAAATTATTTCAAAAGAACTCTTGCCTCCATGTGCTAAACAATTTCAAGATCATATGCACATGTGAGGGGAGCATTTCTAATGATCAAAACAATTAAGGTACAAAATGCTTTGATATTATATCACAAGTACCTTGATTGATTTTCCAAATGATTTTTCAATTGGTTTTGAGAAGGAAAGAACAATACCAAAAGACCGACCAATTTACTTTATGCATGGTGTTATAAGGAAGGTTAGGTTAGGTATTCGTTCCCATGATCCCGCCAGAGCCGGAGGGATCTACCCAGGGACAATCCACTAGATAGTGTAGAGTCCTTAGGTATGATGAAAAAAGGAGAAAAATGGGAAATGGGAAGAGTGCCGACTGAGATTGAGCTAGAACCGAATAAAACCCAAGGTTCTAGTAATGAAGTTTGGTAGTTAATCGGGGGGTTAAAGAATGAAAAGAAATGAATGAGAAAAGGGTGAAAATAAATAGCCCTCCAATAATTCAACCTTAGGGCGTAAAACCGGTTCAATTCATATGCTACTGGTGGTTACTAAGGTAACACTGTATTGAAGACAAGACATCATGGACCCAGTGATGCACTACACTACAACTTCCCAAGCTACTCAAGTTCCTCTTAAAAGGGCTTGTTTCATTCTCACGGAACCTACATAATCCACGATTTTCTTAGAGATTGTTGATATTGAAGAAGGAGACCCTCTCCCTAGTCTCCGAGATAGGAACCAAATGTGCACTTTTGAGTCTGAGCCAAGAGATCATCCACAATATCTCATTAGACACTAAATTCTGAAGACTTGCTGTTTCACACAATGTGGAAAGTATATTAAGAGTCCCACGCGATTATCCTTGTGGTATTGCCGTAACATCCGAGTGATATGACAAATATTCACGATGAAGATGGAAAGCCTTCTAGAGCCAACATCAAACAAGCTCTTGGTGGGTGACATGTGAGATCTTTTCTAAAGATCAAACTTGTGACAACCGGATAGAACGATGGGGAGATTCACTGTGAATCAACCTTGGTCCAAGAAAATGAATTTGAATACTTTTGGAAAACCGCTCGATGTGCTAATCTCTTTTTTTCTCTAGACACATTAATGTGTACTCTTTTCAAATACAAAAGTATTTTTGATTGAAAATTGATCTTTCTTATAAAACCTTCGTCGTATTGCAAAAATCTTTCTTCTAGCAATACACGCATTGTTTTCAAATCAATTTTTCATTCAACTGAATCTCAATTGGCCGTTTCACTCACCCTTCGTTGTCTTCTTTGAGACTGCCCGGTTTGAGAACAAATAGAACAAATGCGAAAACCCTGTCAAGGATATTCTTAGGAATCCTACCCGATCACAGGAAGATTCTTGTACCGATCAACGGGGAACTGTGGGCCGTGTACCTCAATTCAACGAAAGTGATCAAAGACACTTTCATGTGTTTTATTGCTAACTGTTGTTTTGGTGTACATTTGGACGGTTGCAGTTGATCGAATTGAGGAGTCAATCCAAAGCCGATGCTCACACATCCACACTTAATTGAAGAAATCATGACTTGTGCATATCATTAACTCGCTCGATATTTTTATACTATGTTTCTCAAGCTTACCAAATATCATGAGTCATTAAAGCTTCCGCTACTCGATGTAAAGATGTCATGATCCGTAGTGTGAGCATGTCTCCAAATGTCACAACACACATGATGGCAACACAATAAAGGGTGATCCAGAGATTTACTGTGGCTGATGATCTCAATGAAAGCTCGTAGATCATCAAAGATGTGGGTCAGTTAAAGGCCTCCACTTAAAGTACAAAATCATTTGGACTATGAAGAGTCACTGCTAATGCACAAAGATTGCTGAACTTGAAGAATTAAAGTCTACGAGCTCAAGACTGAAGATTAAATAGAATGCTAGGATTCTAAATGTAAACATGGGGTGACCCCTCTTGGGGAGATTGTTAGGAATTAGAAACTCCATAGTGAAGTATCGGTCACCCCAAATATAATTTAGCATAAGTTATCGTCAGACATATCGTTAGTTATCGCTTTTATTAGTTAGTTATTAGTTTAGTTTAGCGTAGTGTAACACCGTGGAGGAAGGACGGTCTTTACCCAATCGTGACATACCGATCCGTCAGAGGTCGCTTTCATTTCAACTATAAATACCCCTTTCATTCATGGAAGGGGTGGTGCTTCTCAATCTAACATTTGATAATTTACAAATCAAGTCTCTAAGTAGAACACCCTCTCATTCTTTCTCTCTCTAAACTATGGCAAACATGTATTTCCATCATCTAAGACCACCCGAATCATCAACAACATAAATATTACGATCCTACAGAATGTGTTTCAAGAATAAAACATTTAAAGCATTAAGGTACCAATGCACATCACTATTACCTTACGGGTATCACCTCAGGTTTGCATACATAAAACAATGTTGTAATTGAGTAAATGGCATCTCGTACAATGAATATGTAAGCATTTATGAGCTGTATTTTAAAAATAGGCCTACAAGGCCGATTAATTACCACCTAAGTGCTATTGGGCCACAAACCTTTTCTATCTGTATAAGTCGGTCAACAACTTCAAAGGTGGCCAAAATTTCCGGAAACATGCAAATTTTTCCAAAAATACCTAAAACTCGTCGTAAACTAGTTTTAATCACTTATAGTCTCTTTTTATATCTATTACAAGATGTATCTTACGGAAAATCTTGTCGAGAATACCCAAAACTCGTCGGAAACACCCAAAACTTGCAGGAAATGACAATACGAATAATCACAATTAATCTCGTCTATACCGATTACAAGCTACAAGGTGACCCGACTATCGATTTACGATTTTTGCAACCTTGTTTATGAGAGTATTTACTTCCCTAAAACTAAGTTTTTGAACCTTTTCAGTATGTTAGTAAATTTTTACTTAAACACATACTTTGGTTTTTGTTTAAGAATGTGAGAAGATCATTATATTTTGTCATGCATGCTTTAACTTATAAAATGTTACCAAGCTCGGTTAGTCGGTTGTCAGTTGCGTACAATACTGATTTAGGGAGAGTTGTTGGCGTCCGGATTTTATGCAAAGAAATTGCTTCGGTTTTTATAAAATTTTACTAGCATGATATATGAATTATTTGGCTGGTCACCTCAATTATTTTGGCTATGAGCAAAAAATGTGGTTGATATACTTAGGTTAGTCACAATGGGAGGGTCGACCGGATGGGTTGTGTTCGGTTGTCAACCGGTTGCTCCATTGTGGCAACAAAGTTGTGCTCATTCATAAACATACAAGAGGTTTTAATCCTGAGTTTTAAGTTACGTACACTTATAAATCAACATCTACGTCTTTATGCATACATTTCATCGAAGGTTTTTAAATTCTAAATTATGTTAAGTCTTGATTTTGACTTGTCCCAATCTAAAAAATCTCTTTCTCATGTCCACAACACAGCAAACTATAACAAATCTTATATAATAACAAATCTCCACACTATATAATAGAGGAGACCATGACAACTCACCATTGCCACGTCATTGATGACTCATTGCTGACTCATTGATGACAGGGCGTTCGATATCCAACTACATAAAAAAAAAGGCTCTACCCAGAATCGAACCCTGGTCACTAGAAACACTACCAACACCTACCACTATAGAGCAGATTGGTTTTTGTGATACACATTCAAAAACAAAATTAATAAAAAGACGTGGGTGAATGGATACACTCAGAAACACAATATCAGAAAACATGGGTTGTTGATTTGACTACTTTGCAACTCACACGAAACACAATATCGAAAAACATTCCTCACATATTACCACTAATCTCACATAAATCAAATCAACAAAACTATTCACACACACCATGGGCGTGTCTCTTGCTAAAAATCAGGGATTCTATTGAAGAACGCAGGGATTTCATTATATGTGGAGAAGTATATCAAATCATCCTAACAATCAATATTTCACTACATGAAGAAGAACGAAAAGGGATTTTAACGTTTTCAATAGCTTCTAGGGTATGTATATCGTTTTCCCTATTTTGGTGTTGTTTCTTATATGTCAATCGATGAAAGAAACTTTATTTTGTTTTCATAAATTGAAAGTAATTATCTATAAGAATTTGTATATGATTTTGATTCTTAATACGGACTTTGTTAAAAAGAAAGAGTTCATGACGAAGTCATTTTTCTGAATGGTTCTTTTTGAATATCCATTTTTGAGATTTGTTAATTGTATGTGTAGATCATGTGTTAGAGAAGAAGGAAATGGCAATGATGTGTGGTTGATTGAAAAGTCATCTGTTTTGCATTATCAGTAATCACCCAAATTCAATATCAGGTAATATTTATTTTTAGGTTTTGTTCGAATTTAATCCGAATTAGGTTACTTTTGGTGAATTAGAGAATACTTTTTGTTTCCATTTACAGATTTTGATTATTAATTTCAGTTTTGAAATCAACCCCAACTCAGGTTTGTCCTTTCAATTATGATTTTGCTTTCATGTTGAGAAATTATGATCAATCTTCCATATGATTCTTTTTGTTTGTTTGGTCACTATGTGATGATTTACGCGTCCATATGGTCTTAGTGATTTTTATTTTTTATTTATTTTTAACTTTTTTTAATTTGTTGTTTGTTTGTTATTGTTAATAGATAAATGAGATGTCAAAGGCAAATTATTAATCATTGGTCACTAACACGTCAGCTGAGGTATGATCATTTTGGCATTGTGCTCAAAAAGTAATTGTGTATCACAGGTCTTCGCATCAGTGAACAAGGATATTTTTTAAGAGCACGTAGCTTAGGATACAGAAAGTTAGCATGCGAGATTCTTTGACGTTAATATTGAAGGTAAATAACAATTTTTTTGGGTAACGCATTGTCTTATTATTAAAATATAGGTTTTGTAAGTATCCTTATGTTCATTGTTTATTCTCATTTTCAAAGATGATTGGCTACATGCGTTTTTGTTCCCTGTGATAATAGATGGCCAGTTGAAACGCATGTTACTGAAAGGATTCGATTTATATGATTTTGTTGACTTCACAAGGTTGCGGTGTCCTCATGAGAATTTGCAAGAAAAACATCCGATGATCCGTTATGTCGGTACTTCTAAAAGTTGCCATTTAATCTTGAATGCCAATGAAATTCGAGGTAAGGATATTTTTACAACTTCCTTTCTGTTACATTCTATTTATGGCATGTTTTTAAAGTTCTCGAGTCAAAATATTGTAATGCCGCATTTTTTTATTCATCTTTTAAACAATCTTATGCAGGTGACTGTTTGTCTTGCAAGGATGCTCACACAATTCTCTTTGTAATCAACAAGGGGTATTGGCTCACAATGCAAATGAACATGTCGATCGAGTATGTAGAGGATATAGGTGTTGTGGATTTTGATATTACTTCATGACATTTATCAGCATTTTTTCCATATGCCTTTAAGTTGTTTATTCCTTGACAAATTCTATTTTTACGACTAATAATTGGATATATATCCTATTAATTTTTCAGATGCTACTACTCAAATTTCATGATAGAGAGACCGGGTGTGTGAAGGATCAATGCATCATAACCCACTCATGCTTTGAGGTGTTGTTTATTTCAGCTTATTCCATTTACATAATGTTCGAAAAAAAGGCATGCTAATACTAATGGCTTAAAATGTAGGCTATTTTATGATATATGTTAGAAAAAAGGCATGCTACTAATACTAATGGCTTAAAAGAGTATTTCGCATCGGCTTATTATTTAATGGGTTTTACTGAAATGCGAATGACCCATAGCGTAACACTGGTATCTCGATACAGTAAATGTAATAGTCAAGTCGCAAAGATTTGGCTTAGAATAATGGGAAGGAACACTTTGACTTATTTGATAGTTCTCATTGTTCCAAATGTATTGATTCTTCAATAATCCAACCCAACCCGCATTCCAAACCATTGACTACTCTTAATCTATAACCATTTAGTGCGCTAATGGAATTGCCTCTAATTGTTTCATCTCCCAAACTAAAAACATATGTTCAAGGCTACACGGTAAAGAACAACAGTGCACCAATTCTTAAATCCATATTCAAAAAGTAGATTATGAATTGCTTTAAAGAGTCTCGATTATTTTATAATTTCTACAGCCAAACACCCTTAAATCTACTATGACTTTTATGTTTTAGATTGAACATCTATTTCTTTTTGAAGTGGTCGGGCCTTGCTAGCATGATATGACGTTGCAACTGCATGGTCATTACTCATTAAAGGTTTCTTTTTGTTTAGACTTCATGGAAAAGTAACATACGCAGCATCACGTGATGGTCATTACCATTAAAGGTTTCGCTTTTGTTTAGACTCCTTTCACCCATATATATCATATTGTTTTCTACAAATCTTTTGTAATGTGGTTAGATATCACACTTCATAACCATTATTTATTATGAGTATTAACTATTTCCTCGCTTTCTATACTGTGGATACCTGCCTTGGAGCTTTGAGTTTCAAGTGTCAAAAAGCAATTTACCATGCTCGATTTTCTTATCCGCTCTTTTTGTAACATCTACGGACCATATGAGAGATTCTCGCCATTTTCATCTGGTGGATCGACCAAATGGAGATCCCCAGGTGCATAAGCAAAGCTTTACTATGCACAAATTACATATAAAATTACATATTTTACAAACTAATAATATATCACCAAATGTTTTATATAATAGTTATAGACCGAAAAGCATCTAATCCAGTTAAATTCTTGCACTTCCTATTGTTCATGACATGATGGAGATACGCTTTCTATTTTAAAGGACCATTAGATGATGAGAGAGGTCAGTAAGTTCGTAGACGTTAGAAGGTAACATACTTTCTTTCTTTAAAACTAAATAAAATACCATGAGTTGTTATGTATAAATATTGTTTCCTCATATCTTTATCGGGTTAATTATGATTTCTTTTATTAATATATGTGATCGCTTTCACACGTGAACAATGCTATTATTTAGCTTAATGGTTAGAGGGAGTGTGTAACAAGAATTCACAAGAGTTGAGGGTCAAATTGACGATGTATGCCATAAATGAAAAGCTTAATGCGTATATCCAACAAATTGGAAATGCATTGGGCATGCTCTTTGATAGCCTCATTTTGAGTTTACCACCACCCACACATACACATTCTTCCGCCATATCATCCTACTCATTTCTACGCCACCTCATATTTAAAAGCATTCACTTTTTTACTTTTGTTCACAACTCTCTCTCTCAGAATAAAACCTGCTTTTACTAATGACAATTAGATAGCCTCTACCTTGGCTTTGGGATTTCCTGCACTTCACAATACATATTATAAGGTTTTACATAAAACACAAATGAACATGAATCTTACGAGAGCTCTCACCATCCGGCCAAGCAAGCTGAACTGGGCTTCATATATTTTTAGTGAAAGCTGACAAGTCCTTGTATTCTAGTAGTTAAATTGTGTTAATGACATTATTGTAATCTTTTAACACATGGCCACGTATATAAAGAGGTCACTTCATCCTCCCCACATCTTTTATTAGGGATATCATCGTTGAAGACAATATCATATTTTGATTATTTGTAGTTTGTGATATAAATGTGCCGTTTGTTTTGCTTTGACAAAACCAAAAACGATGTCGGCAAAACATGAACTCTTGCTATCTGATCTTAACTATTATTGTAAGATATGATAGTTACTCAATTTCATAAGCGTTTGTATTCTAATGGTATTTTCTATAACATGTGATTTCAAACGAGAAATAATGTCCATAGCTACTTGCTTAGATCCAAAATGAAGCAAACATTTGTACCCCCGGCCATCAGGATCAGATATGGGTACGTACAACAGAAAATATAAAACAAATAGCTTGGATTTAAAATATTATATTTTGATTTGACGACTCAAATGCTATATTTGGCACCCACCCCAATATACACAAACTACACTGAGCCGTCAGCGATAATATTTTGTCGCTTCCAAATCTAATATAGCATTATTTCTTATTATTGCAAATACAAATTTTATTGTAAGTTCCTTTGTTGTCTTTGCATTAGCTTTGTCGCTTCTATAAAATAATAGGTTGATATACGTGTGTTAGCTCGTCCACGCATGTGTGGTATATAGGATACTTCGACGAGAAATGCTACTTGGTTGATCTTTCACGTAGTCAAATGCTTGGTCTAAAAGTTTAAGCTATGTATACATAAGTATGAACAAGCTCATAGAGTCTAGATCGCTACTCTTTTAAACAACAATATATTAAAAACGAACTACCAAAGAAGTTGGAGAAAAAGAATCACAAACTTGGACGAGTTACAATGCAATCGATTCAGTTCTGATTAAATTTCATATTCCTATTAAGAACCCATGAATGTAAGAGGATTTTAATTTGCACGAGAACATATATGCACGATTATGGTATCACCTTATAATCCACTGTGTAGTATGAACTGCCGCAACAGAACATATATTGTATTGGCTGTTAAGAACTTCCTAGTCCTCCTAGAAATTAAGTCCAACAACGTCTTTAGATAGTCATCCAATTAATTATCAATTTCAAGTAACGTTGAAGACTGAGGAGGTTTTACTAAATCTGGTGTGGGTCGTAAGTTTAGGTATCAACTTAAAGCGCCTCCTCCTGAACCCAAGAAGGATGATAATACAAAGAAGAAAGCAACTGAAGTGGCTAGTACGAGTGGGATGAAGATTGCTACATCTAATCCTTTTGCTGCACTTAATATGATCGATACTGATGAATGTGGCACTCCTACTGATGTAATGGATTCTGGTAGTACAATGAAACAAAGGAGGTTGGGTCTCTAGCCACTCCGATCCTAATTTGAGTGGATCAAGGATAGCGGGTGCACAAGGCACATGACCGGCAATAAAGATTTATTTTCCACATATGAATCCTTTAATGGAGGAAATGTGGTTAAAGGTACGATTTCTAACAAATTGTTGAAAACTGTGTAATCACAAACAAACTAAAATACCTTGTATTGCTTGTGTAATCACAAACAAACTAAAAGAAAAATCTCTACAACTTGTATTCTGTAGCGGAATATAAACACAAGTTTGAAACACAGATAACTAAGAACTTCTTTGATCCTCTATGAATCGTTATATTAATAACTTGTTTAAGCACGTACATAATTCATTATATTGTGTTCCTTTTATAGACAAGGAACCCTAAACAAAACCCTAAACCGTTTCCCAAAAAACGTATAAACATAAAATAAATAAGATATACACAATCACTTCCTAATAAAGCTCATGTATATCCAAACTAAATATACTAAACACGAATAATAACTTCCTAAACAAACTAATCTTCAACAGAACTATGTCTTCGCAGAATCCATACCCTTCGTAAGAATCCATTCAAAGAATTGTAGACTTCACATATTCCCAACAATCCTCCCCTAAACTGGAATTTGACGTGGTTAAGTTCCAGCTTCTTGATAGATCTCTAACCTTGAAACACTAGAGGATTGTAGTCAAACATCATCAGCAAAGAATCAAAACAAAACCATCTCTTTGAAGAAGAAACTCTGAAACTCCATATCTTTGCAAAGAACAAATAACAACATGTACATCAAAACATATAAGTTTAAACTATTCTCATCACATCCAGGTGTGTTAACTCCCGTGAGAGGTGAATCATTGAAAATAATGGATTTGATGTCTCTTTACCAATAGCCATCACTACTGGAGTAGCCAAATGTTTAAGTTCGAAAACCATGGTACACCGATAACCATCTGATTTATTAGCAAATCAGCAACCATGAACGGATTTGAAATGTCTTTACTTGTAGCCGCTGCTCGGACTAGTCAATTCTTAAAATTGGTGAACTGATTACCAAACATGGACCAACGCCTTTTTACCACAAGCCATATACATGTGGGCTAGTCAATACTTGGATTCCAAAAAGGAATAAATCATGGTGAATTGATAACCATACAACACTCAACAATTAAGCATGGGTGGTTGCAAACCCTATGATTTTGAGCAAACCATTACAGCCTATCAACAAATTTGATGTGTCTTTACCAAAGTTGTACCCTTTGGACTAGCTAACTCTTTGACATACACAAGATATATCTGGTGAGTTAATAACCAGCAATAAGTTACAACAAACCCCAAGAATAAAAGTTAGTAAAAACATTTTTTAAGAATAAAACAAAGAAACAAAAATTACAAATCATACAAATTACAAAGTACCATAATCATGAGGAACTTCTATGTGCCATAAGCTGATTCTTAATAACACCGACACATTGTTCAACATGCAAAAGATCATTCACAACGATCGGAGGAACTTCCAACTAAGAAGCATTCTTTCCATAAGTTTTCATGATAATGGATAAATTATCAAAGAAACATGCGACAGCAATACCACCCTTCGTCTCAACTACATGGACACGAGGCAGAGGATAAAATCTCCAAGATGTAACCTACCATAAGTGAGAGTTCTTCCAAATAAAGTATCCTTTACCATTGGGAGATATTGAATCAAACAAAACATGAAGATCACCCAATAAATATAAACCATAACCCTTTGGTGCATTAGAAAGGTAATACTGATTGACAAGTATATAACGTAACCAAATCGCTCTATCCACCGTGCAAGATCTCCTTCAAAAATTAAATTCCATGGTCGTTTGATCCAATCGATGAATCACATTCGGCCCATCCTTTTGCAATGACCAATTAACCAAAACATCATGAGACCCTTCAGAAAACATCGAAGATCTCTTTTTATAAATGTTGAATCAGCAGCATTGAGATCCAAAGAACTAACCCTCGAAGATTCCTTAACCTTAGATGTATGTGCCTCAACAGATTTCACGATTCCCGAAAGAACCAGATCGTTCTAGCCATTCTTTCTTCCTCCTACCGTAGATAAATGTCCGATGGTATAGGTTCTCAGTAACATCTTTAATACGTGGAAGAAATAGAATCATCCCATTGGAACAACACCACGAAGACATACATCTTCTCACCATCTTCGGCTTTTTAGATTTAGTCGCTCAGATTTAGCTTGACAACCCAACTCTTTTCCAACTTTGTCAATAGGATCAACTTTAGGTACTACATCATAAGATGATATTCCAGATGAAGCAACATAAGGTTCAGCTGATTGAACTTGAACAACTGAAGGAATAGCTTCAAGAGATACTAAAGGAATAGCTTCAGTAGATACTTCAAGCAACAATGTAAGTACTTGACTTTGAAACATGATCCTCAAAAGAATCTACAATTTCAACTATCCTTGGTCTTTTGGATTTAGGAGCATCTAAAGCACGAAGTCTTTTCAAACTAGATGCGTATAGGACTAGATGAAGTAAACTTCATAATCTTATTATAATGACTGATTAACTCAAGATCGTAAAGCCTTAACTCGCTTCAGTCATACCAGAGGTATAAAGAGAGCAACTCTGATATTTCACTACTTTCCTCATATAATCTTTTGTTGGAGCTACAGATTGTGCTCTCATTTTCTTAGTCATGTTCTTTTGAGTTTGAATAGCTTTCCTTTTTGCCATAGCTTCTTTCTTCTTTTGTTGTCCAAGAGCCATCATCTGAGCCACAAAATTATCACTATTAAAGTCTCCCAAAAATACTCGAGCAATTGAAGGATTAGAAACATTTTGCGAGTATACACATCCCAGGTTCAGCATCCGAGTAGCCATTGCATCTAATTCTTTTTGTCTCTCAGAGTCAATTTAGAAATAGACTCAAATGCAATCTGTTGAGCCAATTCGCACTTTTCTTTAAATTGGCACATTCATCTAACATCCTTCATTGTGCTAACCTTCCTCGTTCACTGACTAGATCCGGACCAAGCTCAAGATCAACCATTACTCCTTTCCTTTATCGTAGATTCAAAAATAGCATCGGTGAAGGAGTATCCATAAAAGGAACTTGAAGATTCGGCCCGATGTGCTTTAGAAGAAACATGTTTAGAGAAATCTTCAACAGTGTAGAAAATACATCTACTACTGATTCAAATTAAACTTCCTTCCCAGAAGGAAAACTTCGTAAGAAGATTGAGATAGCACATTTGAAGCTTGAACATCAGCACTAGCAATGTCCATCAAAGGAGTATCAGCAACAACATGTTCTTCAAGAGTTGAAACATCTTCACTTTGCACTGTATCCTTATGCACAGATTGCTTTCTCCTTCGTCTAGTAAACAAAATTGGCTCCTTTTGCTCCACGGATGTACCAACCTTTGAAATAGAGACATTAGATTCTTGAGCCACATTAGCCAACATATCAAGTGACTTAAACTGAGCATTCACATCCTCCTCATCAGAAAAAACATCCAATCTCCTTTTTCTTCTCTGATTTAGTTTTATTTCCAAATCCTTAACCTTTCTTTTCAAATCTACAATCTCACCACCAAGCTTAGATTTAGTCTCTCAAGCAAATTTTGAGATCGGTGATCTCAGCTCCATACCTGTTCACTAAAGCATATAAAGATGTAAGTGTAATAGGGTCCTCCTCCACCCACAGATTGCTCGTGGGAATGGGAGCATCATTGGGCCTTCGTAAGAAACATCAACATGCTCTATGAATGAAACATTATCATCAACTGATCTCTAACAGACTAGAGTAGGCAACCTATTTAAGTCAGTCTCAACCTCATCATGAGGAACCTGTGTAGGTGGTGGACTAGGTCTAGGTGAAGGAGTGGACAAATGTTGTTCAGGAGCAACAAGATGGGTTTCGCAGTATTAGGGGCCTTCATCTATTGTCACTGATTCCCATCACAGTTAAATGTAAGGTGGAGAACCAACAACATTTCCTTCTTCTTCAGATTCATTGCCTCCGAGACAACATAGCCGCGAGCAAAGGATGATGTGCCCCCTCATACTTAGTTCTCATTGAAGCAAATAGTTTAGCAGTTAAAGCTCCTATGGGATAAAAGTCTTGGGCTTGTGTGGTAATGTCTAAAATTATCTAAAGAAACCTAGGGTACATCAAAAACTTATGCTTTTTCCTATCTATATTTTCAATCATATTATCAAAAATATACTTAGAGAAATTATAAGTCAAACCCCGAGAAAGACAAACAATACCACATCCCAAATGCAGAGAAAATTGATCCCATCCTCCGGATTTATTGCTCATACATTGAAGCAAGGTGTGAACCAAAAATCTCCACATAGGACACAACTGATTCTTCAACCACATATCATTCTTTCACCCTCGATATCCAATAGCTCTTAGTCCAAAGAAGAATGTCCACCGCATTAGAATGCGATACCCCATTTTCATCATCCAAATGAAGTTGTCTTCTTATCACTCTCTGTCACCACATGCTCTCTCGCTCAGTCAATCATTGCAACAATCTCAGATCACCCGTTTAGTAGCAATCCCAAAATTGAGTAACCAACGATTCATATATTGCATTCGGAGAATGTGTTAAAGCATAGTGAATCTTGGATCGCTGTAAGAATTCTACCATTGGTCTATATAACTCATCACCCTTAGCTGCTCCCTTAAAACCACTTTATTATGATCATGCTTGAATTGAAGCGCCTGTGAAAATCGTAGTTGGTTAAGAGTCACACAAGTGGAAGTGTTTTGAATGTGAGTAATGAGAGAAAATTTTAATTTGAGACGAAGATATGCGAATAGAGAATAAGTAGTAGTTTCCAAATTTTGGTCAAATGTTGACCGAAATGACGTACTGCTACTTTTCCCCAAATTAACTTTCAACTTCTAGAGAAACACTAATCAATCAATAAGAATACTACCGCCAGAAACAGATCACGATTCATGAAGCTTCAAAATATCTTTTATCGTTTCACCAAGACGCATTAAATCTCAGTAAGTCTTGAAACTGTCTATAAAACAATCCCAATGCACACATAACTCTTCATCAAAACCCCAAATAACATCACAAACCCTAATTGCATCAATGCTCCAAAATTAACCACAATCAACCATGAGTACTAAACCACGAGATCATGGATCTCACAACATTCTCATCATCATCATCAAGCGATGATTCAAACCCCCGCTTCATTACTTTCCTCACCATATCCACGACCAAGTAAATCACCTTTCTCCTTCTTCAAGATGATAGTGTAGTGAATCCAAGTGAATCTGCTGATGATTCCGATGACTCCTATAAGGAGGGAACATCTTACTCCCAACCTCCAAAGACTCAACCACAACAAAGGTCACGCGTGAAACCGCCACTCCCAAGGATGATAAGGTGGTTCTAGCACTTCCTGGCCATATCATGGCATCATCACATATCGATAAAGGAAGGGTTAAGGAAGGTGGAAGGATTTTGGTGAAATCAGCAGATGAAGCACACTTGACATACGGGTCATCTTCATCATCATCGCTTTCATCAATCCATCCTTCCCATTTTGATCCTAGCATCTTCGTCGCATTCCGGTCATGCATATCCAGCCATCAAGATAGAAGGAATGAGTGGTTATGCAAGTCCTGATAAATGCATATCCAACATCTAGTGTGAAAGATGTGAGCAATCATGCATATCCAACAGCCTGTTAGATCTTGGAATAGATGATATGAACTAGGTTAGGATTAGTAGATCATATAAAGCACTTTCCTTGTAGTTGCATTTGATGTTGATTGTGTAAGCTGTAAGCTGTAAACTGTTTCTCGAATGGATGAATGAACAATTTGTTTCTTTACTTTTCTAGAATGAACATTGTAACTTCAGTACTTAACTCACTTTAGCACTTTGAATTCAGTAGAAACAAGCTTTAACAATCTTGGTAAATTCCAACTCAAATATCCAATCTACAAAACAGAACAAACACAGAGAAACACACAAACCAACAAAGAAAAACAAACTAAGATTACATTAGCTGGTTAGTGTTAGTAAACAGAATCAAAAAGTACACAAAAATCAAACAAATTTACATAAAACAATGCAAAGTATACACAAATCCTCCCTTGAGGCATATGCCTCCCCGAGGCCTATGCCCCTTAAACTTTGCAGTAAAGGGTTAAGCATACCAATATGGACCACTAGGTGTTGAAACCTTGGTCCATCAAAAGCTTTTGTTAACAAGTCTGCCACATTATCATCAGTGTGAATTTTAACCACTTTTATCAAATGTTTGTCATATGCATCTCTTATAAAGTGGTGCTTGATTTCAATATGTTTTGTTCGATGTGAAAACTGGATTTTTAACAATGCATATGGTACTTTGATTATCAATAAAAATTGTTGTGTTCATGAAGTTATACCCATAATCCAACAATTGATTTTGAATCCAAAGAACCTATCCATAGCAATTTCCAGCCAGAACGCACTCGCCTGTAGATGAGGTAGCCACAATAGTCTGTTTCTTGCATTGCCAAGAAATCAATCTCTTTCGAGGAATTGGCAACCTCAAGAGTGGACCGCTATCCGATTTGTACCAGATAGTCACTATCACTATATGCTTCCAGCTTAAATGGAGATTCGTTTGGGTACCAAAGGCCTAAATGAGGTTGGCCTTTGAGGTACTTAAAGATCTTCTTAACAACATTGAGATGGGAAGTAAGTGGAGTAACTTGATGTCGAGAACAAACACTCACAGCAAAAGTAATATCGTGCCTTGAAGTCAGTAAATACATCAAAGAACCAATCATAGATCTCGTAAAGATGTACATTCACGGTGGATCTATTTCATTGTTGGTATTTGACTTTGGAGCTTCATAAGGTGTAGTGGCAGTCCTTACACTCTCCATTCCAAACTTCTTCAATATGTCCTCACATATTTGTCCTCGACTTATAAAGATACCATCAAGCTCACAACTTGAAGACCCAAAAGGAAAGTCATTTCTCCCATGGCACTCATCTGAAACTCTCCCTTCATAAGCTCCTCAAACTCCCCGCACCAAGCTTTGTAGATCCAAAAATAATGTCATCCACACTTGCACAAGAAGAATAATATCTGGGAATTTTCTTGAAAGAGTCTTATCAATTGCACCTCTTCGATAACCATGCTTCAGCAGAAAGGATGAAAGCCTAGCATACCAAGCTCGTGGTGCCTGATGTAGTCCATAGAGAGCTTTGACTACCTTGTAAACATGAGTAGGATGATCAGGATCTTCAAATCCTTTAGGTTGAGTGACATAAACCTCCTCTTCTATTTCACCATAGGAAGGCTTTAACATCCATTTGATATACCATAAATCCCATGTAGGATGCATAAGCCAAGAAAATCCGAATGGCCTCAACTCTAGCCACAGGTGCAAACACTTCATCATAATCAATCCCTCCTCTTGTCTATAATCCCGAGCAACCAATCTTGCTTTGTTTTTAATGACAACACCTCTTGCATCTCTCTTATTCTTCCAAATCCATTTAGTACCAATTGCATACTTGCCATCGTAGTAGTGGTACCAATATCCTAACCTGCTGATTTTGAAATTGTTGCATCTCTTCCTGCATTGCCTCAAGCCAACTTGAGTCTTCAAGAGCCCGAGTAACACTGGTTGGTTCCACTTGAGAAAGAAAACAAGCAAACGCACAATGTTCATAGTCTCGGTGATTGTCCCTTGTCTGATTTGAGACATAAGAGATAAAAGCCACTTGACCATATTTAGAACTTGCCACGCACCCTTGTTCTAACAGTTGCAATAGGATCACCAATAATATTTGACTGTGGATGAGTATTGTGAATCCTTTTCAGTAGTGTGGTGTTGACTTCAATGGAAGAATCAAGATTAGTCATAGTAGGTTCAAAATCGGTGTCATAAGAAGGTGAGGTGAAGATTCCAGCTTTGGGTTGATGATTACCAAGATCCGAGGGTCTTGGAAAACGAGTATAAGGATCTCCAAAGTTCATGGACACTCTAGTAGAAATGGGAGTAGAAACAAAGATAGCCTCTGCAGAATTGGTGATGATAGGAGAAACCGGACGCTCAAGAGAATTGAGGTTTCCACTTATTGTTTCACTTGCACTCTCCTCAAGATTCCTCTCAAAGATCTAGATTAGTCGTGATACTCTTGTTTCTTCAGCCTAGCAAGATCCTCTGCATAATTGGACTCGTCTTCACTCATCGTAAGTAACTTTAGAAGTGTCACTAAAAAATTGTTAGGAGAAAGAAGGCACTACAATGGGTTGTTCATCATCTTCAAACTCATGTCAAATCAGCATCCGTGGTATCCGGACTGCTTGTTGGAGACTCTTGAGTACATGTATTTTGAGTAGCCATATGTCTAGAATAACCCAAATAATTGCTAGTAATCAAGGTCAAATGACCAAACATGACCCTGTCCTTGAACATTAGGCTTGTCTTCTAGAAACCTCAGTTTCAATGTCTCCTCAATCTTCTTAGCGATAAATTGTAAACTCAGACGCCTTTACTATGAGCTGAATATCCCACAATATATCATCATCAGTCTTTTCATCAAATTTGCCCAATGGATCACTTGTATTCAGAATAGTCACTTGACACCCAAAAGGTTTAAGGTAATGAATAGTAGAAACTTTCCCATAGAGAAGTTCATATGGTGTTTTGAAGTGTGGTCTAGTAATGGACACTCTATTCAAGACATAACAAGTCCAACAGCCACCAAAAACATGGTGGTAACTTAGAGTCCGCCAGATTGATCTTGCAGCCTCTATGAGGGTCCTATTTTTCTTTCACCCTATTTTGTTGTGGGGTTCTTGGAGTGCTATAGTCCCTTTTTATCCTTTTTGACCTACAGAGTTCTATAAGTATTGCATTCTTGAACTCTGTCCCATTATCACATCGAATTCCTTTAACCTTTTTGTTCAACTGATTCTCAATAAGGGTAATAAAGTCTTTCAAAGATCGAGATGTTTCATCTTTTTGGTCAGAAAGAATACCCAACAATATTTGCTATAACCATCAGTGATAACTAGACAAAAATACATTTGATCAATGCTTCTAACTTGAGTTGGACCAAACAGATCCATATGAAGCAATCAAGAGGTTCGAAATAATGCTCAAGCCAGCACAACTTTGTATGAGGCTCGGTGCTTTCCTTGTTGCAGCAACACAGCATGATCATTAGTGAAGAATTTGGAAGGAAGACCTTCAACAAGACCCAGTTTAGAGAGCTTGTTTATGGTCTTGAAGTTGACATGGGCCATCCTCCTATGCCATTTGGTAGACTCATCCAAGGATGCTTTAGCCACCAAACAAGTTAAGTCACCTTCTGGTTTAACATCCGTTAAGTTGAATGTATAAAGATTGTGATTCCGAGGAACTTTCAGTAATTGAAGTTTCTTCCGGGAGTTTGAAGTCTTTAGATAACACAAGACATTCATCCTCTGGAAGAGTACTTTGTTCTTGGTGTCACAGATTTGTGAGAACAAATTGAAGTGTTGGAGTTCCTTGACATAGTATACATTCTCAAAGTCCAGCTTGAGGTGTTCTTGATGGTCCCTTTCCCATTAATCCTTCCATCACTTCCTCCAAAGGTTACATTGCCTCCTCCTTCAATTGATACAAAGTTATGCATCATATCCCTGTTTCCTCGACATGCTTCTTGAACACCTACTATCAACAATGCCAACATCTTTATGCTTAAGAGGATGATTCTACAACAAAAAAAATATACAAAATATTAGTACACTATTGAGGCTCAAGTCATTGCTGACTGAACCTCCGCCATGGATCATATGAATTATGTCATGCAGATGTATAGGATCCACTATTGTTCTTGGGTTTCCATTGAAATTTAGGTCCCTTTTATTCCAAGAACAACTCGCCGAGGACTTGACAAAGAAGATCCCCCTTTTCCCATCACCATTGAGTCAACATATCCATGCCAATAACCATTCTTAAAATATGAACTTGTTGGTTGTACATATGGTCTTGCAACCGTCTTCCAAGGAAAGGAGAATTAGTTGCTTGTGGAACATAAGGGGTATAGCATTAACATTGGTCCACATTGGTCTAGATGTCCTAGAATCACCACACCTACCCATCCTTTGCTCATGATAATCACAATCCTTAATTAAATGAAATTTACTTCTACACACAAAACATGTCTTCTGTTAAGAAGATTTATTCAAACCAAAAGATGTTCTATTACAAGCGTATATTCAAACCAAAACCATGAAAAGAATTGTTTTAACAAGATTATTATGCAAAGAATTAAAAGCAAGTCTTCGTGAGGCAACTGCCTTGGAAGAGGATTCCTTGGCAGCAACTCGACATGCTTATTGGTAGTCTTGGGTGCAGGGTGAAGACTGGGAAAGTCGACTTGTCATTTGAATCACACTGTAGACTTCTTGGAGGACTTGTCACTATGAACACAAGAGACAAAGTCATTAGAAGAAGTATCAGGGTCTGGCAAGTCTTTGACTTTTGCCATAGAGATGGTGTGATCCATAAAAGTCAACAAGAATGGAAAGGTCAACGGGCATGTGCTCACCTCTAATAGGTCCACGTACAGCATGTAGAGCACCTTCTTTCACAAAATTAGCTAGGCCTGCTGGTGTAGATTTTGCGTGTGTCATCCCTAGCTTCTAACCCTACATACTTCTTAAAGCCTAATCCTATAGAAGTATTTGGAGTTTGACTAGCATAGATGTGACTTGCTAACTTATTTCCATTTAACAACCATTCGTTATGCCTAGCAATTTCAAAGATCAGTTTCTCTTTTAGCTCTAGATTTTCTGACACTACATCTGCTCTCAACTTCTCATAATATTTTAACTCATTCTTAGCACATTCAAGATCCCTTTCCAACACACTTATTTTCTCATCATAAGCTATTTGATTCTTCCGAAACCAAACCTTTTGTCTTTCTAGTGTTTTTAAAGCCTGCTTATAAGCTTCAACTTCTACAAAGTATTCATTATATTTAGGTTTCAAAATATCATAAACTTCTTTGAGTTCATTATAACGCTCACTACAACCAAACAAACACTTTTGTACCTGAGAGATGCCCATCAAGGCAATCTGATCATGACTATCCTTCAGTACAAAGCTTGCAATCAAAACCAACATTATCATTGTCGACCATTATTCTTTTTCTGCTCATGTTGCTTCCAAATTCATTGCTATCAAGAGTAACCAACGCCACGATCCTTTGAAGTTCTAGCTCCCCTCTCGATTCTCGCTGACAGTAGAGTATCTCGCCTCATCACCAAGCTTTCCCTGTCTTTTCACTCTCTCGAGAAATGGACCACCGTTGACAAGTGAAGCATTTGACCTTCCTTTTGTCAAACCTCGATCTTCCTTGGAAGCCAAACCTTTCTCGCCATTTGGCCAAAATTTTTGATATCCATGGACAAGATAGCCACTCGCCACTTCACTCTTCTTCTTATCTTCCCATCTTGGATTCAATTCGATCTAAATCCTCATATGCCGCCTCGCCGAGGATCATAATCAGCAAAGAAGGATCCAAGTACATCTTCCATATGATACCTCCAGATTGAACTGGATGGAGTGGTAAGTAAGATGATGATGAGTAAATGGACTTGGACCATGACTCATCTTGTAGAGGCTCCAACTAATGCTGTGGTGATTCTGCGAGATGATGATCGAAAAGGACTTCTTACATCATGTTCAAGAGCTTTAAGTTTGTGCTAGGTGTACCGTCAAAAGTAAGCATATACAAACCACCTTTTGCTTTTAAAGCAATGCTCACTTGTAGCCAGGATGGAGGTAAAGACCTCAAGAACTTAGAATTACAATCATCATTATCCGGCTTTTCCTGTACCGATTTAACCTAACTTAAAATCTTGTGAAACTTGTCATATCCCTTATGTATTCCTTCCTCTTCAAAAATTTGAAAGTCTTGAAACCGCTGTTCAAGCATGGACTTTCTCATCCTCCTAGACTCCTCATTCCCACCGAACTTCGCCTTAATTGCTAACCATATGTCCTTGGCATCTTGCATGAAGTGAAAGTCACTCAAGTGATCCTCAGGAATAGCTTGAAGAAGAATGGTTTTAACCTTGGTTTCTCTCGAACCGCCAGAACTCTTCAAAGTTGGGAGGAACATAAGTCATTCTACCAAGAAGATCAGTGGTAGTTTTCTTCAAACCGCTCCTTCCAAGACTATCTCCCATAGATTCCAATCAATGTTGGAGATCCGCTTTGCATCTTCATCGCCCAAAGTCATATTCCTCCCTTTATAAGGAAACTTAGCATTGTCGTTAGAGAGACTTAGTGTTGCAGATGGGTGGTGTTTTGGTTGTTGGTGACAAAGATCAACGCCCTGATCCGCATGGTGAGTTTTGTTTGGTTGTATTGGTGTTTGGAAACCTGTCCTTAGTATCGTAGAGACTCTCACGAGGTTCATACCACTTGTTGAAAACTGTAGACCTTGATAGATCTTGAGCCAGAGATCGTTAGTATTGCTTATGTAATCACAAACAAACTAAAAGAAAATCTCTACAACTTGTATACTCAGAGCGGAATATAAACACAAGTATGAAACACAGATAACTAAGAACTTCTTTGATCCTCTATGAATCGTTATATTAATAACTTGTTTAAGCACGCATACATAATTCTTCTATTTGTTCCTTTTATAGACAAGGAACCCTAAACAAAACCCTAAACCGTTTCCCAAGAAACGTATAAACATAAAACTAAATAAGATATACACAATCACTTCCTAATAAAGCTCATGTATATCCAAACTAAATATACTAAACACGAATAATAACTTCCGCCAGAAACAAACTAATTCAATCTATAAGTCTCACAGGAATCCATTCCTTCTAATCCATTCAGCCAGCAATTGCATTTCCACATAATCACTCCCACAAACAACTAACCATATTAACGATATAGTGTCATGTAGAAAATCTAAACTTTAACCTCTAAGTATAGGACAACAGCAGACACTACTACAAAATGCCATAGAAACCGGTCAATAAGCCATGAAGACAAGTTTTTGTGACCACTCTCCTCAAGGGGTATCTCTCTATAATTAAAACACATAGAAACCGCTCGCTAAACCAGCCTCTTATCAAAATCATCAAGACCGTTTTGTAGTACAAACCTCGTCTCATTAAAGATTAAAGATACCTTTTTTATAAAGTAAATAGATTGGATCCATTTCACAACCTGCCTTTGATGAGACTTTTTGAAAAAAAAGTATATAATTGTTTTTCAAGTCCGTATTCAGAAAATGTGAGAATCCAATAACCTACTTTTGTCAAAAGGAGCTAATATAACTTTTGTGGTAATTGCTAGTGCACCAGCTACGATCATTGAAAATAGTTATAGCTTTAAGCTAGTAATTAAACCCATTCAGATCAAACAACTTCAAGACATAATCCGTAAAAATGCTTCCCTATTAACCAAAGTAAATTACATGCTACAACAGAACACCAGTTATAACTTTAAAGCTGCAATCACTTAAGTATTTGTCACAAAAAGATCTCAAATCTATAACTCATGGTGCCCGACAATTGAATCAAACAATTACTACCGACCTCCAACCTTTCTTTTGTAAAGTTGAGATATATCTCTTTCGACAATTAATGAACTGCACAAAAAAATGTTATTTAATTACTACATGATTGTGAAACCTTAGCTAAATTTCAACCACAACACATATGAAAATTACAATGCTATCATTATGGTAAATTGACATAATACAACAACACCAACCTGCTTGTATGTTCTTCAACCTCCTTAGTGATCTAGACAATCCCACCTACATTATTCATGAAACAAATTATTATAAACTCATTAGATGGTCGATGTTTATTATGCCTAAAAAAGCGGTTGAAGGAGACTGCTGAAGGTCATACCGTATGCACTAGATCTGCAAATAATAAGCATTAGTAATATGTTGCAGAAATCAAAAAGGCACCACGTAAAAGTATTATGATTTCTTACCTATTGTAACAAATTTTATAACATCAATTTTACATATTTTTCAATTGTTTACACTCCATCATATTTTAAAAAACAACAAGATGCATATGTTAAACCTACTTAGATTCTACTTCCTAAACCATACCAAGTCATCTAATATTGTTAGTAAATTTACAAGTACAAATACTAATTACAAAAAACTCTAACTATTCCACATACCCAATAAAAAAAACGTAATTATAACAAAAACGCTTGAAATAAACTCTAGTACAAAAAAATCACGTAAAACTATTATTAAAAAAAAGAGTAAAGAGGCAAGCTTAGTTCGGGTTTATATTTTCAAAAGCTTCCACTTGGCAAAACCATATTTTAGAGGGTATTTAT
>OU343225.1:140049878-140068041 GCA_910596185.1 Chrysanthemum makinoi | reverse complement strand
TTAATGTATGTCGTTGAATAAAAATTAATTTGGTAGACATTTTATGTTATTGTAGAATTAATTTTTGATCTTTATAATTGTTTAGGATGAGGATGTTGAAGTTGAAGCGTTTGGCGTTGATGAAAATAAGCATTAAAGCCCCACCCAAACCAAAGACTTGACTTTTCGAGTGTTGGAAATACTTTGATGCAAAGTTTGAATCGGATGAAAATGGTCAAGTCATTAAGATGGCCTATTGCAAATGGTGTGATGCGGTTCTCAAAGCCGATTCAAAATTGCATGGTACTAAACACTTGAATACTCATTATACAAAATTGTGATAAAAACCCGATATTGAGAAAATTAGAAACAAAAAAACTAGCTTTTAAGAAAGAAAAGATTGGGAGAATGTTGAGGGTGATAGTAGCATTGGTACTTTAGAAACTTGGAAGTATGATGAAAAATTGATTAAAAAATTAAGTTGATTGAGTTGATTATTCTTCTTGAACTTCCTTTTAAGTTTGTAGAACACAGGCATTCATTAAATTTGGAAATAACATGCAACCTATATTTAATATGCCCTCTCGTTTTACTATTGCTAGGGATGTTTCTAAGTTTTTCTTGTGAGAGGAAGAGCCTATTAATTTCTTAAGCAACAAGTCCACCACCCCCGTTCATTTAAACCACCCTGCGTGGACTTCTAGTTGTAAAAGAATGAACTTTATGGTATTAATCGCCCACTTTATAGATGATGATTGGGTAATGCTTAAAAGAATTATTAATTTTAGACCAATTCATAGCCATAGAAATTGGATATTGGTAGGGCACTGGAATGTATAAGCGGATGGGGTATAAAAATGTTATGACCATTACGGTTGATAACATTGCTTCAAATGACAAAGCCCTTGAATACTTGGTAGAAAATTTGCCAAATAAGTATGATGGTGGTAAACATTTTCATATAAGATGCATGGCTCATATTTTAAACCTAGTTGTCAAAGATGGTTTAAAAACATTCAACAAGGAAGTGAATACCATAGGGTTAACCGTGAAATACATAAAACATTCGAGCCAAAGAGTGACCAACTTTAAAGAAAGTGTTGAAAAGGCTTGTCTTTCAAACAAGTTTTGGTTTCGAATGCCCTACAAGATGGATTCCACACACATGATATGTTGAAAACCGCTATTGAGTTAAAAGATGCTTTTATTGATTATGACTTTAATAACTCTTGTTTTGCCCGGGACCTAGAGGAAATACCTAAGCGAGGTGATTTTGAGGTTTGTAAGAAGATAGTTGCATTTTTGGAAAAATTTAAAGAAACAACCGAACTTGTGTCAACCGTGATCATCTCCCCAGAGCTCATTTGTGGTTTGGTGGGGTACTTGATATTGATAAGCATCTTCGTGATTGGCAAGAAAAACCTTCTTTTAAGGTAATGGTAGAAGAAATGAGAAAAAAGTATGACAAATATTGGGGTGATTACAAAAAAATCAACCATTATGTCACACCCCCAAATTACCTGTTTTGCAGCGGAATGGAATTCCTGGGGATTGACTGTCATAGCATCACAATCACAGTTATATTGAACGACCTAAAGTGTCGTGTGAAAAGAACATCGTTTGATTTAATAAAATAATCAGAGTTTACAAAGTATAGGTCCCAAAGGTTTATAAAGTTTTGCGAAATATAAATATATTACAAGTCCAAACGATGGTTTTTGAAAGAAAGTGCCATAAGGTACATAATGTAAGTCGACGCCGCGACTCAAAAAGGGGTTCCTTAACCATGCCATGATGAGTATGCCTTAGTTACCTGAAAATACATTGCTAAACGGTCAACAATAATGTTGGTGAGAAATCATAGGTTTGGTAAATGTTTTATACGACTCACGCTAAGTATATATCCGTATGACAATCATGTCACATAAAAATGTTACAGGTATGACAATAATGTCACATAAAAAGGTTACAATTGCTTAAGCGCATGATACCGGTTCCGACTGATTCGCCCCCAACAGAGTGTCTTTCCAAACAACTCTAATAATGTTTATGAATGAAATGCATCCGTATGACTAGTTGGGATTCACCAACCCGGATGGAGGTGTCACCCTTGATAGATCTATCCACTCACACGCTTCTAGAAAATAACGGCCATGCATTGAAATGGGACATTTAACTGCAACGCGGGTAACTTAAGCAATGTAAATGAATTTCTAATATACTTGTATCGCATAAAAATGTTGTGCAATGTATTCTCCTAGGTTTGAAATAAGTAAAACTTGAATAAATCTACTATGAAAACTCACTTGATAAACTGGTATGATGACAAGAGTGAGTACACTGAGGTATAGCGTGATACTTTAATCTGACCTACATGCACGATATGATATGTAATAAGCTATGATGTAATGTTATGCATGCATTTCGTATGTTATTTATACCATTTGAAAGTTTTGAAAATAATACTTATCGTCAAAAAATACTCTTTTTGACGTCTTGACATTCTTAAATCACTTTACAAGTTTTACGTCAAAATGTCATCTACAATGGTTTCAGTAATGATTTATAGTGAAATTACACATCGTGTAAAATAATGTCGCCGGAAATTTCATGAAAGTGACAAAAATGGCTAAAAAAAACTAGTCGTAAAATGGTGTACGTCGAACGTTAGAAAACGAACTCGACGGGTTTGGAAAGCTTGTATCAAAATCTAGAAGTTTTAGTACATGAGTTTTCGTCATAGAGGCCTCGAACATAAAGATAATAGGGGTTAAATATGGTGATTTTGTCCAAATGTTGTGTAAAAAGTGAGTTTCGGCAAAGTTTAAGCAATCATAAATAATTTATTACAACTCCGCTATACAAACGGTTAGTCATTTTGAAAAATATGCTTGGTGATCTCATTTTATTAGAAGATATCTCTGTTACAAAAAGTTCCACATCAACGTTAAAAACAAATTAATAGGTTTTTAGTTACCGTAATACTTGTCTCGTAAAAATAATATAGTTTTTCTAAAAATAATAGTTACGGCAATTTTATGAAAACGTATATATCTTAGTCGTTTCAAACTGTTTTAATGATATACGTCCTTAGTCGATCAAAGTATACCAATATATTTTTGATAAGTCGAAATAATTTATAAAGCTTAGGACCGTTTTTGACTAATAAAACAATAATGGTGTGCTCAAATTTTCAGAAAATATATATTTCGTCGTCAAACTTGAAAAATCATAACTCTTCGTTATAACTCCGTTTTATTCCGTTCAAGCGGCCACGGATTTGTTTTAAAGTATATTTTCTAATTATCTAGGCCAAAAACTCATGTCTACTGTCGGATTTTCCAGAAAAACAAAATAAGATCAGACCACTTTTTATACTTGCCGAAAATAGTTTTTCTCGTACTAAACCTATTCCAATCCCTTCAAATCAACTCCAAAGCTATTCTAATCCTACCATACACCTTCTTAGGGTGTCATGGGTTCCTAAACATCATCAAGACCAATATATAACAAGGGAATAATTATAGGATGACCTTTATATATATATAAATCAAGGTAAAAATGGTATAAATAAACACAAGTCTTGCATGTTTGCTCAAAATATGAAGATATAAATATGAAATGAAGATGAAAGATATAAAATGAAAGTAATATGCTTACAAGCTACTATGATGAGGTGATTAGAACAAGGATTTAACCTAAACACCCTAGGTTTTTATTTCAAAACCTTAATAAGAGTGTGATCTAGATTGTATATACTTGAGCTAGCAAAATTTTTGGATCCCTGCTAAACACCTTGAAGGCCGGTTATGAGAAGGGAAAAAGAGAGAAAAAGTTTTTACTACTTGTTGAATTGGATTGAATGAAATGAGAAACGAAGGTTTTGAGACAAATCTATACAATCACAATTTCTACCAACTAATTAATGCCAACCCCCCCCATGTAGGGCCTTTTTGGGACAATTGTCTCTCAAAATATCTTTTTTCTTACTACATGCATAAAATGTGTATATAAAGTGTAAGTAAAAGGGATTTAAGTAAGGATAGTTTGTAACTTGTGTATTTAAAGTAGTTTTAGCATCAAATAAATTTTAATTGACCAAAGTAAAATATATTAAGATCATAAAAATTGGAAAAATATATTTCTTGCACAATTTGAGTGATAATATAATTATCGTGTAGTTTTTAAGAAAAACGTCGTAATAATATAAATTTAACAATTTATATACGAAATAAATTTAAAACACTAGGTAAACTCAAAATATAGTTTTTTATAAACTAAATGTAAGTATAAAAATATATCGGGATCATTTTTTGAAGTATCGGATTAAATGTTCAAAATAATAACTACGCTTAACGGTTTATTTAATATGAAATTTATGCGTTTAAGGTGAAATGCAAAATCATGAATGAACTAACATGATGCAAATGATGTTAATGAAATGTAGACTAAACTTAGTCTATATGAAATGTTCGTGATGATATGATCATGAATTCGCCGCTAAACCATTAAGGTTACGCTTACTTTGGAACACGAAACCTAGTTTACGATAGATGATGAAATTGTGAAGCATGAATTGTTTTGAGAAATGACCTGAAAGTACGAGTTGTCACACATTATATGTATTTTGCCGTTATCTTAGATCCCACAATGAAGTCGGAAATAGTAGGCTACGGGTTTAGACATTTGATAGAAAATGGTTGCATTCCCATGGAGGCTCATAAAGATAGTGATGAGAAGCCTATTTCATTTTTAACCGAAGATGAATTATGTGACAAATTGGTTAAGAAGGTTGAGGAAGATATGGGGTCTTGTTTGCCATTTACAAAGAAAAATATGGCACATCAAGTCAAAGTAAAATACCAAAAGCAACAACAAGTCAAAGTAGTACACAATTCGCCGTCAGTGGTTTTGCTTTCTTAGATGCATTTAAAGATAAACTTGGAAATAAGATGAGTGGGGGTGAAGACGAGTTGACCAAATATCTAAAAGAACCGCGTCTTGAACTAGAGGATGACGAAGAATTCGACATACTAAATTGGTGGAAGGTAAATAGTCTAAGATTCCCAATTGTATCAAGGATGGCGAAAGGTAATAACTTATTTTTGTTATTAAATTTAGATATCTTAGATTATTTGTGCTTTGTTTTTTATAAATTTATGTTTTTTATTAATAGATATCTTGTGCATCCAAGTATCCACCGTTGTTTCCTAACTTTAGCAGCAGTGGTCGAGTTTTAGACCCGTATAGGAATTCTTTAGCCTAGCATTGTAGAGGCTTTGGTGTGCACACAAGATTGGATTCGTACATCAAGTAGAAACATCACTTTGGATACGTTAGAGGATTTAATGAAAGACGACGAGGTTGCTAAAGGTAAAGTATTTATATTTTAGTTTATTGGTTATTTGGTTATAGTAGTAACTTATGTTTGACTTATGTTCTCACGTTTTTTCTAGAAATTCAAGAGGCGTTAGAGAAACAAAAAGGAGAACATGGAAATTCAAGAATGTCGTGAGTAGTATTTGGTTGCTAATTTGAACTTGTATTTCTATTTGGTATTTGTAATTGGAGGCATGATTCACAACATTTGTATTTGGTTTTGGAGCGGTTTTGGAACTGACATTAGTACTTCAGTAGCCAAATGACATTAGTACTTCAGTAGCCATTTTTTTTGAACTTACATCAGTAGCCATTTTTTTTGAACTTACATCACTGATATGTAACATCAGTAGCCAACTTGAAATATTAAGTGAAATATTCTGCTGGGCCTTGTTTTGGAAATATTCAGCCAAAATGAAATATTCTGCTGGGCTGGGCCAAATTGAGAGATTAAGTGAAATCGGGCCAGGCCCGTCTGTCTCGACACCCGACCAACAAGCCCGACAGATCCAACCCGAACCGGAGTATCAAACCCAGTCGGACTCTCCAGCATTATAGTGCTTTCTGCATTCGGCTTAGTCGTCGGGTCGGCCTGCCGCGGGATCCGACCCGATGCTCAGCCCTACTCAGGATTAGGTTCCACAACAAGGGGAATGCTATGCTTATCGCTTAAGACTCTATGCTTAGTGATCGGGTTGCAGCACTGAATGGTATTCCCTTGTACGTACAAATTATTTTCGAGCTTGTTTTTCAAAGTTTTTAGATTGGAAAAATCATTCAAAAGTTTTGATTCCTAATCTTGAATTCTTGCTTAAGCAATTTAACATTTTCTTGAAGTTCCTGCTGTTTAGCGCTTTAGAAAGCTTTTCTTGTAAGGATTTTAACTCTTGTTTTAATACTTCTTCTCTAAAGTAACTTTTTCTAATAATTGTACGCATTTGGTTATCCATTTCCTGCTCATGGGTGGTTAACTAAAACTTAGCATGTTGTTCATAAATAACAACTTGTTCTTTATAAGCATTTAGTTCAGAGGTAACAGAATCATCAGGGGCACATGCAGTGTATTCATAAAAAATATAGTCATCATTGACTGTGGAAGATGCATTACTTGGTACAACCTCACTTTCACTTTGCTTCACATATTGATCATATGGGACAATATTGCTATTACCCTCATCATCAATATCTGATTCATAAGTTTCAAGATTTTTTACTTTATTATGCATCTTTTGCCCATCAACATCATCATATAGTTTTAATACCTTAGAAATGATTTTGTCTTTGGATGGACCAGCATGTTGTAGGGAGAGACTTTGGAGAGACCATAGGTGAGATGCTAGCCATGAAGATTGTTTCAAGAGGGTTCATCATCGACATCAGAGTCAAATGCATCACAGTCAGCTAATTGAAATGCATTTTGATGATTATGAACTATCTCCTGAATTGGCTGTTCATCAACATCAGCATCATAGGTTGGGCATTTCCCTCAGCCAGGAACAACAACTCCTCTTCATCCAAAGCTGCTCCATTATCCTGAGCTTGCACAAGCAAAGCATCTTGTCTTTGAAGTATTCTGCATTCTGTGGACGTTTTGGAGATGTGCAGTTCCTAGCAATATGTCCCTCACCACCATAGTTGTAGCACTTAATTGGCTTTTTAGTCCTTGATTTCCATTCCTTCCCCTATTCGATTTGCCACATATCCTCCACCGCCTTCAAGTATTCCCATTGCCTGCTCCAACCATCCCTTGTTCAGATCGCCTTCTTGAAGTGGTTGCCCCATAACCTTTCCATCTCTGACGACATCATGATTGTGTAGATGGATGCAGCTTCTGATCTCATTGTTTGTGTGAAGACTATTGGTATGTGGACTGAGGGTCAAGTTTTGTTTAACCATAAGAGCCAGTTGATTAATGAAGTGTCCCATGACCGCATCAAAGATTTTGCTTGAACCTCGGATCGTGAATGAGTTTGTGATTACCATTACCGATGGGTATGACTTGAGATGCTTTGGTAGTAATACCAACATTTGTGTAAAAGGTTGTTGAGTCATTTGAGGAACTTGTTTCTCCCTGTTTGGTTTTGAACTGTTCTAGAATCCTTTTCTCAAACATAGCATGTTCTCATTCCGGAGAAGGAAGGCATTGGGTTGCTCATAGTTGGTGTTCTTCAATCCTTTGGTTAGCTTCATCGAGGTGACAAACTTGTGCCATTCGGGATTCATGTTGTTCACAAACTTTGAGTTCAGCTGAATGTTGGGCATGGTCATTTTGATGTTCCTCATGTCATTCACAAGCTTATGGAATCTCACATAGTACTTATAGACACTCTCATCTGGTTTCATCTTGAAGTGCTCAAACTCATCATACAGCTGTGATTCTCTGTCTTCCTGGTTAATTCAGAACTCGGAGAAGCATCTTGACATTATCCCAAACTGCCTTGGCTTCGTGTGTGATTGATCAGCTTGTATGTGATGTCTTTGGAAGACCGGTAGTATGATGTTCGAGGCCCCTGATATCGCATCGAATCTCTTTTTCTCCTTATCACTGAGCTCATCATACGTCCTTGGTCTGTCCAATCCAAAGATCATGGTTCCATCTCAGCGTTAGCATCATTATGTCTCTTGTAGTCTCAATCGACACGGTCCTTCATCAATGGATTTTGAGAATGTTGACCCCATTTTCCTTCCAAGATAGTACAATCTAATTCGTTGAGCACAAGAGTCATAGTCAGTTCTGTCAAGCATGGGTGGACGAGTATCAGAACTAGCTGCTTGAACATCCTCAGCAACAATGGAGATGATTGTAGATACGTTGGTAGTCATGTTAACAGATTACACAGGATTTTATAACTCTATGATTAAATCGGGAAATAGATTCTTTCACGGGATTTTACTAAATCAAGAGAAAACCGTATTACAAGCGTAAAATCAACCAAGTCGCTAATAGTTATTGAACCAAGTCGCTAAGACCAAGTTTCTAGATACAAGTCGCTAGACCACCAAGTCGCTACACAGTCAAGTCGCTAAAGAGCAACTCGCTAACACCAAGTCGCTAGGAATTATGACAGTAAGTCGCTAAGCACCAAGTCGCTAGACACAGTTAAGTTGCTAAAGAACAACTCGCTAAGATCCAAGTCGCTAGATCAAGTCGCTAACAATTTGCACTACAACTCGCTAACAATTCCTGAAGCAAGTCGCTACCCTCACCAAGTCGCTAGCCGTAGTGGAGAATCCACTAACTTGTACTATTTGTCGGCTTGTCTCAATAGACAAGTCGCTAGGCTCAAGTCTGTTAGCCTTAATGGTTTTTTTAATAGAAGTGATGGTCATTCACATTTAGGAACTTTGTAACGTGTGTTAGATATCGTATTAGAATAGTCAACGGGCTTGTGGATTGGGCTAAGATAAATGGCTAGAAGTTATGTTAAGCTAGCCTTGAATAAGTTCTTGTAACCCAATCCAATCCAAGCCCATCCACGAGGCCCATGGAAAGCCCTTTAGGGCATTTGTATGTACTATATTTTGTCTTGTATAGGTAAATACCCTCAAAGTCTCATTTGAGGGTGTGCTGAAAGTGTGTGTGTGTGTGTTTTCTTTTGATATTAAAGTTCTTCTTTTCATCTTTCTCTCTACACACATATACGCATAACATTTAAACATCAAGTCACCAACTTTCCTTTCTTCTTAATCTTTACGCTTAACGTTTGTGTTTGGGTTTCACGTGATATACGCGTAGCTTGTTTTACGTGTTGTACTTATTTGGTAAGTGTGGTATACGCGTAAAGTTGATATATTTAAGGTCATACAATTGGTATCAATCGCCTAACAATGGTTTAGGAGTGTTTGTGTTCGTTTTTTGTTAAAGCTTTACAAGAAAAGTTGCGTTTTTCTCTATAAACGTGGGCTTTTTGGCATAAATTTTTGATTTTTACGTGTTGTTAAGCTTAAAGTTGTAGACTTTATTGATCTTTAAGTGTTTTGGAAGAAGTTTGTGCAAAAGAAATCGATTGGAAACGTGTTTTTGGGTGAAAAATTCGTGTTTTGCATTCTGGCCATTTCGCGCGTAGGCAAGCAGCATCTCAAGGTCAAAACCCTCTTTTTACGCGTAAGAAAAGTCAAAACCCTAATCCTACACGTAATATTTTACGCGTAAGAATTTTGGTTTTTACGCATAAGCTTTTGGTGCAGATTCTTTGAGCTTCAACGGTTACTCAGTGCTTCCCTCACTTGGATAAGTTTGTGGAACACTTCGACTTTGGATATCTTTTACACTGTGATAGTGTAAAGGATTTTTGGTTTTAAACCTAAACTTACGCATAAGCATAATCGCTTATGAGTAACACTCTACGCCTAAGCTAACACTTACGCGTAAGGTTTTTACGACTAAGCATTTTGTTTACGCATAAGACTTACGTTTAAGCTTGAGTTTACGCGTAAGCTGGGTTTTACGCATAAGGAATCCTACGCCTAAGCTTTCTACGCGTACGAATCCTACGCATAAGCAATCCTACGCTTAAGAACTGGTTTACGAGTAAACGTTTAAGCAAAACTTCAAACGGCTATAACTTTTGAACCGTAACTCCGTTTTCAGCGTTCTACCCATCAAAACGACCGTGAGAACGAGGAGAATGACACGCCGAATCAACTAAACCTTTCAAGTCCTAAAAACGCTCTGAAAAGAAGTTATTGAGGTTTTTAAGTTTTTAGAGCAAATTTTCACTACAACAACCGAGCTTAATCTTCATCTAACACAACTCCTTTATCGTTGAATCGATCCTACAACAACTTTAACATAACATACCTTCATCAATGGCAACTCAACAAGACATTCATGCGTACGGCTCTTTGAAAACCGTCCTCCTATGCTAGAAAAAGGTGGTTATCTTCAATGGACAAGTCGTATGCTTCGCTACATCAAGACCAAACCTAATGGAAAATTGATGATTCAATCCATTATGAATGGACCCTTCAAGCCTCGACAAGTCCATGTCCCTGGAGATCCTGATGCAACACCTCCCGTCCCACCATCTGTTCGTGTTCAAAAAGAATCAAAATACGCTGAAGAGGATCAGAAACAAGTCGAAGCAGATGACATGGCAATTCACATTGTCCAACTGGGTTTACCAAGAGACATCTTTGCTGCTGTAGACAGTTGTGAAACTGCTTTTGATATGTGGGAACGTGTTAGACGGCTTTGTCATGGAACAGAAATTGGTCAACAAGACACGGAGAGCAAGCTGCTAACTGCATGGGAGAAGTTCACATCTACTCCAGGAGAATCAATTGAATCCTACTATGGAAGGTTTTGCACTTTAATGAATGAACGATCGAAACAAGTTGACACCCAGAACTATCGTGAGCAACATCAAGTTCTTGAACAATCTTCGAGAAGAATGGGGACGATATGTCACTATTGTCAACCAAACAAAAGACTTACATCAAGTGAACTTTGATCAACTCAACGATTTTCTGAAACAAAACCAAGCTGAAGTGAATGAAGTCAGGAAAGAAAGATTGGCAAAGAATCATGATCCATTGGCACTCATTGCAAAGACTCACATGTGACAACCCGTACTTTCAGGTCATTTCTCGACACAATTTATGCCTCACTATTTCAACATTTATAGTAAACTTGGTTTACTTGTTTCAAATTCGCGTAACCTTAAAGGTTTAGCGGCGAATTCATGATCATATCATCATGTACATTTCATATGGACTAAGATTAGTCTACATTTCATTCACATCATTTGCATCACATTAATTCATACGTACACCGTTTTACGGCTAGTTTTCCAAAGCCATTTTTGTTAATTTCATGAAAATTCCGACGACATTGTTTTACGACGAAAAGTGGAAATTTCTCCAAAAATCATTATTAAATCATTGTAGGATGACATATTGACGTAAAAATTTGAAAAGTGATTTTTGATTGGTCAAGACGTCAAACGAGTATTTTTCGACGACAAGTAATATTTTTCAAAACTCGCAAATGGTATAAATAACATACGAAATGCATGCATAACATTACATTGCAACTCATTACATATCATATCATTCATAATAGGTCATTTTCGAGATTCACGCTATATTTCAGTGTATCCACTTTTGTCATCGTAATCATTGCAACAGGTGAGTTCATAGCCCCTACTTTTAATTGTTTTCATAACTGTTTTGGGGGAGATACGTACACCGTTTTACGGCTAGTTTTCCAAAGCCATTTTTGTTAATTTCATGAAAATTCCGACGACATTGTTTTACGACGAAAAGTGGAAATTTCACCAAAAATCATTATTAAATCATTGTAGGATGACATATTGACGTAAAAATTTGAAAAGTGATTTTTGATTGGTCAAGACGTCAAACGAGTATTTTTCGACGACAAGTAATATTTTTCAAAACTCGCAAATGGTATAAATAACATACGAAATGCATGCATAACATTACATTGCAACTCATTACATATCATATCATTCATAATAGGTCATTTTCGAGATTCACGCTATATTTCAGTGTATCCACTTTTGTCATCGTAATCATTGCAACAGGTGAGTTCATAGCCCCACTTTTACTCTTTTAACTGTTTTACAAACTCTTGGGGAGATACATGCTATATTTTTAATCGAACACAAATGCTTTGAACTGTATGCTATATCCAAATGTTTTATTGTCACTAAGTATTTGCCATGTTCGAAGTCCCTACATCATGCACCATTAGTCACTTGCGCCGTGATGGCTGGAATATTGTGAATAGGCCTATTGGAATTAACACTCCCGCTCCTATTGACCCATTTAAGGGAAATCGAGCGCACTATATTTGAATCATTAAGGTAAATTGGCAAATTACCTATTAGGGCGGCGATGAAACGATGATTACCAATTTTTATTAAAAGTGCGATGTTTATGCGCTTTGGTGTCATGAACTTAGTGAAATACATACGATTTTGTTTTCAACGATGAGTGTGAAACAATTTAACTCACACTACGATTATTGTGTTCAAACGAATTACTTAAACCTATGGATACATTAAGTTATGCACTATTTTGTGAATTCATTTGACATCATGCACTTGATCATAAACTATACACATTTCGGCAGTGGGTTGTGAACACACAGGTTGCAAGTTTTGTATGGGCGGAACTTGGAACTGAGTGGATTTACAATGCCTTTGCTGCATAAACGATTTTGAAAGGCTTTACATTTCAACACAAACTCTATGAACTCACTCAACCTTTGTGTTGACACTTTTTAGCATGTTTTATCTCAGGTATCTAAGGCATTCACTTCATGGTTTGCATTTGGACACATCATGGAGTCGTGGTGACGACGCGTCTCACTTGGGTTTTACGCACTTTAAAACATCGTTTGAATTGTAACAAACTTATTTCCGCACAAGTTGATTTTCATTTGGGACCTACTTTGTAAACTCTTATTATTTTATTAAATCAAACGATGTATTTTCCAAACGACACTTTAGGTCGTTCAATATAACTGTGATTGTGATGCTATGGCCACAGTCAATCCCCGGAATTCCATTCCACAGCAAAACAGAACCGTAATTTGGGGTGTGACCGATTGGCATCAGAGCTTCGGTTATAGAGAACTAGGTTGCATCATTGACCCTAGACTATAACTACATCATCATAGCATCTCATCATTTCATCATAAGTGCATGTTCACTTTGCATGCGATTTATACGTACATTTTTTCGAGTTATTTACTTTCATTTCAAATCGATTGTCACATTGATGCCTTCAAATACCCATCCCATCATACTCACATCACTTTGACATGGAGAATGCCCTGTCATTCCCTAGCACAATTTTAACATCAGTTGACTCAACACCAAACAACATATGAGTCGATTAGTCCAAGCATTGCATAGTTACTCCTAAATTATACATAGCCTGATCACCTATGTCTAATTCAGGAAGAATCATGCAATGAAGGGAGTAGTAGGCTTATATGTGTAAGCAATTCTGTAATCGAGCCAAATTTTCAAAAGATTTTCTCCAAACCACTTGTTTCCAGTTTGATCCGCGTGACAGTTCTTGTTTGATGAGTTGCAAAGATCGAGCTAGAAACAAGTTGTTACCTAAACCGATTTAGCCTAATCGTATGACAGTTCTTGTTTGATGAGTTGTGGGATTAAGAAAAAATCGGTTACCTAAAAGTCTTTTGGAAATTTTGCTCGAGAATGGGAAAGTTTGCCACATCAAACCCTAAACCCGAGAGACCAACACGAACTGAATTCAGGGACTGAATTCCTTTTTGGATGGGCGAATGTGACAACCCGTACTTTCAGGTCATTTCTCGACACAATTTATGCCTCACTATTTCAACATTTATAGTAAACTTGGTTTACTTGTTTCAAATTCGCGTAACCTTAAAGGTTTAGCGGCGAATTCATGATCATATCATCATGTACATTTCATATGGACTAAGATTAGTCTACATTTCATTCACATCATTTGCATCACATTAATTCATACGTACACCGTTTTACGGCTAGTTTTCCAAAGCCATTTTTGTTAATTTCATGAAAATTCCGACGACATTGTTTTACGACGAAAAGTGGAAATTTCACCAAAAATCATTATTAAATCATTGTAGGATGACATATTGACGTAAAAATTTGAAAAGTGATTTTTGATTGGTCAAGACGTCAAACGAGTATTTTTCGACGATAAGTAATATTTTCAAAACTCGCAAATGGTATAAATAACATACGAAATGCATGCATAACATTACATTGCAACTCATTACATATCATATCATTCATAATAGGTCATTTTCGAGATTCACGCTATATTTCAGTGTATCCGCTTTTGTCATCGTAATCATTGCAACAAAAGAGTTTTCATGCCCCTACTTTTACTTGCTTTCATAACTGTTTTGGGGGAGATACATGCTCAAACTGTTTCATTTACTTTCACAAGTACTTTAACTTATATGAATAACCGTGAGTTCATAGCCCCACTTTTACTCTTTAATCGTTTTATAAACTCTTGGGGAGATACATGCTACATTTTAATCGAACACAAATGCTTTGAACTGTATGCTATATCCGATGTTTTATTGTCACTAAGTATTTGCCATGTTCGAAGTCCCTACATCATGAACCATTAGTCACTGGGTGAGCCTTGAGTATAGTGAATAGGCCTATTGGAATTAACACTCCGCTCCTATTGACAATCTATTTAGGGGAAATCGAAAGACTATATTGAATCATTAAGGTCAATTGGCAAATTACCTATTAGGGCGGCGATGAAACGATGATTACCAATTTTTATTGGTGCGATGTTTACGCTTGGGTGTCATGAACTTAGTGAAATAAATACGATGTTGTTTTTTTAACGATGAGTGTGAAACCATTTAACTCACACTACGATTATTGTGAATTCATTTGACGATGTGTACTTGAACATTAACTCTACATATTCAAGCTGGGCATGGGTTGTGAACACACGGTTGCAAGTTTTGTATGGGCGGGACTTGGAACTGAGTGGATTCACAATGCCTTTGCTGTATAAACGATTTCGATACATTGAGTCATGCACTATTTTGTGAATTCATTTAACGATTTCGTTTTGAACATAAACTTTGCATATTCTCGGCGTGGGTTGTGAACACACAGGTTGCAAGTTTTGTATGAGCGGGACTTGGAACTGAGTGGATTTACAATGCCTTTGCTACATAAACGATTTTGAAAGTCTATACATTTCAACACAAAACTCTATGAACTCACTCAACCTTTGTGTTGACACTTTTTAGCATGTTTTATCTCGGGTATCTAAGGCATACACTTCATGGCATGCATTTGGACACCTCATGGAGTCGTGTGGTGGACGATGCGTCTCACTTGGTTTTACATACTTTAAAACATCGTTGAATTGTAACAACTTATTTCCGCACAAGATGATTTTCAATTGGGACCTATCTTTGTAAACTCTGATTGTTTTATTAAATCAAGCGATGTATTTTCCAAACGACACTTTAGGTCGTTCAATATAACTGTGATTGTGATGCTATGACAGTCAATCCCCAGGAATTCCATTCCGCTGCAAAACAGGTAAATTGGGGGTGTGACAGATCGACGTACACCGTTTTACGGCTAGTTTGTTCTCTAAATTGGGGGTGTGACAGATTGGTGTTGAGTCAACTTTCCAAAACCGTCGAGTTTGTTCTCTAACGATCGACGTACACCGTTTTACGGCTAGTTTTCCAAAGCCATTTTTGTTAATTTCATGAAAATTCGGTCGACATTGTTTTACTGACGAAAAGTGGAAATTTCTCCAAAAATCATTATTAAATCATTGTAGGATGACATATTGACGTAAAAATTTGAAAAGTGATTTTTGATTGGTCAAGACGTCAAACGAGTATTTTTCGACGATAAGTAATATTTTCAAAACTCGAAAATGGTATAAATAACATACGAAATGCATGCATAACATTACATTGCAACTCATTACATATCATATCATTCATAATAGGTCATTTTCGAGATTCACGCTATATTTAGTGTATCCGCTTTTGTCATCGTAATCATTGCAACAGGTGAGTTTTCATAGCCCCACTTTTACTCTTTTAAGTTTTTGTTTTACAAACTCTTGGGGAGATACATGCTACATTTTAATCGAACACAAATGCTTTGAAGCTATGCTATATCCGAATGTTTTATTGTCACTAAGTATTTTGCCATGTTCGAAGTCCCTACATCATGCACCATTAGTCACTTAAGGTGAGCGAATATTGTGAATAGGCCTATTGAATTAACACCTCCGCCTCCTATTGACCCATTTAGGGAAATCGAAAGCTATATATTGAATCATTAAGGTAAATTGGCAAATTACCTATTAGGCGGCGATGAAGCGATGAAACGATGATTACCAACTTTTATTGGTGCGATGTTTACGCTTTGGTGTCATGAACTTAGTGAAATACATACGATTTTGTTTTCAACGATGAGTGTGAAACGATTTAACTCACACTACGATTATTGTGTTCAAACGAATTACTTAAACCTATGGATACATTAAGTTATGCACTATTTTGTGAATTCATTTGACATCATGCACTTGATCATAAACTATACACATTTCTATAGTTGTGTGAACACCACAGGGTTGCAAGTTTTGTAAGAGCGGAACTTGGAACTGAGTGGATTTACAATGCCTTTGCTGCATAAACGATTTTGAAAGGCTTTACATTTCAACACAAACTCTATGAACTCACTCAACCTTTGTGTTGACACTTTTTAGCATGTTTTATCTCAGGTATCTAAGGCATTCACTTCATGGTTTGCATTTGGACACATCATGGAGTCGTGGTGACGACGCGTCTCACTTGGGTTTTACGCACTTTAAAACATCGTTTGAATTGTAACAAACTTATTTCCGCACAAGTTGATTTTCATTTGGGACCTACTTTGTAAACTCTTATTATTTTATTAAATCAAACGATGTATTTTCCAAACGACACTTTAGGTCGTTCAATATAACTGTGATTGTGATGCTATGACAGTCAATCCCCAGGAATTCCATTCCGCAAAACAGGTAATTTGGGGGTGTGACATCACACTCCAGTGAATACACAACAACAAGCTTCATCATCTTCCACTAACAACAACTTATACATTCCACAACAACAAGCTGTTATTCCTCAACAACAATTCTATCCACCAGAACAACAAGTCAATCAACAACAACAGTATCAACAATACCAGGAACAAGGAATCACTGATCTTGAAATTGAACAAGAAGAGGCTTTGTCAAATGCATTTGCATTTTTGGGTAAAGCATTCAGAAGTCGCTATTCCACACCAACTAACAACAACCAGAGGATATCATCAAACACTCGCAACAGGCAAATTGCTCAGCCGGGTTTGAATATGGGTCATCAAGGACAAATGGTTGGAGTTATTGGGAATCAGCAGGGATATGCTACTGGATTTCGCATGGGTAATCAGGCGGTTCCATATCAGGGTAATCAGTTGGGTGTAATGTTGGAAATCAGATGGGTCGAATGTTGGGAATAGAAGCAGAGTAATCGAATGGGAATGTTGCAGACTCAGTCGTTGGGAATTATGGAAATGTGAATCAAGGTAATCAAAGTTAAGTGTTACAACTGTAAAGGAGTGGGTCACATGGCAAGGAATTGTCCTACTAAGCCGAAAAAAAAGGATCTTGCGTATCTTCAGAAAGCTATCATGTTGGTACAAAAGGAACAAGCCGGACTTCAGTTGAGTGCTGAGGAACATGACTTCATGGCCATTATGGATCATTTAGAAGACCTCGAGGAAATCAATGCAAACTGCATCTTCATGGCAAATCTTCAGGAGACTAAGCACGACACGACTCGACGCACCTCCCGTCTATGACGCCAATGCAAGATATCGAGGTACCAATCATTGATCCATGCTATAACAATGTCATATTTGATGTGTTTACTCATTACGAACAGATTCGTGACATCAACACCTTCTTATGATACATACCTGGACAATCCGAGTTGTAGCAATACTAACTCTGAAACTCCGGATGTGGATCCTAGTGGAGGCTGTGTGCCATAAAATCTCGAGACCGATGAGGAAACACGTGGTTATTTTGAATCATTAATCAACAACTGTGGCATTGAAATTGAGAAAGTTAAAAAGGTCAATCGCGATGTTAAGGCCGCGAATGCTAAATTGACCAAATTTCTAAACAAAAAGCAACGTTTTCTGATCTTGAAAAAGAGAAGAAGAAGTTGATAACTGATTTTTCAAAACGAGAAGATTCTCTTCTTGATGAAATTCTTGATAAA
>OU343225.1:139904761-140049778 GCA_910596185.1 Chrysanthemum makinoi | reverse complement strand
AATGACAAAATCAAATCTTTGGAAAATTTGCTTCTTACAACGGGTCATTCAGCAAAAACAAACAAGATGCTTTCCAACCAAGTAAATCCGCGTTTTCATACTATTCATAAAATGGCACTTGGTAACGACCCTTCTTCGTTCCTCAAGAAAGCTCAGAAACCTCAGAATGTGTTAAACAATGGAAATGCTTTGCATGAACCCATAATTGTTCGTGATTCTCTTGAAACATTAGAACTATCTGAGGAGAGTAGATAAAAAATGAAACAAAATCATCCGGAAATCAAACCATTCGACTACAACAACTGGAACAAAATTTCTGGAATAACTTTTGTTACTCAAAAAGAAAAGTTAAAGTTTTCCATCACACCAAGTGTTTCAAACAAAGAGTCAACACCAGTTTCAAAATCAGTTTCAAAACCAGTTGTTGTCTCAAAATCTCTTTCGAACATTGAACAAATGTCTTCAAACAATCCTTTTAACACAAGTGATGCGAGAAGTATTTTAGAAAATGTGAAAACTAGAATTGCGGATCTTCAAGAGACTGTTAAAACTAAAACCACTATTACACCTAACAACTGGTTCTCTAGTTTTGATACCGAAATGAGAAAGTTTTTTGAAACTGAAATTGCCCCTCAGCTAAATAACATCAACTCAAGGGTAATTCATTTTGAACAAGCATTTTTGAAAGAAAAAGCTGACTTTGTCAAGGACCATAAATCACTGGTAAAGCAAGCTAATGAAAGTGTTGAACACATCAAAGTTTTGGAAAATTTAAATGATTCTCTCTTCGAAGACGCTTAAGTCGATATCATGTCCATTATTTTACAAACATATGCTGTTGAAGATCATGAAAGACTCCAGTCTGAGACCTCCACAATTGTTTCAAAATATGAAAAAGCTCTTGAAAAACTTGAAAAAGAAAACGTGTCCTATTTTAAATAGCTTGATCGAAAAACAGAGGAATGCAAGTATGACAAACTGTCGTATGCGCGTGCCTACAAGGACATGAAAGAGCAAAATGATCTTTTGAGAACTCAGCTGGGAAGTCTAAAAGAAAAGGCTGTGGATACTAAGTTTGCAAAACAATTGACTGAGGAGAAAACAAATGTTCCCAAACCGGTTTTCAAACCAAAAATATCTATTTCTCAGTTTCCTCCAAAAGTCAATGAGAAAAATGATTTGTCAAAAACAGTCATTCCACAGACTTTTCCTATTAAAAAGAGAATTATCAAAGGTTTTGAAAAATAAAAAGCTGTTGCTGAAACACCAAAAGTGAGTACACCTGGCATGTCTAAGAATAGTACACGGAATGTGACCAAAAATCCAGTTCAACAATCTGTCGGTTCTAACGACATGGTCAATAATCACTATCTTGAAGAAGCTAGGAAAAAGGCACAGACTCGAAAAGACGGAATTTTAGGTGCAACATCTAGTGTGTTGAATTCTACAAGACTTCAAGGCAATGCTAGTAGTAGTAAACCTTTACCTAGGAATTCTCAACACAAGACTAGGGATTGGCTTGTGTGACACACGGTAAATTTTCACTAAAATTTAACTAATAATTAGTAATTTATTATTACTAAGCATAAGTCATTAAGCATGCATAAGCTTTGCCTGATCATTTGAGTATTTAACTCGCACACAGTAGATTATTGCATCACATTTGCATTCATATCATTTTATGAATACTTCATTTCATTTTGTCTTATGATTCAATTGTAAGACGAGAGGTCATCTCGTTTACCCCCAGTGACCGACACTGCACGCGTACCGACACTATGATAGGGCTTGATAAAACAAATGACAAACTTTCGTAATGAAAAATATTACAAAGATAATAATATCTCCGAAGCGTAACTATAAGATATTACGTTATAAAAATTATCAAACAATGATACTTCGGTCACAATTTAATATCGCGGGACACAATATATTTAACACGCTTGCACTGAAATAAAGACTTCTTATAAGACTCAAACACAATTAATACATAAGTAAACACAAGTACATACATGTACACAAATAAACTATAAGTACACATTACACATACACACACGTACGTTTATATTTAATTTACTCTTGAAAGTAAACCTTTTAATAAAAGTGAGATATATAATCTCTTTTGTCCTCTCTTCCCACACACGACAAAGCAACACCAAAACCAGGAAAAGAAAGAGATATCAAATCCTCTTCTTCAACCTCTAGACTGCAGCCTTATAGGTCGAATCTCCCAAAGAGGGAAAACCCAACATGTTCCTCCCATCACCTTCTCCTCTCTCTTACCAAAATCATGTAAGTTTTTGTTTCTCAAATCCCCTCCTTTGATCCGCCGGCTACCCTTCGAATGAATCCAAGAAGAATCAAGATAAAATCATCCAAGAGAAGCATATCTTCCATTGTATCTACCTTGAGCCAAAGTCCAAGATATTCTAGGATTTGGAAGTTAACTAAATTCGGCTTCAAACCAAATCCCAAGAAGAGAAAGATAGTCAAGCTCCTTCCTAAGATACTTCTTTATCTCTAGTAGAGATGCAAACGCCCCAACTCCGTTTCCTCATCAATTTTACCAAAAACTAGGGTTTGTGAAACTTAGGGTTTTCAAAAATTGACTTGGGGGTTTTGCAGTTAGAAGTGTGTTGGAGCTAAATCAAGTCTTGTTTGGTTCGAATCCAAGAAGCCACTTTTGTACCTCACGCATCATCTCTTCCAAGTTGAGGTTATGAATCTTTTCTTGTTGTAATGTTTTGCACATTATTCTTGTGATGTTAAGTATGGTATTTCGTATCAAACATTTGTTACACATTTGGTCATGTTAATAACATTGTTTCATGGTTGCTATGTTAAAAAGTTAATTTGGTCATTCACTTTGTTGAGTTTTCTATCGAGATGCATGAAACAAGAAAAACTAGAAGTTGAGTTTTTGGTATTGTTTTGCTAACTTTGGTTCTGCCAGTCGTGTAAACCAAAAAAAAAAAATTAGAGAAGTCAAGTTTATATAAACTAAATAAAATGACTAGGAACCATGTGTCTTTGATACTATAATCTTGATATGTGACCATGAACTTGACTCGTCATATACAAATGGGTCTATTTGATCTCCCAATGTCGAGAAGCAAGAAAAAAATTAAAATAGGAGGAGTCAAGTTTTGTAAAAGTATTGCTAATAACAAGTTAGTACAAGTCTTTGGAAACCAAGGTTGGTCACAATGTCTTCGAGTAGTACTCGAAGTAGTGAGTGGTTCTTGGCAACTTGTAAAATTTTGGTAATTAATTTGGATGTTAGAATTTGATTTGTTCACATGTTCTTGTTGAAGTAGAAACTGTGAAAAGGTAAGCATAACCAAAACACTATTCTTGCATAATGTAGTAAAGTCGAGTCGAGTAGTACTCGACCTTTCTCTAGCCCTATCTACTTCGTTAAAAGCCTTGCGTATAGTTTATCATTTTGAATATGCTAACACGAGTCTTGTGCGTCTAAACTCGTGTCAAGTGATCACGGCATTCCGAGTCCAAGTCATACTAAAGTCGGGATATAAGCTTGGAGTCAAAACCGTTACGTTAAATTTCCGTGTTAAAGAAACCTACTTTAGCATTTCGTTGGGTATATCTCGTCCTCCAAAAAACCTGCAAAGTGTCCACTTGTGAAATTATACATATCAAAGGTGTACAAAAGCCCTCCCTGCACTACCTTGGGCCGCAGCCCAGTTAACATTTCAGCAAAATATCCTACACCATTTCTAAACCAAAGGCCCATTCCATGCATGTAATTCACTTTGGGCCCTGGTCCAATCCATGTACACTGCTGCTAACGTCACCGGGCCACAACCCACGAGTCTTCGGGCGTCCGGTTGAGTAATATAAACTAACTCGCAAAATAAGGATTGAACGTAAAACAATTGTCCAACGATAAATGAACTTATTTACGCGTACACAAAATATGCTACACAAGTTATATATTAGCATACACTAGTTGACATATAAACAAGAACAATGTTTATAATTTTTATATATGAGACAACAAATGTTTTAAAAACATGATACAATTAATAACGTCTACGTCAACGTATAACGTCAATGTGTAAACAAACGTATGTCAAGTAAACTTCTCATTTGAACTATATATATATTAAGAACGAGTCTTAATAAATAAATAGAGACCACTACTTGATTTTATCACTTAATAAATTTGATAGTCTCCAATTGTAACTCAAGCATTTTTCTAAATACAATTAGAAAATAAAATAACTAATGTTTGATCTTTGACACTACTATCACGTGACCACTTAAATAAGTATATACACATTATATACTTACTAAAAGAATAATGTAGATATTTTCAAACCAACTCTTGAATTATAATATTGTAATAATGTCAATGCGAAAAGTATATATACTTCGTATACTTACTAGTAACACCATTTAATCACAGAAGAGTTATTTTACATACCAAGCTTTTCTTACATACCAAAGGACTCATCTTCACAATCCATTTTAAAAGAAATCAATGGCTGAGATTAAAAGCATTTTATTATTTCACCTATTTTTTATAATTTAAATATATCTTAAACCGTTAATCGTTAAGTGAAAATATTTACACCATCGCGACGAGCATTTAATTATCTTTCTATAGGCGGGCACTTTGATATACTTTCGAAAAGAGAAAAAAACTCGTTTTTTTCACGTTTTTCGTTATTTTTTTCGTTTTTTCGTTCTTGAAATTTAAATAAAAAAATCATATATGATAAAACACTAAATTGAATATCACATGTGACATTAGTGTTAAATCATATATGATATGTAATATCACATGTGATATTATATGTAATATAATATATGATATTACACTAATATCACATGTGATATTACATATCATATATGATATTACACTAATATCACATATGATATTCAAATTAGTGTTTTATCATATATGATTTTTTAATGAAAATTTCAGTAACGTAAAAAAACGAAAAAACTAAAAAAAAAACGTAAAAAATACGAAATTTTTTTTTGTCGAAAGTATATCAAAGTGCCTATCTGTAGAAAGATAATTAAATGCTCGTCGTATGATATATTTTTTAAACGCTTAACGATTAACGGTTTGAAAGATATTAATATTTGATTAAAAAAAATGATGAAAGTGGGTTTTTAAAATTGTTGGGATTAATCTCATCCATTAGATCAAATAAAAATGGAGGGTGGAGATTGATCCTTTAGTATGTAAATAATCTTTTGTCCTCAAATGATCTTTTATCATTTAATCATTTTTACAAACTTAAGTTTAGTTTTAATACAATTATGAAAACAATTGAACTATTTTAAGTAAGTGATACTTAAAACAACGAACTAAAACATTGCCCTCCTTATCTAGGTCGCGTGTCGGTGCCGCTTCACAACAATCACTAAATCCCACTTTTGGATTGCACATTTGCTAAGGTGAGTTTTCATAGCCCCACTTTTACTTGATAAACTGTTTTATACGTTTGGGGTGAGAAATATGCAAAACCTTTTATGGACCTAAACTATTACATGATTACTATTACGTGGTGTAGCCTAAGCCCTTATGTCCCTAGAAAATGCCCCATTTTCTTGAACCGTCAATTCCTCATTGGGAAGCGCGAATGTTATAAATAGATCTATTGAGGGTGACTCCTCCGTTCGGTTGGCCATGCTTAGGCCAAGGCGAAACGTATATCATGTCGGAATCGAGTGTTGAGGGACAAAACACTCGCTATGGGCCCCTATGTTGTATGATATCTTTTAGCATACAGAAACTATCGTAGTATCGGTTGCATGAACTTAGAGCTAACGTAATAAACATTCATCCATATATCATTATATTCGTTGTAATGATTATATGACTTTGCTTATGGTCCAAACTTACTACTTTAATCTAAACCTATGAACTCACCAGCTTTTAGCTGACCTTTTTAGCATATTTTCTCAGGTGCTTAGTTGTGATCATGGATGCAAGGCAAGAGGTGAGTAAATGGTCGTAGTAATTTCTAAAGAAGTGTTTTTACACGAAAACGATGTTTTTATATTGGGACCACTGAACTTATGGGATGTGCCCATTTATCTAAACAATGTTGTAAGATATTATTTCAAAACTAATTTATGAAGGCAAACGGAGTATGTATTCCGTTCTTTATTACTTGTGTTGTGATTCACAAATTTAAATAGCGCTCCCAATAACACGTACGCTTCCGCTAAACAAATTTGGGGGTGTTACAGATTGGCATCAGAGCCAAGGTTATAGAGAACTAGGTACATATAAATCCTAAACTATAACTACTTTTTACAAAAACATCATACTACGACCGTCAGTTGCCGCTTGCCTTACTTGCATACTACTTAGAATTCATTTAAATAGGATTGCATATTTTATTTCCTATTTACTAATGCACTATTTCATATTCATCATGAGTATATTTTTCCACATACTTACACATATGCACCGTCTTGTCACAGACCATGCCTTCACCAGCCTTCCCTCACGATGTTCAGGAGGACATCCTACTTGCTCACTCACCTACCATCCATCGGCTTGCACACTTGGCCACAGATCCATACATTCAGGCCACTCTAGCAGCTCGCCGGTTATTGCACCTACTCCATACGTACCTACTCTTACCACCACTCCATCGCTTTGTTGACACGCAGCGAAAACCCCGCATGATTGTGTGAGTACCGGATACTGAGAGAGCGGTATTCATTCATGCCTGCACTAGCCTCTCGATGACCCTCAGGCTGCTTACATGGGTCCTTCCACTACTTCAGAGTCATGACACCATCATCCATGAGTCACCACCTCACCGCGACTCGAGAGAGCTCTGATTCCTACTCAGAGGAAGACGGAAGAAGATCCGGAAGAGGATCCCGAGGAGGAGCTACCGAGCCTATGCCGATTGAGAGTGTTCCGGGCATGTTAGCATAGCGGCAGATATGAGTACACAGGGTCGGAGATTGTCCGAGTATTCAGGAGTTAGGGACGAGCTCCGGATGGCTTAGAGATTGGCGATGACATGGACATTGATGCACCATTTGGGTTAGGACAGAGCGCCTTCCTCCGGCGGGAGGAGAGTGATGTGGTTGCTTGGAGGGATATTGATTTCTTGATTAGTTATGTACCACATATCGCGAGTCCGAGCTACACTCCATCATCACCTTCATTCATACCATGCATCGAAATGGGCGCCTTGCTCGCGCCACTAGATAGCTTGAGACCATTGAGGAAGCTACATCGGGTGAGGCACAACCGGTGCCAGACCTATCAGGATCTCCAGATGATGAGCCGACCCTCATTGAGAGGATATTTATTCAGTTAGATTCTCATGAGACCTTGCTAGGGGTCCATACTGACCAGTTGGAGAGAGTCGATCCAACGCTGCAGGCTTGCGAGCGCGCGTGTTGAGGGTCTGGACCGAGTCACTGATGTGTTGTTTGAGAGTATGGAGCTAGAGAGGCATGAGAGGATTCGGATGGGTTACAGGTTTGAGGCTCAGGTTGAGGATGTTAGAGAGTTGGATAGCGCAGACACGGGCCTTGGGCAGAGGTCAAGCCCGTATGCACGGCCGACTTGAGGAGCTAGAGCGCATCCAGTGGATTGCTAGAGATACTGCCAGGGAAGAATGGCAGAGGACCACAGGTTTAGAGTCCATGTTAGCATCTCAGATGAGACGCATCGCTAGTTTGGAGGATACGCAGCGAGAGTTAGTTGCTACCATTGAGCGACTACGTACAGAGCGTGGACATCTTTAGATATGATTTCGTGATGTATCACACTAAACTGGATTTATAACAGTTGGTGTTAGTTATTACTCTTGTACTTCAGCTGTATTTCCGTGGTATTTCCGTTGTATTCCCGTTGTATTTCAGTTGTATTCCATCTAGTATCTCATCATGTACTTTAGGAACCTTGTAACCGAAATTCTATCTATGTCAAGCTTATTTTCCTATCCAATTGTTCTTTCTTTTATAGATTGCTCATATGATCTATCTGCGATAATTACACAATTACTTGGCACTTACCTTGTTTAAAAGGTTCTATATCTCATCACCTTTCTTACTGCAGAAATGCCACCAAAAGGAAGATCAAACCGTACCAACCATGGTGGAGCTCCCAATGCTCCTATTCCAGCGAGAGTTACTCGCAACCAAGCTGTAAACACTGCTATTCCAAACAGAGTCACACGCGATCAAACTGCTGAAGCCACTACTCCTTTTAGGGCTACTCCAATCCAACCTACCATGAATCAAGCTATGATAGACCAACTAGTCAATGAGCGAGTGAACGCCGCTTTAGCTGCAGCAAACCACTCGTCTACTAATGCTGGAACTTCGAGACCACCCACCCACAGCCGCACTTGTACTTATCAGGACTTTCGTAAGACCATGACTAGAGGCTTTAGTGGAACTGAAGGAGCTGTTGGTCTGACTAGACGGATCGAGAAGCTCGAGACTGTGTTCCGAATCTGCAATTGTGAAGAAGAGGCTAAGGTTAAGTACGCATCATTCACTTTCACAGATGCTGCCTTGACCTGGTGGAACAATTTTCTGAAATCTGCTAGTATCGATGTTGCCTATGCCATGCCATGGGAGAGTTTCAAGGAGATGGTACTTCGAAAGTACTGCCCTCGTAATGAGATCAAGAAACTTGAGCATGAGTTTTGGAACCCCAAAGTTCAAGGCACCAATATGGTACGCTTATAACCAGCGTTTTCTAGAACTAGCCTTGTTGTGCCCTGAAATGGTTCAAACTGAGACCCGATTGTTGGAAAGGTACATCGGACGACTGCCCCAATCTATTAAAGGCAATGTCACCACTTCTAAGGCTGTTGATCTTCACGAAACCATCGAGGTAGCCAACAAACTCATGGACCAAGTGATTGAGGATTCCATGGACAAAGTGGTTGACAATAAGAGGAAATGGGATGACCACTCCCGAATCTACAACAACAATGGGTATCGTGGCAACAATAGTGGGAACAACAGCAAGAATCAAAACAAAAGGCAAAATGTTGCTAGAGCATATGCAGCTGGGATTGAAGAAAGGAAACCGTACGCAGGGACTGCACCATTGTGTAACCGATGCACACTGCATCACAAGGGACAGGGTACAGTCAAGTGCCATAACTGTCAGAAAATCGGACACTTGACCAGAAACTGCAGGTCCAAGTCATTGGCGACGATTCAAACAGCACCAACTCAGGACCCAAAAGCTGCTATAACTTGCTTTGGTTGTGGTGAAAAAGGGCATTACAAGAATGAATGCCGAAAGACCAGGAACCAAGGCAATGGAGGAAATCAAGGAAATCGAGGAAATCCAGGAAGCCATGGGAATGGCAGGATTCAGGGAAATGTTGGACAGCCGAGTAATCATGGAAATGGCGAAAGGGCTCGTGGAAGAGTCTATGCTGTGACCAAAGTGGAAGCTCAGGAAGACCCGAATGTTGTGATGGGTACGTTCCTTATAAATAACCGCTATGCATCCATATTGTTTGATACAGGAGCCGATAGGATTTTTGTTTCTAATGCATTTAGTCCACTACTTGATATTGCCCCAACTGCATTAGGAAATGAGTACAATGTGGAACTAGCTAACGGTAACATAGAAAGGGTAGATACCATCATAAGAGGTTGCACCCTGAATCTGTTAAACCACCCATTCAATATCGACTTGATACCAGTAGAATTGGGCAGTTTTGACGTCATCATCGGGATGGATTGGTTATCAAAATACCATGCTGCCATCATTTGTGACGAGAAGCTTGTCCAAGTACCTTATGGAGATGAAGTCTTAACTATAGAAGGAGACAAAAGTGATAGAAGAAACGCTTCAAGACTGCATGTCATTTCCTGTACCAAGGTGTTGAGGTGTATCGAGGAAGGATGCCACATCTTCCTAGCACAAGTCACCGGAAAGGACGAAAAAGAAAAGGAAGAAAAACGTCTGGAAGACGTACCAATAGTGAGAGAATTTCCTGAGGTCTTTCCTAAAGACTTGACAGGGTTCCACCAACCGAGACAGTTGAATTTCAAATCGATTTAGTGCCCGGTGCGCACGGTGGCAAGAGCACCTTATCGATTAGCTCCAACGGAACTCTAGGAGTTATCAAACCAGTTGTCGGAACTTGCGGAAAAAGGGTTCATTAGACCGAGCTCATCACCTTGGGGAGCACCAGTCCTATTCGTCAAGAAGAAGGACGGAACTTTCAGGATGTGCATCGACTATCGCGAGTTGAATAAACTAACCATTAAGAACCTTTACCCACTCCCGAGGATCGATGACTTATTCGATCAACTTCAAGGTTCAAGTGTTTATTCAAAAATCGACTTAAGGTCCGGATACCATCAACTAAGAGTTCGAGAAGAAGACATTCCCAAAACCGCCTTCAGAACTCGTTATGGACATTACGAGTTCCAAGTCATGCCTTTTGGGTTAACCAATGCACCAGCTGTGTTCATGGACCTCATGAACCGAGTGTGTAAACCTTACCTGGATAGATTTGTGATCGTGTTCATTGACGATATCCTAATTTATTCCAAGAGTGTGAAAGAACATGAGGAGCATCTTAGATTGATCTTGGAATTGTTGAAGGAGGAAGAACTGTATGCAAAGTTCTCGAAGTGTGAGTTTTGGATATCGACTGTGCAATTCCTAGGTCATGTAATCGACAGCCAGGGTATTCATTTAGATCCCGCTAAGATCGAGTCAATAAAGAGTTGGACGACACCCACAACACCTACTGAAATACGCCAATTCTTAGGACTCGCTAGGTACTACAGGAGATTCATTGAAGGTTTCTCGAAGATTGCCAAATCTTTAACCAAGCTAACCCAGAAAAACACCAAGTTCGACTGGGGAGAAAAAGAAGAAGAAGCTTTTCAACTCCTTAAAGAAAAGTTGTGTAGTGCACCTATTCTGGCCTTACCTGAAGGTAGTGAAGACTTTGTTGTTTATTGCGATGCTTCACATAAGGGGCTAGGAGCGGTGTTAATGCAAAGAGAGAAGGTGATAGCGTACGCCTCTCGCTAGTTGAAAACTCATGAGAAAAACTACACGACGCACGATTTGGAGTTAGAATCAGTTGTGTTCGCACTCAGAATTTGGAGACACTATTTATATGGCACGAAGTGTGTCGTATACACCGATCACAAAAGCCTACAACACATTTTAGATCATAAAGAACTGAACATGAGACAACGCTGATGGTTGGAATTACTCAGTGATTACGACTGCGAGATTCGTTACCATCCGGGTAAAGCGAATGTAGTTGTTGATGCTCTGAGTAGAAAAGAGCGACCAAAACCTCTTAGAGTCAGATCTTTGGGTATGACAATCAGTTTACCTCTTCCATCAAAGATTCTGGAAGCACAAACCGAAGCACTCAAGGAAGAAAACCGTCCGAATGAGAACCTTTACGGAATGCCAGAAAGTGAAAATGGATTCGTAAGAAGGTCGGACGGAATCTTGTGTTTCAAGGAACGAAGTTGGATTCCACTTTACGGAGGAATTCGCGATATCATTATGCACGAATCCCACAAGTCTAAATACTCCATCCACCCAGGATCCGACAAGATGTATCTAGATCTGAAGAAATTGTACTGGTGGCCAAACATGAAAGCCGACATTGCAACATATGTCAGCCGGTGTTTAACCTGTTCAAAAGTCAAAGCCGAACATCAGAGACCCTCAGGTCTACTAGTACAACCCGAAATTCCCGAATGGAAATGGGAACGTATAACAATGGACTTTATCACTAAGCTACCTAAAACCTCTAAAGGCTATGACACTATTTGGGTAATAGTTGATAGTCTCACCAAGTCAGCACATTTCCTACCGATGAAAGAAAGTGACGGAATGGACAAACTTGCACAACTATACCTGAAGGAAATCATCGCACGTCATGGTGTACCAATCTGCATCATCTCGGACAGAGATAGCTGTTTCACCTCAAATTTCTGGAAATCGCTTCAAGATGCTTTAGGGTCTAACCTCGACATGAGCACCGCTTACCATCCTCAAACTGATGGGCAAAGCGAGAGAACCATTCAAACTCTGGAGGATATGCTAAGAGCATGTGTGATAGACTTTGGAAATGGCTGGGATAAGCACTTGCCATTAGCCGAGTTTTCTTACAACAACACCTATCACACAAGCATCAAAGCCGCACCATATGAAGCACTCTATGGTCGGAAGTGTAGATCACCTGTGTGTTGGGCCGAAGTTGGAGAAAGTCAACTTACTGGTCCGGAGTTAATTCAAGAAACTACTAAGAAGATTGTACAAATCAAAAACCGACTACAAGCAGCTCGTGACCGTCAAAAGAGTTACGCGGATAAAAGAAGGAAACCACTTGAGTTTCAAGTGTGAGATAAAGTTATGCTCAAAGTTGCGCCATGGAAGGGCATAATCCGTTTCGGAAAACGTAGAAAGTTAAATCCTCGTTACATTGGACCTTTCAAAATTCTCGCTAGAATCGGACCGGTAGCATACCGACTCGAATTACCACAAGAACTCAGCTCTGTGCACAACGTGTTTCACGTATGCAACTTGAAGAATGTCTTTCTGACGAAACTCTTGCTATTCCCCTGGAAGAAATCCAAGTTGACGAAAGATTGAATTTTGTCTAGGAACCCATTGAAATTATGGATAGAGAGATCAAACGGCTTAAGCAAAGCCGCATTCCTATAGTCAAAGTCCGTTGGAACTCTCAAAGAGGTCCAGAATACACGTGGGAGCGTGAAGACCAATTCAAGCATAAATACCCACACCTTTTCTCTACTTCAGCATGTAATCCTAACTGAAAACCGAGGACGGTTTTCTCTTCTAAGGCGGGGAGGATGTGACACACGGTAAATTTTCACTAAAATTTAACTAATAATTAGTAATTTATTATTACTAAGCATAAGTCATTAAGCATGCATAAGCTTTGCCTGATCATTTGAGTAGTTAACTCGCACACAGTAGATTATTGCATCACATTTGCATTCATATCATTTTATGAATACTTCATTTCATTTTGTCTTATGATTCAATTGTAAGACGAGAGGTCATCTCGTTTACCCCCAGTGACCGACACTGCACGCGTACCGACACTATGATAGGGCTTGATAAAACAAATGACAAACTTTCGTAATGAAAAATATTACAAAGATAATAATATCTCCGAAGCGTAACTATAAGATATTATGTTATAAAAATTATCAAACAATGATACTTCGGTCACAATTTACTATCGCGGGACACAATATATTTAACACGCTTGCACTGAAATAAAGACTTCTTATAAGACTCAAACACAATTAATACATAAGTAAACACAAGTACATACATGTACACAAATAAACTATAAGTACACATTACACATACACACACGTACGTTTATATTTAATTTACTCTTGAAAGTAAACCTTTTAATAAAAGTGAGATATATAATCTCTTTTGTCCTCTCTTCCCACACACGACAAAGCAACACCAAAACCAGGAAAAGAAAGAGATATCAAATCCTCTTCTTCAACCTCTAGACCTGCGCCCTTATAGGTCGAATCTCCCAAAGAGGGAAAACCCAAAATGTTCCTCCCATCACCTTCTCCTCTCTCTTACCAAAATCATGTAAGTTTTTGTTTCTCAAATCCCCTCCTTTGATGCGCCGGCTACCCTTCGAATGAATCCAAGAAGAATCAAGATAAAATCATCCAAGAGAAGCATATCTTCCATTGTATCTACCTTGAGCCAAAGTCCAAGATATTCTAGGATTTGGAAGTTAACTAAATTCGGCTTCAAACCAAATCCTAAGAAGAGAAAGATAGTCAAGCTCCTTCCCAAGATACTTCTTTATCTCTAGTAGAGATGCAAACGCCCCAACTCAGTTTCCTCATCAATTTTACCAAAAACTAGAGTTTGTGAAACTTAGGGTTTTCAAAAATTGACTTGGGGGTTTTGCAGTTAGAAGTGTGTTGGAGCTAAATCAAGTCTTGTTTGGTTCAAATCCAAGAAGCCACTTTTGTACCTCACGCATCATCTCTTCCAAGTTGAGGTTATGAATCTTTTCTTGTTGTAATGTTTTGCACATTATTCTTGTGATGTTAAGTATGGTATTTCGTATCAAACATTTGTTACACATTTGGTCATGTTAATAACATTGTTTCATGGTTGCTATGTTAAAAAGTTAATTTGGTCATTCACTTTGTTGAGTTTTCTATCGAGATGCATGAAACAAGAAAAACTAGAAGTTGAGTTTTTGGTATTGTTTTGCTAACTTTGGTTCCTGCCGAGTCGTGTAAACCAAAAAAAAAACAGAGAAGTCAAGTTTATATAAACTAAATAAAATGACTAGGAACCATGTGTCTTTGATACTATAATCTTGATATGTGACCATGAACTTGACTCGTCATATACAAATGGGTCTGTTTGATCTCCCTGTCGAGAAGCAAGAAAAAAAAATAAAAATAGGAGGAGTCAAGTTTTGAAAAAGTATTGCTAATAACAAGTTAGTACAAGTGCTGGAAACCAAGGTTGGTCAAAATGTCTTCGAGTAGTACTCGAAGTAGTGAGTGGTTCTTGGCAACTTGTAAAATTTTGGTAATTAATTTGGATGTTATAATTTGATTTGGTCACATGTTCTTGTTGAAGTAGAAACTGTGAAAAGGTAAGCATAACCAAAACACTATTCTTGCATAATGTAGTAAAGCCGAGTCGAGTAGTACTCGACCTTTCTCTAGCCCTATCTACTTCGTTAAAAGCCTTGCGTATAGTTTACCATTTTGAATATGCTAACACGAGTCTTGTGCGTCTAAACTCGTGTCAAGTGATCACGGCATTCCGAGTCCAAGTCATACTAAAGTCGGGATATAAGCTTGGAGTCAAAACCGTTACGTTAAATTTCCGTGTTAAAGAAACCTACTTTAGCATTTCGTTGGGTATATCTCGTCCTCCAAAAAACCTGCAAAGTGTCCACTTGTGAAATTATACATATCAAAGGTGTACAAAAGCCCTCCCTGCACTACCTTGGGCCGCAGCCCAGTTAACATTTCAGCAAAATATCCTACACCATTTCTAAACCAAAGGCCCATTCCATGCATGTAATTCACTTTGGGCCCTGGTCCAATCCATGTACACTGCTGCTAACGTCACCGGGCCACAACCCACGAGTCTTCGGGCGTCCGGTTGAGTAATATAAACTAACTCGCAAAATAAGGATTGAACGTAAAACAATTGTCCAACGATAAATGAACTTATTTACGCATACACAAAATATGCTACACAAGTTATATATTAGCATACACTAGTTGACATATAAACAAGAACAATGTTTATAATTTTTATATATGAGACAACAAATGTTTTAAAAACATGATACAATTAATAACGTCTACGTCAACGTATAACGTCAATGTGTAAACAAACGTATGTCAAGTAAACTTCTCATTTGAACTATATATATATTAAGAACGAGTCTTAATAAATAAATAGAGACCACTACTTGATTTTATCACTTAATAAATTTGATAGTCTCCAATTGTAACTCAAGCATTTTTCTAAATACAATTAGAAAATAAAATAACTAATGTTTGATCTTTGACACTACTATCACGTGACCACTTAAATAAGTATATACACATTATATACTTACTAAAAGAATAATGTAGATATTTTCAAACCAACTCTTGAATTATAATATTGTAATAATGTCAATGCGAAAAGTATATATACTTCGTATACTTACTAGTAACACCATTTAATCACAGAAGAGTTATTTTACATACCAAGCTTTTCTTACATACCAAAGGACTCATCTTCACCATCCATTTAAAAAGAAATCAATGGCTGAGATTAAAAGCATTTTATTATTTCACCTATTTTTTATAATTTAAATATCTCTTAAACCGTTAATCGTTAAGAAAATATTTACCATCGCGACGAGCATTTAATTATCTTTCTATAGACCTTTTATAGACGTTTCAAAAGAAAAAACTCGTTTTCGTTTTTTCGTTATTTTTTCGTTTTTACGTTACGAAATTTAAATAAAAAATCATATATGATAAAACACTAAATTGAATATCACATGTGACATTAGTGTTAAATCATATATGATATGTAATATCACATGTGATATTATATGTAATATAATATATGATATTACACTAATATCACATGTGATATTATATATCATATATGATATTACACTAATATCACATATGATATTCAAATTAGTGTTTTATCATATATGATTTTCAATGAAAATTTCAGTAACGTAAAAAACGAAAAAAACTAAAAAAAAAACGTAAAAAATACGAAAAAATTTTTTTTGTCGAAAGTATATCAAAGTGCCTATCTGTAGAAAGATAATTAAATGCTCATCGTAATGATATATTTTTTTTCGCTTAACGATTAACGGTTTGAAAGATATTAATATTTGAAAAAAAATGATGAAAGTGGGTTTTTAAAATTGTTGGGATTAATCTCATCCATTAGATCAAATAAAAATGGAGGGTGGAGATTGATCCCTTAGTATGTAAATAATCTTTTGTCCTCAAATGATCTTTTATCATTTAATCATGTTTACAAACTTACGTTTGGTATTAATACAATTATAAAAACAATTGAACTATTTTAAGTAAGTGATACTTAAAACAACGAACTAAAACATTGCCCTCCTTATCTAGGTCGCGTGTCGGTGCCGCTTCACAACAATCACTAAATCCCACTTTTGGATTGCACATTTGCTAAGGTGAGTTTTCATAGCCCCACTTTTACTTGATAAACTGTTTTATACGTTTGGGGTGAGAAATATGCAAAACCTTTTATGGACCTAAACTATTACATGATTACTATTACGTGGTGTAGCCTAAGCCCTTATGTCCCTAAAAAATGCCCCATTTTCTTGAACCGTCAATTCCCCATTGGGAAGCGCGAATGTTATAAATAGATCTATTGAGGGTGACTCCTCCGTTCGGTTGGCCATGCTTAGGCCAAGGCGAAACGTATATCATGTCGGAATCGAGTGTTGAGGGACAAAACACTCGCTATGGGCCCCTATGTTGTATGATATCTTTTAGCATACAGAAACTGTCGTAGTATCGGTTGCATGAACTTAGAGCTAACGTAATAGACATTCATCCATATATCATTATATTCGTTGTAATGATTATATGACTTTGCTTATGGTCCAAACTTACTACTTTAATCTAAACCTATGAACTCACCAGCTTTTAGCTGACCTTTTTAGCATATTTTCTCAGGTGCTTAGTTGTGATCATGGATGCAAGGCAATAGGCGAGTAAATGGTCGTAGTAATTTCTAAAGAAGTGTTTTTACACGAAAACGATGTTTTTATATTGGGACCACTGAACTTATGGGATGTGCCCATTTATCTAAACAATGTTGTAAGATATTATTTCAAAACTAATTTATGAAGGCAAACGGAGTATGTATTCCGTTCTTTATTACTTGTGTTGTGATTCACAAATTTCGTAACGCTCCCAATAACACGTATGCTTCCGTTAAACAAATTTGGGGGTGTTACAGATTGGCATCAGAGCCAAGGTTATAGAGAACTAGGTACATATAAATCCTAAACTATAACTACTTTTTACAAAAACATCATACTACGACCGTCAGTTGCCGCTTGCCTTACTTGCCATACTACTTAGAATTCATTTAAATAGGATTGCATGTTTTATTTCCTATTTACTAATGCACTATTTCATATTCATCATGAGTATATTTTTCCACATACTTACACATATGCACCGTCTTGTCACAGACCATGCCTTCACCAGCCTTCCCTCACGATGTTCAGGAGGACATCCTACTTGCTCACTCACCTACCATCCATCAGCTTGCACACTTGGCCACAGATCCATCAGCTTGCACACTTAGGGCAGAAACCGTGTTCAATTCATCTGCTACTAGTTGTCACTTAGATGACGCTGGTATTGAAGACAAAGACGTCATGGACCCAGTGACGCACTGCACCTAACCTTCTAGCCACTCAATTCCTCTTAAAAGGATTTGTTTCATTCTTACTGGGAACCCTACATAATCTATCTACTTTCTCTTAGAGATCGTTGGTATTGAAGAAGGAGACCCTCTCCCTAGTCTCTGCTTAGTAAAACCAAAGCGCACTAATCGAGTCTAGAGCCACGAGATTCATCAAAAGATCTCATAGGAACACATGACATCTCATCGCTTGTTGTTCAACAATAAGAACTTAAGTGATACATTCTAGAGTCCTACGCTGATCTTAGCAATCTGCCAGAACATTTATGAGAAGTTTCACATCTGTGATCTTCAATGATTGAATGGAAATTCCTGCCAGGGTCAACATCAAGCAGCCCTGACAGCAGGTCACTTTGATAACTCCCCGTGGATTACGCTTAGTGTGTCTCAAACGGTCTACAGTCGTGGGGTGATGCTTCGGTCTACCTCAGCGACTCATCTGAACTGTAGGTGTACTTCGGTACATCGCGTTATCTCACTTGTGGGACTCCAGTTCAGGAACGGCCTTTGTGAGAATTAGAGACGTGTTTTCACACTATGCTGTTAACACACTCGAAGTTCAAACTTGTAAGCGCTGGATTATTTCTAACCCGTGTTTTATGTTTTCTTCTTATGGATGCTCGTGGGAGGAAGAGATCGTGCAGATTCTCCACATGCTCATACCAACAACACATGAAAGTTCTCATCAAAATAAAAGGCAACAAAAAGTTAAAGATGATTCTTCGTCAATGTCAAAGAATCTAAAAAGTTTAAAGACTCGAGAACTACATCATTGGTAACCAAAAGACAAATAGAAGTGTGAGCATGGTGGAGAAAGGCGTGGAGACACCTAACCAACGAAGTTGACAACGGCAGACAACCACATTAACTGTTCGCAAAGCATGAAGGAATGAAAATCAAGACTATTCTATATCTACACACAAAGTTCAAGCTCGAGAAAATTAAAGATCTTATCAAGTGGAGCATCTTTTGAATGACCACCCCGTAGGGGGAGATTGTTAGCTTTAATAGTTTTTTTAATAGAAGTGATGGTCATTCACATTTAGGAACTTTGTAACGTGTGTTAGATATCGTATTAGAATAGTCAACGGGCTCGTGGATTGGGCTAAGCTAAATGGCTAGAAGTTATGTTAAGCTAGCCTTGAATAAGTTCTTGTAACCCAATCCAATCCAAGCCCATCCACGAGGCCCATGGAAAGCCCTTTAGGGCGTTTTGTCTTGTACTATAAATACCCCTCAAAGTCTCATTTGAGGGGTGTGCTTGAAAGTGTGTGTGTGTGTGTGTTTTCTTTTGATATTAAAGTTCTTCTTTTCATCTTTCTCTCTACACACATATACGCATAACATTTAAACATCAAGACACCAACTTTCCTTTCTTCTTAATCTTTACGCTTAACGTTTGTGTTTGGGTTTCACGTGATATACGTGTAGCTTGTTTTACGTGTTCTACTTGTTTGGTAAGTGTGGTATACGAGTAAAGTTGATATATTTAAGGTCCTACAAAGTCGCTAACAACTAACACTGTAACTCGCTAACTTTTACTGAAGCAAGTCGCTACGATGAAAATCACAACGAGAACCAAGTCCCTAGCAAGAAAAAACTTCAAAAACACACTTTTCAATCCAAAACAAGCTCAACCACAGTGATTCAAGCTTACCAAATCAAAACCCAAGCACTTACAATGATTCTAAACACAAAAGTACACCCAAAATTCAAACTTTAACACTAGAAATGATCCAAATGATGCAAAAACCACTAAACTTTTTCAAACTCAAAAACCACTAGAAATCCAAGGATATGTAAGAGAGATGATCAAATCATGGCTCTTTATACCAATTGTAACATATTGGATTTCATAAACACACTAAACCATAACCAAGATAGGCGTATACTAAAGGTTTTAGAGAGAGAAAGAGTTAGAGGTTTGGGAACTTAGTGAGAGAAAATGAAAGTTTTATTATGAGCTCCAACTCTCTACCTTGGGAGGTAGAGAGTATTTATAGTCCTTACATAAATCGCCACCTACGGGCTGTGGATCAGGCATACAGTGGGTAAAGACTCGTCCGTCCTCCACGGTGTTACAAAACTAAATACTACTTAACATTAAATAATCTACGACTACGAGCTTTCTAACGATTACATATACTTGAGGTGACCGACACTTTAACGACTGGATTTTCTAAATCCTAACACAATTACCATGCAAAATAGGATTAGAAGGATTCGATGCTTACTTGAATTCGTTCTTGCCTTTAAACTTAATCTCAAGGAACCTATACAATAAAATCAAGGTCAATGAGTTAACCTATCAAGGGAACAACGTTGTTGAAGCAGTCACTCATTTGCATGTGTTTGTTGGAAGTTTTGCTTATTTGGTAGAGTTCATGGTCTTAGAAAACGTAGGAGAATTTATTGATAAGGACCTCACTCAAGTAATTTTTGGAAAACCTTTCAAGAGAATGACTAGGTTAAGTGAACGGATGATTGATGGTCTAATTACATTCTCTGATGAAGTTGAAGACTTTGTCTACCAAATGCCACGTGCTCATCCTAGGTTTAAACACAAGGATATTGAGGCGTGTAATAGAATGACTCCTATTCCATTGCTTAGTGAAAGGGATAAGCAAAGTGGACTTAGGTACCCATATGAGAAAACTAAGAGGTATTATAAAAAGTGCCTAGAGTTAGGAGATGATTACAAAAAGAATGAGAGAACATTGGAATGGCTTAGGTATGGGCACGTAAGCGTGCACGAGACCACATAGGGGCACGACTTCGAGTCTAGCTACAAGACTCATAAATAAAGAAAAGCGCTTCGTGGGAGGCAACCCATGCTTAATTGTTTGCTTGTTTGTGTCGTGTATCTTTTATTGATTGTTTATTCTCATGTTTAAATTTGTAAAAATGCTTCATTTTATCTTTAACCTTGTCTTAATTACATAAAAAGGTATTTTACATAAGGGATAAGTGTAGGGAGGATTACACACGTTTTCAAAAGAAACGTAAACATGAGAATTTCAATTAATTATAATATATACATGTGTGTTTGTTCGAGTCAAATGCTTGTATCGAGTCATAATGGATGTTTTGTAGGAAATTTTTTCCAGATTCTAAAGATGTAAATTTTCCAGAATTTTTTCCAGAAAATCGCAGACCAGTTTTTGTCAGGATAACCTGACGGCGTCAGGATCGCAACCTGACGGCATCAGGAAGGAGCAGAAACAACTGATTACTTTTTCTCGTTTTCTGAGCTACTTATAAATTTTTGGAATTTTCAGGTCTTAATTTTCCAGAAATTCTGTAAACATCCATTCCACAAGCATTATATCCTAGTTTAGTAGAGTCCTATATATATTATAACCGCTGAAGGTTTAATTTACCAAGAAGAAGATACATAAGATGAGAAGGAGCTTTTCACGCAAACGTTCTTCTTGAAGAAAGATGTAACCACCACTTTACACGGATCCTACCGAGCTAATCAGGGGAGTATTAGTTTCTTTCATCTTTTATTACCTTCCAATATCATAACTTTGATACTTTCAGGGAACATTGGGGACAATGTTCAGTTTAAGTGTAGGGAGGGAAAATAAAACGGGAACTTTGAAACTATGCTTACCCTTGATTATTTGCTTTGTCCAACTGCATTTGTGTAATAAACCATGAGAAAATGTCGGTTAGGGTAATTTTGGCACCAAATTTAAAATTTTTCATGACATATAGGAGTGGGCCATTAGTCTTAATAAGGCGTCTTATGGATAGGAAATTATATGACTAGCACAAAAACCCTTTACCACTTAAATTCCACCCAAAATGTGAGGATCGCCCTTAGATTAGTAGGAATTAAAGCATTCATCTTATATGCTTAGAGTGTGAACCGGTAGTATAATAGATTCTAGAACTTGTTTTGTGATGCATCCCGAGATCGCTAGTAAGACTACACTTGTGTAGTTAGGAATAACTAAATGATAAGAGGCATTAGGATAACCCTTGTTTGATACCCGTAATATAATTACTTCTTCCACATCGGTTGAGTAATTCCCCCACACCTTTGTGTTGTACTCATTTTTAGTACACGATACCCCTAGTTAACCCCCTCAGAGCCTATCCTTTTCGCGGTTCTCGTGATGTTTCGGTTTTCTGGAATATCAATGAAGAGCATTGTTTACAATCCACCCCCAAATGTACACCCAAATCGCCTTAGCCTACCTTGTATGCACTCACTTTTAGTGCATTATTGTTATCACACTAAACCCTTAGTTCAATTATCTAGTTGCTTGCATAAGTTGCTAAGTCGAGTCATATCCTTTGTACACAGTTTTGGGACGATTGGGACTCATGGGAAAAGTTAAATTTTAAGAGATGACGGGAAGGGATCGTTAAATTCAAATTCCCTTTATTTGCATAATAATGTACTCCAAGTGTTTTGATCTTTTCAATTCGGGTCATATTAGTGTTAGAGTAATAAAAACTCAAGTTTAGGGATGTGCCTATAAATCTTTATCATTTTGATGTTATCGTAGAGGATGGTAGAGTAAAAGGGTATAAAAAAAATCGAAAAAAAAATAGAAAAAAAGAGAAAAAGAAAAAGAAAAAAAAATAGAGCGTAAAAAAAAACATACGGGCAACCATCCTACATCTATCTTTAAAATTATGTTTGTTTGTTTCAGTTATCTAGAGTCTAGAGTGTCGAGTCTTGGCTTAGCAACACCATTCTTCGTATGCTTGTAACATAAAGATTTTTGACTTGCCATCACTAAATAGCCTATCCCACCAAACCCTTTGTTTCCCTACCGTAAGCCTACCATTACAACCCTTTAAAAGACCTCTTGGATAGTCTTTCCTAGGTGCTTACGCCAAAGCGATGGAGGTTTGATCTAGTCTCAAGCCTATGGTAATCTATGTACTAGGACCGGTTAATGAGTGTTTATCTTCCATTTCCAACTTGTTATATTTCATATACACCCAAGAGATGTGAGTATCCAAACACCCCATGTGAGGTGCTAGTATGTAATTTCCGTGCTTGTTATGACTTTTGCGGGGCTTATATGTGTTGTGAATTGTTCTAAACTAATGCTTCATGACCTGTAACTTATAAATTGATTGGCTAAAAGCACATTTGCTTAAGGACAAGCAAATACCAAGTGTAGGATATTTGATAAGGTTTTAAAATGTACCTTTTTGAGGGGTCGTTTAAGCCCTTATTTGATCACTTTTGTATCCGTTTTTACTTAATATGGTTCCTTTTCACTTTTTAGGTATCTTGAAGGCAAAATGCTGGAATGACACTTATTCGGACGAAAAGGCGCGAATATACGAAGAAAATGGCCAAAGTCAAGAATCGAGACACTCAGGCTACTGGAACTGAAGGGGGCGGCGTCAGGTACAATTAGTGACGCCATCGGATAACTTTTGAGATGGCTCAGTAGCAAAATTGCTCATTTACAAGTGACGGCTTCAGGTTTTAAAAGAGTAGGGCATCGCAACTCAGACGGCCTAGATTTGATCCAGACGACGTCAGAGACTGAAGGGGACGGCGTCATAGGCATAAGGTGACGCCGTCGCAAGACTAACGTGGCCAAGACGAAACCCTAATAACGGTGACTCGACGACGTCACAAATCAAAGGGTGACGCCGTCGCATTTGTAATCTTATATATAGAATCCGAATTTTTTAGTTTTCAGTGTGTAGTCTTTGGAGTAAAAACCTAAACCGAACCAAGGCTGTCTTGTACAGTATTTTAGGGTTCCATACCCTATGTTACATCAAGATAAGTGTTTTACTTCATTAATTCAAGTATGTCTTCAATTAATTGTGTGTATGCTTGCATGTTTCCCATGTCCGGCTAATTTACTTGTGTGTTTGATTAGGGAATATGAAACTTAATTATTGAATATTGATTGGTTGTCTCTTATCTAAATTGTTAATGATCTAGTATTGCGATAGGTCATCCGTTGTGTAGTTAATGCTTGATTAATCTTTGTGAACCTTAGTTTATAGTACCTAGAGTCATTGTAGGCTAAACCATCCGAAGAGTACCTTAGTGTTAAGTTTATAAATCATAGAAATTTTGTAGGCAATAACCTTTGGTAGTTTCAAAGAGTTAGGGATAAACGCATACCCTACGACCTTAGACACACAACGCGATTATGAATAAGGACGTGACAATTCAACCATCAATAGGAGATAATTAAGGAGTAATAAAACCTAAGTAAACACATCTTTAAATCATCATACGAGCACACAATAATTAGACATAGACTACCCACTAGATTAGATAATTAGATAAGTAGAGTAATCGGTAGAAATACCAAAACCCCCAAATCCAAACCCCGAGATTCGTACCTTTCCATTTCCTAAAAAACATAAAAAGATAAAAAATAATCTTCCTCAACCCCAACCTTAGCGTAGTAACTTCTCACTAGCATTCCTATTCCCCTAGAGAACGATATCAATTCCCATGGCTTACCCTAATACTACACTACAACGATTAGGTTCACTGCCTAGGGTGTTGAAAAACTTGCTCGATGAAAAGGAAGTTCCTTTGACCCCGAACGACGCGTGTAGCATTATCAAATGTGTATCAGGTGTTTCACTAATCTAAACTCATGTATCACTTGGTTATTAGTTGCTAAAATGTTAATTTGTACTAAAATATTATTTTTTTTGGGTGTATTATTGCTAAAATTGTTATTTATAAATGTTTTAGTGGTTTTTTAGACTAGATCTTATTTTTACAACTTTAAGGTTGATCTCACATTAACCCTCCCCATATATATATATATATATATATATATATATATATATATATATATATATATATATATATATATATATATATATATATATATATATATATATATATATATAGGGGAAGGTTAATGTAAGATCAACCTTAAAATTCTAAAAGTAAGACCGAATATGGACCATTGGATCATTGTATTTATGTTAGATGAGATTAGCATTAAATGAGTGACATTTTAATGATTAAATAGTATTTCAAGGGTATTTTAGACAATGCAAATCCAACTTTGGTGAATCTTTTTTCAAATTTTTATCTATTTTTTTATAAAAAAATAAAATTAACTTTTTTTATACACCAACAGATCTTGTGATAAAGCAACAGATTCCGGTACACCGGATATACCAAATACACCAACAGATTCCGGTACACTGGATAAATACAAATACACCAACAGATTCCGGTACACCGGATAAATACAAATACACCAACAGATCTTATGATAAAGCAACACTAATACAATAAATCTTCGAACCAATATCGAAAAGTAGCAGATTCCGGTACACCGGAATCCGTACATTTTACAAGGAATCCGATACATAAACATATGAAATACATATACACATGTGTACCAAGAACCTATCTAAAAAACTGCTAAACTATTACAATGAATCTTCAAACAGAAACCAAACAACAACAGATTCCGGTACACCGGAATTTGTGCATTTTACCCATAATTCGATACATAAACAAATGAGATACACATACAAATTTGTGTACCAAAAACTGCAACACTACAACAATAAATCTTCAAAAAAAATGAACATCAGCAGATTCCGGTACACCGGAATCCCTGCGTTTTATCTAATCCGATACATAAACCGATCGATACATATAGAGATATTAATAAAACATGGTGAGAAAACCAGATCAGATACCCTTCGTTTTTATTCACCAGAAATCCAGTTTCCATTGTGGTTGAAAAACATGATAAACATGGTCAAAGAAACCGAAGAAAATAAAACCTTTCTCAGCTGTGAGCACAAAAAACAGGCGGCATATATTTGTCAGCAACGAAAAGCAGATCTTTAAAGAGCACAAAAAACAGGCGGCATGTATCCGGTGTACCATGGTTTTGACGGCGTGGTAAACTCCGGCATAACAAAAAGCAGATCTTTAAAGAGACATCCGGCGGTTTTTGATTTCTGTGAATATTTTCCGATGGGTTTCGATTGAGTAGCGGCGACCTTAGGGTTTTATGGGTAGCGACGACGGGTTTGTATAGGTTTTATGGATTTGGTAGCGGCGAGCTTTGGATTTTCCGGCGGGTTTCATTTGGGTGGCGGCAGCGGGTTGTGTTTGGACTGGGTTTGTAAAGATGGAGGCTGGTAGGGTGCTATGATATGAGAGGAGAGAGATGAGTTATGTAGGGTTATTGAGGAATGAGAAATTGATAAATCCCTAAAATACCCTTTTGCTTATATAATTAATTTTCAATTTCTTTAATGACTAATTATCTACTTGTCAATCATTCATTGGTTCTTAAATGGGTCTTACTTTTAGAACTTTAAGGATGATCTCATTTGATCCCAAATCTATATATATATATATATATATATATATATATATATATATATATATATATATATATATACTAGTGTCAAAACCCGTCCGATGGGCGGGTATGACTTGTGGTTTTTATTTTTAGGATTTAGTAGAACAAATATATACTAAAAAGTAATTAAAAGTTAAATGAAACGGTTAAGATCTATAATTGATGTTACCATGATCCATAAAACGGCTAAAAGCAGGTAAATATTTTGATTTTTTGTTTTTATTTTTAGGATTTAGTAGAACAATTATATACTAAAAAGTAATTAAAAATTAAATGAAACTATTAAGATCTATAACTGATGTTAACATAATCCATAAAATGGCTAAAAGCAGGTAAGTACTTTGATTTGTGGTTTTTATTTTTATGAGTTAGTATAACAAATATATACTAAAAAGTTATTAAAAGTTAAATTAAACGCTCAAGAACTATAATTGATGTTACCATAATCCATAAAACGGCTAAAATGAGGTAACTACTTTATAACATTTTGTTCTAAACAATATTAATCATGAACATTTTTTACATTTGATAATGTTATTAACATTTATTATTATTATTATTATTTTGTTTTTGTTAATTATGTTTATTTACTTATTGTATATAGGTGCTTCCAGCTGATTTTTTTACCAAATTTAAATGATGTTGACGAATTTGAAATATCTATCCCTCTTCTTCGTGATGTATACACAGACTCCATACCTACAGAATTATCACCCAATGGTGTTGGTGGTACATCGAAGTCTACATGATTATGGGGAAGAACACGAGCATCAAACATATTGAATGGTGCCACAACATTCTCACCAGACATTGATTTGAAATTGCAATACTCCAATTAAATGAAGAACCAATATCGACCCCCAAAATTCATTTTCATAAAATCTTGAAGCTTTTGCATTCACCAAAAGCCGTAATAATATCAGTCTTCAAGCATAATAAGAAAAAATGAATAGCCACTAAATAAAGCTTCTGCGTTTATTAAAAGCGTAACAATATTAGCTGACTTTACAATATTAGGTCAGGGGACCAAGTGCAAGGTACTTGATTGGCATATTTCTTCTCCCTGGGTATCAAAAATAAAGTTGCCGCGGATGAGCCCTTCTCGATAAAAAACATTGGTACCTTCTTATCTCAATAAGCTGAAAATTAAGTAATCCAAGACACAAAAAAAATTGATGGAAAGGGAGACAACACATACCAAAAGGTTCCACCGATCATATTTTTCTCCTATTATTTGCAACATATTTTCGTGGTGTAGAAGACCAACGCCTATTATTGTCTTTAGCTCAGATGTCCTTCCAGATACCTAGAAGTGTCAATTTGAATGATCATTATCATGAGACCTAAACACATTAGCATCAAATTCTTTATCATTGACAAAATTGTTGAGAAAAGATGAACGGAGAATGTGGTGACTATAAGTAGCGGACCATTTACTAATTAATAGGGACATACCCACCCCATTAGTATAAATTAATAAGACTTTGTTATGCATTATGTATGGATCTCGATCCACCCAACACAATGTATCCAAACAATTTGGCAGTATGTGTTGTAACATCTCATAAGGAATGGAATTATAAGGATATGTTGACAACTAATTTAGTAACAAAAAACAATTTGTTATGTTTTTCATTAGATTCTTCTGCAGTCCTGTAAATTAAGTAGATAGAAATGTAAAGTGCAAAAAAATTAAATAAATAAATAAATTAATTAAAAGGGCTAAAAACAATGGGTTGGCAAATCATGTGGCAAAATGCGCAGTCAAAACAGTCCATTTCAGAATAGGTTTGAACAAAACAGCTTTTATCCTAATTTCTTGATAATTTCATAATTTAGTCCATCAAATATGATATTTAACTTTTAAAAAAATGGCTAAAAGGTTTTATTCTTTAAAATATACTTTCCTTGAACTTCAGCCCGTTTGGGTCTTTCAAAATAAAGTATGACCCGGATTGACCCAGTCATATAAGAACAAACTCAAATTGCCACCTATAGTTGATAAAAAATCACATTTAAGTCCAAGTAGTTGTTCAATGATGTAAGATACCAACCATGTGATGCGTCATATACACTATCACACCTGAACGAATCCAGTTGCTTTCTTTGCACTTTCTTGCCCGACTCAAACCGTGAGTTTGTAAATGAATAGATTAGTTCTAAAAACTTATTATGTGTAGATCACTACTACCCCTTATCAAAATGTTGTCATACTGACAACACATAACTTCAATCATGGTATAGTGAAACTATCGATGTAGGGCACGTTGATATTTGTGAAAGCTAAATGGTGGCCTAAATTGTGCTCTATGGGCATGACTTATGAATATTGTTTGCATATTTTTTTATAGCGAAAGAAGGGTGGTAAATAATTGTAGGCATATTTTATAGTTTTGCGTAATAGTTGTTATATTTTCATTTTATAGTACATACAGTTGTAAAGGAGTTGGTGTAAAGAGTGAAATGACTCTGCCCGGTTAGCCCATCTAAAGGCTTCTGTTTCACAAAATCACAGCTACACCTTCCAATCTTTTCATATGATTTTACTAACTTGAACTTACCTACAACACATAATAGGCATTGGATCAAGAGCTCGTGAAACGCAGCTATAAAATTTCCCAGCAGCTGCAAATAAGCCAATGTATCAGAAAGATACAATTAGTTATAAAATCAATCTCTAATGACTACTACTAACATGATGCATTAGACACTACATGTTATTTGTCTTAAGCTTATATATAGGCCTATGAAGTGATCTGACGCGGGTTATATATCATAACCACTTTTTGAACTTATGTTCATGTTTAATCGGGTGTTTCCTTAAGCTTGTTTATTATGTTCTTAAGTTCACTTTTTCTGGCTATGAGCTTTTTCACTTGACCGTAAACACTTTATAAGCTCAAGCCCATAAACTCATAAGGCCGCAAAACTGAGCCTAGCAAATTTTCAATAAGCTTCTAACTTCTTAGTCCATATCATGAAATGCAATTAATATACTAAATATCAGACATTTATATAAACAATGAAATAGTAAGTTCAAGTTTTTCCTAACATTGCTATTAGACAGTCATTGTTGAGGGAGACACTACCATTAGACATATATGAAAATTATATATTGGAAATGTCATAACCTGCAAAAGTAGCCAGGGGAATGAAATCATTGGGGTTTTTAGTTTTTTTATACATAAAGATTAAATGAACAATGAAGATAAACGTAACAAATATTCAGTTATCATTTGATGAGGAGGTGTGATTCAAAAATGATGACATAAACACCGTAAATTTAGGAGTGCTTGACACTCTCCCTTAGCTTAGACCAGTGTATTTTTCTCGACACATTTTGAGCATATATACATGTGCATAGACCTTAATGAACATGCTATTGATGTACATCAATCACTATTAACTTGATGGTTTGATGCATCGGTTAAAATTTAGACATGATTGCTCAAATATGTTGTTACCTATTGGAAACGATTCATGACCATTGTCACAACATAAAAAGCAAACTACTTTCTTTGCAGGGCTTGATCCATAATGATCGTCATATATACCATCTTCACATACTCCTGCATCTTTATAAGAGATCGCTTTAGCATATAAATCATTAAAGAATAAACTTAAAGATGAAAGAATCAGATTCATAAATGTCGTACTTCCTTTGTTGATCCGTTCCGTGATAATGTAGAGCCTGTATATATAGATATGAATTAAGAATAAACTAAAAAATAAAAAAATCAGAGTTATAAACATCGTACTTCCTTTGTTGATCCACTCCTTTTTTGATCCGTTACGTGATAATGTCTAGCCTAAATAATCAGTATAATCTATAATTACAATATTATCTTTAATACTATCCAATCATAGAATACATTTACGCTTCTGTTTGACCAGTTTTTAATTGACAAATAAGTGTTCACTTATTCTATCTTGTGTGTCCCAAGATAGTTGTAACACTTCTTTTTGGTTTATTTGATTTCATTTTGGGGATAGATAATTAAATATACATAAGATGCTGGATTTCAAGTCAAAATAGTAATCTAAAATGTTTTTATCAACAGGGAATAAGGCATCTGCCTTTCTTCAACCATTTCTTTTGCTACATCTTGATATATACATCTGGAAAGGTGTGTGTATTGTTAAAAACCCATCAACTTGGTGCCATTTTGGTAGTTCTTAATTAAATATTGCTAGCCATACATGTGTGTGCTGATTAAAAGATGATGAGTATTGACTTTGGTTATGGAACCAGTGGAAGTACAAAAGTGCACAAACCTGTACGCTTCCCAATTGAACTGGTACTAAAAGATGATGAATATTGACTTTCGTCTCCACTGACTTTTGTTCGTCTCCTAATTCTATACTACATTCCCACTTTTGCATACAATCTTCTCTTGTTTCTTTCATCTGTGTGTGCATCTATCTAATGCTACATGCCCACATGTATTTCTGCACAATTCGAAGTGGCAAAATGGGTGGGTCTACTGGGTTGGTCTAGGACTTTTAATCAATAGTTTCGCAAGTAACCTAAGGCATTATTTATATCTATAATAAATGTCAACCTACACTTTCCTAAGAATTCTTAGGGCACTATTTTGCAGTCAAGAAAACCATACTTACACGGATGAGTATATTTCATAAGGGCATAAATAATTAACCAACATTAGATAAATAAATAAACATACTTGAGCCATGAAGCCTTTGATAATCCGATGAAATTCAAGTATTCAACGCACTTGTAAAGAAATGGTTTTCCAATAGTGCTTCCATTCCCTCCCCTGCACAATAAAAAAATTAAGTAACACGATTCAGGCGTTAAGCTTTCCAATATCTGTCGTTAATTAAGAACTGGAGTAAACATGAACTTGTGAAAAGTGCTAGAAAATTATCCCCCGCTCTCCTAATCACAACATTCGCAAAAAGCTGTAAATTACACATCATATTTTTCGTTGAACATGTTATATTCATTAATAAAAAAAGGATACTAAATGCTACAACACTGTATATATACTGAAATACACCAAATGAGTTTATATATGTACAACGGTACAGGAGGTTACTAAAGCTGTACAATTGGGACAACCTTTAATCGAGCATCTATTAAAGATGATATCAAAGATATTAACACATACAAAATATTGGCCACAATCAAACTTGTCGAATAAATTGATTATTTATTTCTTGTTGTAGCATAGGCACATATTGGCTACATGATTTTAAATACTATTCAAGACAAGGGTAGTCGAAATTATTAAACAGTTCAGAAGCATTTCCACCTACATCTAGAAAATTGGCAGGTGTTCCTCCATGTAACTTGATAATATCCATGGTGGCCATTGCCAATCCAGCACCATTCACCATGCATCCAATTTCACCATCCAGACCAATATAATTTAAATCTGCCTTTGCAGCTGCAACCTATTGAATTAAATGACATTTCTTACAGTTCGTTAGATTTTATCTCAAGTTCTTTGAACAGTCTTAGCGTGCAAACTTTATGGCCTTTTAATATAGCTGTTGGGATCTATTTTCTTTCCCCCCTAAAGAAAAATAACAAAAAAAGCCACCTATTGTAGGGATGTTCATGTTTCGGTCAATCAAAAGTTCTATAAAATATTAGACCTAATCTCATATGCAGTTTGTCCAAAAAGTTGCACCTATACCTAATATCAGGTTGCAGATAACCTGCAATCTGGTTAGAGGTAACCCACTATAGGCAAAAGAGGAAGAGCCTACATATGTATTAAATTATTAATTCAATAGTAATTAACAGAACTCAATGATCAACTCCCTCATCCAAAAGAACTGATATTGTATTAAATCAACCAACCAAAGAGTAATAAAACTTAATGGGAGCTTCGGGATTCCCAAGGAAAAAAAGTTTGAACTCAAACCATATAAAATGGCCTGGATTTAATCTAGTCCATCAAGAATACAATTTTGTGGCAACAATAGGAAAAACCTTATTTGTGATATAAAAGATATCTATATAATTTGCTCAACCACGTTTTGCTATAATTACCATATCTAAACCTATCCATGAAATGATAATCACCAAATTACCGAACCAAAATGATCAATATCGATTTGTCGGTTTTTAGCGCCCTACCCATGAATAAGCCAAGGCAACATCTTGAAATGTGCGATTTCGAAACTTTATGCCAGTAGAATATGTTATTGTTCTCCAATGTCATTGGAGATGACTATGTCTTAGCATTAAAGAAAAGTAATTGGTAAACACAATGGATTAGCTATAAGCCTATACCTCACGAGGATCCTCTTGAGTTGGATCGCGTAGAGCAAATATCTCTTTCTGAGGGTAAGCGACATTATCATCAAAGTTTAATTTGGCATCAGCAGCCACCAACTTGTTATCAGAAGTCTTCGCAATGGGGTTGATCTGAAAAAGGAGGTTTAAAGTTAATATCAACATGCCAAGTGTACACGCCAAAATTGAGCGACAACCTAACTCACCTCCAACTGTGTACAATCAGACTCACGGAAAAGGTTATACAACTTCTTCACTTGTTCTATTGAAGCGTCTCTGTCAGCTACCTTAGGAGCAAGACCATCTACAACCTTGGCAGCATCTTCATCTGTAATTCCTTTGAAAACATCAATAGGCACCTGTGAAAAGTCAAATTGGTCAATCATAAGTGAAATGTGCACTACACAATGATATGAAATGCAGAAACCCTCTAAGGAAAAGAACTCGTACTTTTATGATCACGTCGGGGAATTTCTCAGCAAGGTCTTCAATCTTTGGTTCCTCCCTCTCGGCAGGCAATGATAAGCTGCAGAAGTAAAGGCCCTGTAAGCAGCAAATTGTGTGTGTGTGTGTGTGTTTTAAGAGAAAAGTTAAAAGAAAAAGGCTTTTAATGTTATAAACAGTGCATTTGTTCAAGTACTAACAAATATTGCTGCTAGAAAATCAGTGTGATCCACTTCCATGTCAAAGACATCATCAAGATAGTACGCAAAACCATCTACTTCCATGTCAGTATCATAAGTCTGGTTCGCCACCTCGCGTGTAAAGGGGTTGACTTGGTTGTTTTGAGGTGTGACGATGTCTTTGACTTCCAGAAAGATTTTCCCAATTACATTTCCAGATAGCCTTATTCCTACCTTTAATCACCTTAAACCCTTACCTAGGACGACTTTCATTTGCTTCACTATAGATAGTCTCAGCATTTGGTGGTTGTAGTTGCTGCTACGAAAATCTATTTCCAACTGAAAGATCAAGGCAAATAGCATCATTTGCTTCTGTCTTCAACGTTGTATTTCCTTTTACTTTCACTGATGTCGGTCCTGCAACATCACGGTTGCTGCTACTACTGGAAGTAGGTAAATCGTGGTGGTGTTTCCCCTCGTACGTTGTAATGACAGCTATAGGGTCATGAGATGCCCTCACCATAGATGTGAATAATGTCAACACCGCAAGGATAACTATACCTCACTTCTGATAACCGTACCTCACTTAAAGTTTATATACTCATACAAACCGAACAGTAATCCATGATAAGGGGCATCATTACCATCAGATCCTAGCGTCTTCGTGCGGACATCAGCTAACTTATTAAATTTTTTCTTAATTTGAAGTTAAAGAGTTGACAAGGACCCCATTAGTTCCATTCAAGCCCTACCAAATCCATAGTTTTGTGTTGAAGTTAGGAAGCTCATTAAATAAAAGATTAACATTATTTACTCGGTTTCAAAGCAACCAGTAAGTTACCTTTTCTTAAATTGTTGACTTTTTCAGTCCAATGTAAGATCTCTTCTTCGTCTCTTCACATGCCTCGTTCGAGGCTTAATTAGCTACCATATTAGTCGATCGAGGTAGAGGCTTCTCTTAGTCTTCACCGCAGTTGATGCCAATATGCTTTTCTATATCCTTATGTTTTGCTCTTTGTGTGCTTGTTTTTGTCACCAACAAACCATGTGGAATAAATAAGCCATTCACTATTTTACTCACCCACGGACCATTTTACTCTTCAACTGAAGCTATTTGGTCTTTAAGGAACATACTATGTCAATGTCATGCTTTTGGCATATCTTTGTCATCTATTTTATCTTCCCAATTTGTGTAGATTTTGAGTTCCTACTTTCCCTGAGTAATAACAATATACCATGCTCGCAAAGATAAGCATGTAGATAATTTTATACAATAGCATATACCGCATTTTTCCTGACATACATTACCTTTTAAACAATACTAACTCCAAGTAATGCTATTGTTTCTCCAGCTTTCAATCTACCAATTTGACTCCATATTCAGCAGTATTATGCTTATCTACATATATTTCCGTGATGAGATGTGTCATGTAAGAAATTGATAACCGAAAGGACACGCAAAAAATAATGTTGTCAAAGTAGATAGTATACAATAAATTGGAACACATACCCATCCTTAGATGACTTGCACTCTCTCGTTAGAGAATTTTCTTTCACCTCAATCTCAGATGATTTTCTTGTAATCTCTTATGACTTCCTGTTGACCTCATCCGGACTGGCATTAACAACATGTTTCGCCTTGTTATTATACTGGAAACATCTTCCGGAATCCCAATATTTTCTGGTGAAGTGATCGGATAATTCTTGAAATAATCCTGTAATGCAGTTTAGAAGTGGGCATGTAGATTGACTTGGGTACTTAACTTGGGGATTTGTGTGTTGGTATTCTAATGGATTCTAGTAGGTGTAATTATCAGGTGGTGAGTTCTCGTTCTTGTAAGCAAATGGTACATTTTCCTGCACCAATCAAAGTAACAATTAAATTGATCCATTCATTTTAATTATCACGTGACATAACATTATAGAGAAAGTGACTGTAAAGAGAACCATAACCGATAAGCTCTTTCTCCTGTTTTTCTCGCTCCGAAATAGCTTCCTCAGTCCACAAGGTTAAGCATGGAACAACAACAGGGTCGGGTTCACACGCTCCTCCAATGGAAACACTCATAGTAGAATATCTGCAAATATTGACAGGTCTTATATTACCAAACAGAGCTTTTTTACCAATGAGCAAAGCACTTGAAAAAGAACAGTGTAGCTCACCTGATGAAATAGAAGACAACGACCCACTCCACGTTAGAATAGAGCTTTTTTACTAAACCAAGCTTTTGATAATCTCTTGTTTCAGATGATTTTCTCACTCTATCTTCATGTGCACTACTTCCTCGGCCTCCATTTGTTGGAAATCCTAAATAACACTGAACTTGCCTAATGTAGGTGACCAAACCAGTTTCTTTCAACCTAAATTTGAGAAAATGAATCACTCACCCCCTAAATTATGGGCTTATTTCCTTTATTTTTAATACCCTTTCAAACTTCATATATTATTGCTTGTGCTTCTTCATGATCACGCTCCTCATTTCTTTACGAATGCGTTAATTCCTTTCTTCAAATTCAGTTGCAAGTCGTTTCTTTTCTGCTTCTCAGTTTTCACTTTGCACTTTGCACTTTGCTGATATTCCTTGTAATTTAATGTTTACATGTTAGTAGCTCACTGCTTCAAGTGGCGCTGAGTATATATAGAAAAGTAAAAAGTTACCCATTCCAGAGCACATTTGCTTGTTTTATGCCAGTTTATATATATATATATGAAAAGTAAAAAGTTACCCATTCCAGAGCACCTTTGCTTGTTTTATGCCAGTTGCCGCGGTCATCGATGTAAGGCAAAGCAGTCCCCTAGCCAACATGATGAATGGAAAGAAATGAATCTCTCGGATTCCATCTCGTGCCTATAAAGTTAAATTGCCATCAATGAGTATACGATTTGATTTCAAGTAAGCCATTGACCTCATTGGTGACAAAACAAGTTCATGTCAGGAACTCGATTTACTATATAAAATTAAGGTATGATTACAAAAGTAACAATGTTTAGACCCATGGGACCCATTTTAACTTAGCTATAAGTTCATTGCGGCTGTTTGCCATGTTAGAGATTAAATATACTCCAAATTACAATTATGGCAGTATCGTTTAGTAAAACTGGCGTATGACAAACCTTGAAATATTTATGATTTTAGTTTTTCTTAAGTGCAAACATTCTAATTTATAATTATAAACGCGAAAATTCTGATGACTTTTTATCTTCCTTTACGCTTATTAATGTGAACATCTTTGACCCGTCCCACCAGTTTTGACCCAAACTATATATACCTACCTTCAACTGTGCTTACGCCTTTGTAGTGCGTTCTGCATTAGTCAGTTTTTCTTTAAGATGCTGCGTTTTGCCCTGAAATAATCCCCGAAAAAATAATACTTATTGGATAACAATAATAGCCTCAAGATACTAAATAAACCAAATTCTGCAACATGTTGCTTTCATTAACCAAAAAGAATCATGAAGTTCATTGCCTGGAAAACTCATCTTTCTTCAAGCTATTGCCTTATGGGATTACTTTAGTATCGTTATCTTTCCAGTCATTAGCCACTATAATAGCAACACGATTTGCAGATCTTTCAGCACGACCTAATTCACGATCCAAGACCTTCTTCTCTTCCAACACCAGGTGATAAAAATTAGCACCAAGTTGCAAACTTAGTTTGTTTAGTAAAAAAAATACAAATGGTTATTCCCACAAGGAAATAAATGATCACACTCATCTCTAGCAAATTTAGATACTTTTCTTACAAATATATAATTGGTGTGGTCCGTTTATAATACACAATCCCAAACTGCCATTAGTTAAGTACAACAATTCATATTTCACTCATTCGATAATAGGTAGTCATTTTCATCTTGTTAATCCACTCACCAAAGCATCTCAATCACCGCTTTAATAATAGCTCAAACACAGTATACCGTTATTTTCAACAAAAGAAAACATTAGAAACCGAATACGATTTTTTATTCTAATCAGGCATGTTATCAAACCCTTGATTCGCATCAGTTAAATAAGCTGCTCAAACAGAAAAATCATATAGAAAGTTCATTAAAAACATAAAATGCAACCACGAAATTAAGTGTTGTGTTTTGAAGCTATTGATTTTCTTTTCAACAAATTAAAAAATAGTTGGCGGGCATGATTCAGTAACCTTTATATGGAGTCAAGATTGATGTCAAAACTGACTCCAATAATCAAAATCCATAAATACATACAAAACTACTCCTTAGTTCATCAAACATAGAGTCATCTAATTTTTTTTCAATCCGCACAAAAAGTAAAATAAATATTACCTTAAACATAATATGGTTGATTTGTGATGATGTGTTATCCTGCTGTAATAAAACCTCAAATGATAACTAAATCTACTGGTATAGAAAGAAAACAAAACAGTAACATCATTAACATTCGAATGCTATAAATTGCCTTGATTTCTACTGCTAAAGTTTGCCATTAAAACAATATTTCATGCATGTTCATCTAGCATTATTTAACATCAAATACAAAGAAAAATATTAACACCTTCAGAGTGAACAATAGAGATTTCATAAAAATAAATCATATCAAGTCATTATGTAATTAATGACAACTGCTAATGGAATCCTAAAAATAAAAAAATTATTGATATAAGTTACCTGATCATGATGGGATATGCTTTTAGTGTGTGGTGTATTATGAGCGGATATGTTAGAGTTTTTTGAATAGAGGGAGAAAAGTGATCAAAGACATATGAATTTGGATGTTGATGAATGACATTAGGGTTTAAGGGATATAGGCCTGTTGAAGATTGACGTTTCAAATACATGGAAGATTGACATTGCATAGCTTTACCATCTTTGATTTGCAAACTGTAAAACAAATATTGTGTTGCTCTAGTGGTTGACACGTTTATTAATGTTTGTGGACATTCAAGTTCGATCCTTGCCAATATCATTTTTGAATTTAGTTATTCCCGAATTTTAGTGCCTTTAATTCATGTTTACGTGGACAAAATGTGATGACATGGAAATATGACGTGGCATGTAGGGGTGTCAGTAGGGTCGGGTCAACCCGAACCCGATAAGGCCTTATCGGGTCGGGTCTAATCGGGTCAAAAATCTAGTCGGGTTGTTTTGACCCGAACCCGATAACCCGATAATGTTATCGGGTCGGGTTAGGGTTAAAAAAATAATGTTATCGGGTTATCGGGTCAACCCGATTAGACCCGATAATCAATTTTATATTTTTTATATATTAGTTTTATAGTTACTGTACGTTTGGTTTAAATGTATTAATTTTTATATATTAGTTTTTTACAACATGTAAGTTAAACGTTTGGTTTCCCTTGTTCTCAGAAAACGTTTGGTTTCCATTAACAAAGATGATACAATGACTCAAGTGAACAAAGCTGAAAGTGCAATGATTTTTTTGTCTACTAAACCTCTATGAAAAAAGCAAGTTTCTTCAACAACATTTTATCCAATAATTACAGTTGGATATATCGACTTGGATCCTCAGAGTTCATTTAAATTTTGTATATCTAGCCATCTAGGTAGGCCTTCGATTTCTTTGAAAGCAATAGGTAGACATTTCATCTTTGTCTAGCGTGGTTCATTCCAATAATTATCAATTAAAACAAACAAAAATGCTATGCTTTGAAACCAAACCAAGAGAGTAGATAATGAACTTTCTACACAATCTAGAGTTAACCAAGTTCTTCCTTTACATCCAAATCTTCAACAAAAGAATGCATTTTTTTTCTTTCTATTGCAGCTCCAGTAACATAATTTCCTCATGATATATTTTATAAATAAATTAAACCCGAACCCGACAACCCGACCCGACTTAACCCGACCCGATAACACCCGAACCCAATAACCTGATTACTTATCGGGTCGGGTTGCGGGTCACTTTTTAAAATTTTATAACCCGACTCAACCCGACCCGACAAACCCGATAACCCCGATAACCCGACCCGATAACACCCCTAGTGGCATGCCTCCTCTTATATATAATGTATATATATATATATATATATATATATATATATATATATATATATATATATATATATATATATATATATATATATATAGAGTTAGGATCAAATAAGAATATTACTTAAAATAAGAAGGAATCAATGCATAAATTAGATGCACCCCTTAGATGCATTATACAAATGGCATGCCTCCTCTTATATATCATTTGCATCTATATATATATATATATATATATATATATATATATATATATATATATATATATATATATATATATATATATATATATATATATATATATATATATATATTATTGAAGCGTTCAAATGAGAAGGGTTTTTTTTGTTAGAACGCGAGAAGTAATCTCATCCCTCCATCTAATCCTCCTCTTTTTTAGATCTAATGGCTATAATTAATCCCAATAATTATACTATAACTTACCATCCTTTCATTTTCAAGTCTACTATATAAATAAAAAAACACACACACCTCACTTTTAAAGTGTGAAACTAACAAAAACTCTCTCAGATTACCACGACTATTTTCATCATCACCACGGACCACCACAGTCATCAACACCAACTTCACCACACTTATCACTGATCACCATCGTCCACCACCGTAATCATCACCGGTCACCATCGTTAAACCTCAATCATTGCCGATCACGACCATCCGCCGTCGTAATCATCACTGATCACCACCATCCTCCATCTATAATCATCATTATTATCATGATCATCATCATTAAAAAATAAACACAGTCACGGTTAACTGTTGATCTGTAATTTCGTCTAGTTATAATCGTTCTAATAACTGTTTTAACAACGACAATTCCTATCCAAAGCATGTATTATATAGAGGTATTGAGTAAGTGTGAATTAAGCTTTTGATTCATATATTTTTTTGTTCAGTGCTTATAGATAAATTCTTTCTTGTATTTTATGTGTTTGATTTTAGTTATATTGATGAATAATTTAGATTATTACGTAAACTGGATGAAGAAATGAAAGTTGAACATGTCTTTTGCTGATGGTTTGACAATGTCGACTACGTGTTCGATGAAATGCTAGTTACTTTCACATATGAATGTAGGTCGATGTTTTTTAATCGGGAGTGATTATTAGCTAAGTTCATGTACTTAAACCTCCCTCGAGTTCTAAGGTCTTGCATATAACTAAAGTATAAAAAGAAAAGTATGGTCATCGAAACTGATCTAGATTTTTTATAATTAGTTTGCATATCATCAACGTACAGATGGTGTTACCAGGAAAATGGTCATTAGTTATGTGATCTAGCAAATAAGAAATAATATGCGCCATTTCTAAAGCTTAATATGTTAGAAATTATTGTAACAGTATGGTTCCTGCTGATCAGGTTCCTACTGATAGTTATTTGTGTTTCTGCTGTTAGTGCGCTATTACTGCTGATAGTACGCTATTACTGTTGATAGTTAGTTTTGTTTCTGCGGATAGTAGTATCCGTATTATTAGTAATTGGTTAGGATATGCAAGAGTTATTTTAGGAAGAGATAATGCATATCTTTTACGTGTTTGTAAGCTGCAGAATTAGGGTTTCTCATAGTATAAAAGAAACCTGCGGCTAGGGTTTATATACACATTTTTGAAAAACATTATTAGTGAATTAATATAGATCCATAGAGGATCAAGAGTTTGTGTTTATTTTCTTCTTTAATTCTTGTGTTCATATTCTGCCTGGACATAAGTTTAACAGAGATTCTCTATAGTTTGCTTGTGATTACACAAGTTTACTATTTGTTCATTAAGGCTCGTAAGATCTATCTGGGACTGATCCAACAAGTGGTATCAGATCTTGGTGAGAATCTCTAAAAGAATATTTCCTTATTCTCTCAAAAACCCTAAACACTCTATAACAATGTCAACTTCAAACTCATACAATGAGAAGGATAAGCCTGAGTCATCCAGCACTCAGTCTCAGTCTCAAACAATTCAGCAGGTTGTTACCACTATGTCAAACAACAATGCAAAGTTTCCCTATCTGAAGAAGGATGAATACGACATCTGGGCTATGAAGATGGAAAATTATATCACCAACAGTGATTACCTTCTATGGAACATTGTTCTGAAGGGCAACAGTAAAAAGAAGACTGGAAGAGATACTGATGGTAATGTGATAATTCTTCCAGCAGCAACTACTGAAGAACATATTGCTCTTTAGAGGGAAACAAAGGCTAGGACCACCTTGCTCCAAGCTTTACCAGATGATCATATGAGTGACTTACATCATCTTGATGATGCAAAATAGATCCGAGAGCTATCAAGGCAAGTCTTGGAGGTAACGAAGAGTCCAAGAAGATGAGGAAGACTATGCTCAAGCAAAGCTTTCAGGAGTTCTCAATTTCTGAAGAAGAAGGCATACACAAGGGGTATGACAGGTTTCAGAAAATCTTGAGCCAGCTTAATCAGATGAAGTCCAAACCTAACAATGAGGAATGTAACACCAAGTTCATGCATGCTCTACCTTCTTCCTGGAGGCAGGTTGCTCTTACTCTCAAGGCAAAGGGTGGCCTTGACTTAAGCTTTGATGATTTGTACAACAAGCTTAGAACTCTTGAAATTGATATCAAGGGTCATTCCACCTATTCTCTTACTCCAACAAACTCAGCATTTGTCAGTGCTACTAGTGCTAACACCAAGAAGCAATATGTTGAAAGTCCCACTTCATCAGCAGCAACCACAACATACACCTCTACTAGAAAATCAAAATCTAATAATGTGATAGAGGATGTGCTTTACTCATTTGTTGCTGAGAGTGAACCTCAACAGCAGCTTGCTTATGAGGATTTTGAACAAATGGATAAATGAGACTTGGAGGAGTTGGATATCAAATGGCAGATGGCTATGCTTGCTGTTAAAGTCAACAGGTTTGAAAAGAAGTCTGGGAGGAAGATCAGTTACCAGGGAAGGGAAGCAACCAGGTTTGATAGAAAGAAGATTAGGTATTTTGAATGCAATCAAATTGGTCACTTTGCCAGAGAATGTCCAAATAAAAAGGGAAGTGACAGGAGAAGATATTCTACATTCAAGCTCAAGGAAAATGAAGAACCTAAACCTGCAGCTCTGGTGTCTGTAGATTTGTTGGGAATTATGTGAAGTAGGACTCTGCTGTCATTACTGCCGAAGGTTTCTGCTGAAGTAGAAGCAGTTTCTGCTGAAGAAGTGATTCTACTGAAGAAGTACAAGCGTTGCCATGTTACTGCTGAAGAGTGAAAGTTGACTAGGATCAGCATGCGCCTAATGAATTAAATGCTAAACTCATTATTATCTTTTAACTGCCCAAGGTCAGCATGGGTATTATTGTACTGCTCTATAGTTGTTTTAATGTATTAGACATTAAATGCATGCAAAGATGTTTAGTCGTTTGGGTAGTAAGAGATTAGGGTTCCTTGTATATAAAAGGAACCATATAGTTTGTAATAGACAACGAATCCAAAACATAGAGTTTCAGTGAATAAAAGGATCCATAGAGGATCTAAGTGTTCTTAGTGATAACAGCTTGTGTTTACATTCCGCTTTAGAACACGAGTTGTAGAGATTTTCTATTAGTTTGCTTATGATTACATAGGCAACACTAACGATCCGCGAGTGCTAGATCTTTCAAGGTCTGAGTGAGTACAACGTGCGTAAAGCGTTTAACAAGTGGTATCAGAGCCTCGGAAGAGTCTCTACGATACTGAGAACCTTATTTTCCTCACCCACATACAACCAAAAACTTATTCACAATGCCTGAAACTGATGATGAATCAGATGTCACAAACACCAACAACAACAACATCATCAAAAACACCACCTCTATGCAGCAACTTAGTCTCTCCAACAATAATGGCAAGTTTCCTTATCTGAAGAAGGAAGAATATGATCTGTGGACAATGAAGATGCGAACTGGATCTCAATATTGATTGGAATCTATGGGAGATAGTAAAAATGGCAACCCTAAAGAAGACCATCCTGATCTTGATGGTAAGTTCACCATTGCTCCTCCCAAAACTGAAGAGGTTTTGGCATGTGCAAAGAGAGAACAAGGTAAGAACCATCCTCCTTCAATCAATTCATGAAGATCACTTAGGTGATTTTCACCACATGGTTGATGCAAAGGACATATGGATGGCTCTTAAAGCTAGGTTTGGTGGTAATGAAGAGTCCAGAAGAATGAGGAAGTCCATGCTTAGACAACACTTCCAAGAGTTCAATATTTCTGAAGAAGAGGGTATCCACAAGGGATACGACAGGTTTCACAAGATTCTGAGTCAGCTAAACCAGGTGAATGCAAAGCCCGACAATGATGATAGCAAATCTAAGTTCCTTCGATCTTTGCCTCCATCTTGGTTGCATGTGAGTATAGCCCCGAAAGCTAAAGGTGGGCTGGACATGCTCACTTTTGACGAGCTATACAACAAACTCGATCTCTTGAACTGATGTCGATCTCCCTACCGTGCCACCTCCTCTGGTCATTCAGCCTTTGTTGGGACATCCCACTCGAATATGATGATGCATGCTTCAAGTCCATCCTATTTACCATCATCATCCTATCGTCCCACTCCTTCACATCCTCAAGCTAAGACTGGAAGTATATTGGAGGATGTCCTTCACTCTTTTGTTGCTGATTATGACACTCAGCAGATCCGGTATATGAAGACTTTGACCAAGTGGACCCACTTGAGATGGAGGAAATGAAGTTGAAATGGCAAGTGGCCATGCTTTTAGTGGATATCAAGAGGTTTGAAGAGAAGGCAGGAAGGAAGTTTGGATTCAAGGGAAAGGATCCAGCTCGATTTGACAGGAGAAAGGTCAAGTGTTTCTCTTGCCACCAGATGGGTCATTTCTTAAGGGAATGCAAAGACAGGAAGAGTGGAGAGAGTACCAGCTACAATACCTATCAGCAGAATCAGAAGGGAGCTAGCACTTCAGCAGATCTAGTCACCTTGGATGAACAGTCAACCGGGTTGCTCATGAACCTGTGAATGAGGAAGCTGCTGATACTGAGAAGCTTGGTCTGCTGGCAAGGTGCACTTCAAGAGATAGGCATGATCAGTTTGCCTTCATGGGTCTTTCTCAGGTACACAACTGTATATTTGGTTGTAGTGAGAGATACAATGAACTAAAAGAAGCTTATGATACTATGAAACCTAGATACAATGCATGCTATGTTGATAATGAAGCTTATAAACTTTCGTTAAAAACATTAGAAAGACAAAAGGTTTGGTTTCAAAAGAATTAGATTGCTTATGAAGAAAAGATTAAGGTGCTTCAATTTGATCTAGATATTGCAAACATTAACTTGAAACGCACTGAAAAGGAAAAAGCTGATACTATTACTGAGAATCTAGAGCTTAAAGAGAAACTTGCTGAGGAAATAGCTAGACATAAACAATGGTTGATATCAGGTGACAATCTAGCTAAAGAACTCTATAGTAGTCAGTCAGTGAACTCTGGAATAGGTTTAGGTTTTCAAAAGTATGTAGGTTTGGAAGCTAGGAATGATGGGCGTAAATCTACACCTGCAGGCTTAGAACATTTTAGAAAGGAAGGTGATTTGCATGCTGTCCCTGGACCTATTAGAGGTGAATTCATGCCCACTGACCTGTCTATTACTATTAACTTTGATGGATCACACCATCTGTATGGCAAAAAGTCAAAAGACTTGCCAGACAACGAAGCTTCATCTTATGATTTTGTCTCTTTCTTTGACAAGGACAATTCATCGGATCAAGAATCTACTTACAGCTGTGATCCAAGTGATAAGTCAGACCTTCCCAAGCCCTCACCTGAACCTACACCCAAGCCTGCACCCAAGACTATCTACAAGCCCTCTAGGATAGCTGCTGAGGAATCAACTTCCAAGCCTGTTTCCACTGAAGACTTGTCTTTTACATCTTTGCATAATTTGTCTGTTAAAAACAATTCCTTTAATGTTTCTGGTTTAAATACTTCTACATGTAATCGAACATCTTCTTTGTTGAATCCATCTTCCAAAAAGAAGACTTGTTTTGTTTGCGGAAGTAAATTTCATTTAATTAAGGATTGTGATTTTCATGAGCAAAGATCAAGTGCATGTGCTCTTCAGCAGAAACCAAGACCAGTGTTGACCAATGTTAAAATTATTCCACCATATGTCCCACAAGCTAGAACTGACCCTTCTTGGAGGAAATCTCCTAATAGACCTTATGTGCGACCCACTAGCCCATACTTTAAACATGGTTATTGGCCTGCATGTGTTGACTCTATGAAAAATGGGAAAGGATGTTGGGGCGCTGCTGTCAAGTCCTCAGCAGGTTGTTCTTGGAATAATAAAAGACCTAACTATCAATGGAAACCCAAGAACAATGGTGGATCTTACTATTTTGCTAAACCTAAATCTAATGATCCACAAGGTAGGTTCAAGTCAGCAATGACTTGAGCCTCCTCGGTATACTAACTTTCCTTTGTAAATATGTTTGTTTTATAGGATCATCCCCTTAAACATAAAGATATTGGTATTGTTGATAGTGGCGCTCAAGAAGTATGTCTGGAAATAGAGATATGATGCACAATTTTGTTCCTATTGAAGAAGGAGGGAATGTGACCTTTGGTGGAAGTGATGGTAGAATTACTGGAAAAGGCACAATCAAGACACCTCTTCAGAACTTTGAGAATGTGTACTATGTTAGGGAGCTTCAGAACTTCAACTTGTTCTCTGTCTCACAAATTTGTGACACAAAGAACAAGGTACTCTTCTCTGAAAATGAATGTCTTGTGCTTTCTAAAGAGTTCAAGCTTCCAGAAGATACCTCAATTCTGATGAGAGTCCCTCGAACTCACAATCTATACACATTCAACCTCAATGAAGTTCACCCTGATGGTGACCTCACCTGTTTGTTGGCTAAAGCATCATTGGATGAGTCCAATAAATGGCATAGGAGAATGGCTCATGTGAATTTCAAAACTATAAACACTCTCTCCAAAAGGGGTCTTGTCGAAGGTCTTCCCACCAAAGTGTTCTCCAATGATCATAATTGTGTTGCATGCAACAAAGGGAAGCAACACAGAGCATCCTACAAAGTCCACTGCAGTGAGCATCATCTATGAACCTCTTCAGCTGTTACATATGGATCTATTTGGTCCAACTCAAGTCAGAAGCATTGATCACAAGTTCTATTGTTTGGTCATCACGGATGGTTATAGCAGATTTTGTTGGGTGTTCTTTCTAAGAACTAAAGATGAAACAACTCCAATGCTGAAAGACTTCATCACTCTCGTTGAAAATCAGTTGAACAAGAAGGTTAAGGGAATTCGTTGTGATAATGGGACAGAGTTCAAGAATGTCATTATTATAGAACTCAGAGGTCTAAAGGGATAAAAAGGGACTATAGCAATCCAAGAACCCCGCAACAAAATGGGGTGGCTGAAAGAAAGAATAGGACCTTGATTGAGGCTGCAAGATCTATGCTTGCAGACTCCAAACTGCCCACTATGTTTTGGACTGAAGCTGTTGGCACAACTTGCTATGTGCTTAACAGGGTCTCCATTACTAGACCTCACCTCAAGACACCATATGAACTTCTCTTTGGGAAGGTTCCTGTCATTCATTACCTCAAACCTTTTGGTTGTCAAGTGACCATTCTAAACACCAGTGATCCGTTGGGGAAGTTCGATGAGAAGGTTGATGATGGCTATATTGTGGGTTATTCAGCTAATAGCAAGGCTTATAGAGTGTACAACTTATCCGCCAAGAAGATTGAGGAGACGTTGAACCCGAGATACCGGAGGATAAGCCCAACGTTCAAGGACAGGGTCATGTGTGGTCTTTTGACCTCGACTACCTAACTGATTATCTGGGGTATACTAGACATATGGCTAACCAAAGTGCAGGCTCTCAAGAATATTCCTCTAACAATGCAGTACCTTGGATGCGACTCGGAAGTGAATTTGAAGATGATGAACATCCCATACTTGTGCCTTCTTTCTCCCTAACAATGTTGCAAGTAACTCTTCCAGAGATACTTCTGCTGAGCGTGAAGATGAATCACACTATGCTGAGGACGTTGCTAGGCTTCAGACTCAAGAATTTGCAGCTAAGCTTGAAGCTAAAAAGGTGACTGGGGAGCTTGCAAATGAGGCTGTCAGTGGAAACCATTTTTCTGGCGACACGATGCGTCTCTCCCATCGTCATCAAATCTGCTGAAAGCTCGTCTGTTACTACTCCTACTCCTACTAGAGTGTCCACAGACTTTGGGGAACCGTATACTCGCTTTCCAAGTCCTTCAGATCTTGGAAATCATCAACCCAAATCTGGCATTTTCTCCTCACCTACCTATGACACAACCTTTGTACCAACTGTGACGAATCTTGAACCTACCATTGAAGTCAACCCCACTGCTACTAAAAGAATCAACCTTACTCACCCTCAATCCAATATCATTGGAGACATTCTAGCCCCTGTTAGAACTCGAAAGGCTATCTCTAGCCCTAAATTTGGACAGGTTGCTTTTCTTTCCTATGTCTCAAAACAGCAAAGAGACAATCAATCAGACTACAAGCATTGTCTGTTTGCATGTTTTCTTTCCCAAGTAGAACCAACCAGTATCTCTCAAGCTCTTGAAGACTCAAGCTGGATTGAGGCAATGCAAGACGAAATGCAATAGTTTCAGAACCAACAAGTTTGGATCTTGGTACCTTTACCAGATGGGAAATATGCTATTGGAACTAAATGGATTCTGAAAATCAAAAGAGATGCACGGGGTGTGGTGGTTAAGAACAAAGCAAGATTAGTAGCTCAAGGTTACAGGCAAGAGGAAGGGATTGACTATGATGAAGTGTTTGCACTTGTTGCAAGAGTAGAGGCCATTCGAATTTTCTTGGCATATGCCTCTTACATGGGCTTCATGTTATATCAGATGGATGTTAAAGGTGCCTTTCTGTATGGAGAGATTGAAGAGGAAGTTTATGTCACAAAACCCAAAGGATTTGAAGACCCAGATCATCCTAATCATGTTTACAAAGTCGTTAAAGCTCTCTATGGACTTCATCAGGCACCAAGGGCCTGGTATGCTAGGCTTTCATCATTTCTCCTGAAGCATGGCTACAGAAGAGGTGCCATTGATAAAACTCTTTTTCTGAAGAAGAACTCGACAGATATCATACTTGTGCAAGTGTATGTGGATGACATCATTTTCGGATCCACTAAAGAAGCTTGGTGTAGGGAATTCGAGGATCTAATGAAGGGAGAATTTCAGATGAGTGCCATGGGAGAGCTCACTTTCTTTTTGGGTCTCCAAGTTCAGCAGAAACAGGATGGGATATTTATCAGTCGGGATAAATATGTGAGGGACATGTTGAAGAAATTCGGCATGGAAGGTATCAGACTCGCCACAACACCCTATGAAGCTCCAAAAAAAAGCCAACAATGATCCGAGATCTACCTCGTGAATGTTCATTTATACAGATCTATGATTGGTTCATTAATGTATCTAACAGCTTCAAGGCCCGATATTACCTTTGCTGTAAGTGTGTGCTCTCGACATCAAGTCACTCCACTTACTTCCCATCTCAATGCAATCAAGAAGATCTTTAAGTACCTCAAAGGCCAACCTCTTTTGGGCCTTTGGTACCCAAAAGAGCCTCCTTTTAAGTTGGAAGCATATAGTGACAGTGATTATGCTGGTGCAAATCTGGATAGGAGATCCACAACCGAGGTCTGTCAATTCCTTGGAAACAGATTGATCTCGTGGCAGTGCAAGAAACAAACCGTTGTGGCTACCTCAACTACCGGCAGAGTATGTTGCTGCAAAGAAACCTGTGGGCAAGTACTATAGATCCAAAACCAGTTGCTGGACTATGGGTATAACTTCATGAACACAACTCTTTTTATTGATAATCGGAGTACCATATGCATTGTCAAAAATCCAGTTTTTCACAAAGAGAACCAAACATATTGAAATCAGACACCACTTTATAAGAGATGCATATGAAAACCATTTGATAAATGTGGCTAAAATTCATACAGATGATAATGTGGCAGATCTGTTAACTAAAGCTTTTGATGGACCAAGGTTTCAACACCTAGTGGTCAATATTGGGATGCTTAACCCTTAACTGCCTAGTTTAAGGGGAGGCATAGGCCTCAGGGGAGGCATATGCCTCAAGAGAGAGTTGTATTTGGTCTTATTTGTTTTACTTTGTAGCTCTTGTATTGTTTGTTATTCTTAGTTATAAAAAAAAAAAAAAAAAAAAATTATTTTTCTTTTGCAGTTTTGTCGTTGATGGTTTTTAACTCACCAGATATACCTTGTGTGTATCAAAGAGTTGGCTAGTCCAAAGGGTACAGCTTTGGTAAAGACATGTCAAATCTGTTGATAGCTGTAATGGTTTGCTCAAAATCATAGGGTCTGCAACCACCCATGCTTAATTGCTGAGAGTTGTATGGTCCTCAATTCACCATGGTCTATTCCTTTTTGGAATCCAAGAATTGGCTAGCCCACACGTATATGGATTGTGGTAAAGGCAACTATCTCCATATTTGGTTATCAATTCACCAATTCTAAGAATTGACTAGTCCCGAGCAAACGGCTACGTAAAGACACCTCAAATCCGTTAATATAGTTGCCGATTTGCTCATAAATCAGATGGTTATCAATGTACCATAGTTTACGAACTTAAACATCTGGATACTCCAGTAGTAATGGCTACTGGTAAAGAGACATCAAATCCATTATTTTCAATGATTCACCTCTCGGATGTTAACACACCGGATGTGATGAGAATAGTATGCAACCGATAAGTATTGATGTACATTATGTCATGTGTTGCTGCAAAGACCTGGCGTTTCAAAGTTTGCTCATCATAGAGATGATTTTGGTTTAGTTCTTTGCTACTGATGTTTGAGAACAATCCTCATGTACTGAAGTCTCTAAGATCTATCAAGGTAGGAAACTGGAACTTAACCCGTCAAATTCCGTTTAGGGGAGGATTGTTGGGAATTATGTGAAGTAGGACTCTCTGTCATTACACGCCGAAGGTTTCTGCTGAAGTAGAAGCGTTCCTGAAGAAGTGATTCTATGAAGAAGTACAAGCGTTGCCATGTTATCTGCCGAAGAGTGAAAGTCGACTAGGATCAAGCATGCCTAATGAATTAAATGCTAAACTCATTATTATCTTTTAACTGCCCAAGTTCAGCATGGGTATTATTGTACTGCTCTATAGTTGTTTTAATGTATTAGACATTAAATGCATGCAAAGATGTTTAGTCATTTGGGTAGTAAGAGATTAGGGTTCCTTGTATATAAAAGGAACCATATAGTTTGTAATAGACAACGAATCCAAAACATAGAGTTTCAGTGAATAAAAGGATCCATAGAGGATCTAAGTGTTCTTAGTGATAACAGCTTGTGTTTACATTCCGCTTTAGAACACGAGTTGTAGAGATTTTCTATTAGTTTGCTTATGATTACATAGGCAACACTAACGATCCGCGAGTGCTAGATCTTTCAAGGTCTGAGTGAGTACAATGTGCGTAAAGCGTTTAACAAGATTCATTGGTTGATTGGACTGACCATGAAACTGAAGGAAAAGAGGACAGTTCTCCTCAGACTGGATTGCTTGCTGAGACTAGGGATGCTGCTAAGATTGAAGATGTTGAGGAGTTTGCATTGATGGGGATCACATCTCAGGTACATAATTGTATATTTGGTTGTAACGATAGATATGATGCCCTTAAAAGAGAATTTGATGACATTGATGGCCACTATAAAGAAAATTGTATTCATGTTCAAGCCTATAAGAAAACTGTTAAAACTTTAGAAAAGCAAAAGGTTTGGTACCAAGAAAATCAATTGGCCCTTGAAGAGAGAATTAAGGTGCTAGAGAGAGATTTGGAGAACACCACTAACTTGTTAAAATTCTCTGAGAAAGAAAATGTAAAAGTTAATGTAGAAAAAGAGGATCTAAAGGCTAAATTAGATAAAGAGGTGGCTAGACATAAAGAGTGGCAAGAACAAGCTAAAAATCTAGACAGATTAAGGAAAAGTTCTATAACTGTAAAAACTAAGATGGGGTTGGGCTTCAAGGATTATATTGATCCAGATGAGGTATATGACCCCTAATGACTATAGTGTTTTTAATCTTGTCATTGATGAAGAGGAAGAAAAATATCGACCTTCTAAATTTGTAAAACAAGGTGAAATGCACACTATTCCTTCCTCAATCAATGGTATTGTTAGACCACCTAACCCAGACTCAGACTTGGATGAATCAAATATGACCTATGGCCAAAAGTATAATGACTTATCTGAAACTGGCAGTGAAACTAATGATTTTGTCTCTTGTTCTTCCAAAGGATAGGACCTCAGAGACCCATTCTAAATACTTTGCCAGTTGTGATTCAAGTGAAGAGTCTACAACCCCCAAGTCTGCCTCACCCAAGCCTTTACCAGTTGACCTTGCCCCAAGAGTTGCTGTTAATGAATCTTCTTCAAAGACAGCTTATTTTAAAAACATTTCTTGTTCTTTTGATTCTGTTAAAAACAATTCTGATTTTGGTTTTGGTTTGAATAAGTTTGTTTATGATAATACTTCTCATGTTATGGACAAGCATTTTAAGAAGAAATCATGTTTTGTTTGTGGTTGTACATTTCATCTTATCAAAGATTGTGATTTTTATTAGAAACAAATGGGTGTTTGTACTAATCAACAAAGATAGAGACCAATATGGAATGATGTGACCAAAATTCCTCCATTTGTTCCTTTTGGAAAACATATGAGGACTGGCAGAACCAATCCTGCTGGTAATCCAGTTTCTGCTGGTAACCCAGTTTCTGCCGATAGACCATCTTCCTCATGTTGGAGAAGAAGTGTTCCTAGGCCTTCAATCAGACCTACTAGTACTTATTTTCAAAATGGATATAGGCCTGTTTATAATGACCCATTGAATAAAAGAGGGGCAAGGTGGGATACTGCTGTTAAGACCTCAGCAGGTTGTTCTTGGAGACAAAATAGACCATCATTCATGAAGGATTCCAAGAACAATGGTGGATCTCATCAATCTGCAGGTTTTTCAAATATGATCCACAAGGCAGGCCCAAGTCAGTAATGACTTGGGTCTTCATGTATACTAATGTTGTTGTATATCTTTAACTTGTAGGATGATCCTCATACAAATAAAGATTTAGGTATTGTTGATAGTGGGTGTTCTAGGAGTATGACAGGGAACAGGGAAAGATTGCATGATTTTGTCCTTATTCATGGAGGCACTGTTACTTTTGGAGGAGGAGATGGCAGAATAACAGGGAAAGGAACCATTAGAACTTCCAAACTGGACTTTGAAAATGTGTACTATGTGGAAGAACTCAGAAACTTCAATCTATTTTCTGTGTCTCAAATATGTGACAAGAAGAATAATGTTCTTTTCATTGATACTGAATGTCTTGTGCTTTCTAAAGACTTTCAGATACCTGATGATAGTTAAGTAATGCTGAAGGTACCAAGAAAACATAATCTGTATACATTCAATCTTAATGATGTCCTGAAGGAGAGTTGGCTTGTTTGGTGGCTAAAGTATCCTTGGATGAATCTAACAAATGGCATAGAAGGATGGCTCATGTTAATTTCAAAACCATCAACAAGCTGGCAAAACATGGTTTAGTTCATGGTCTTCCTTCCAAAGTCTTCACTTATGAGCACAATTGTGTGGCTTGCAACAATGGAAAACAACACAAAGCTTCTTACAATTCCATTACTGTTGTTAGCACAATTTCAGAACCCTTGCAGCTTCTTCACATGGACCTCTTTGGTCCCACATCTATCAGAAGCATTGATCACAAATACTATTGTCTGGTGGTTACTGATGACTACAACAGGTTTTGCTAGGTATTCTTTTTGGGAACTAAGGATGAAACATTTCAGGATCTTCAAAAATTTATTGCCCTAGTTGAGAACCAGCTGAATAAAAAGGTTAAAGCCATAAGGTGTGACAATGGGACAGAGTTCAAGAATGCCAAATTAATTGAACTTTGTGGAACTAATGGGATAAAAAGGGACTACAGTAATGCCAGGACTCCACAACAAAATGAAGTTGCTAAAAGGAAGAATAGAACCCTCATTGAAGCAGCAAGATCTATGCTGCTTGATTCTAAGTTACCTACCATGTTCGGACTAGGCGAGTTCGGCACTGTTATGTTTTGAACAGGTTTTGATAACTCATCCTCACAATAAGACACCTTATGAACTTCGACCGGAAGATTCCTACCATTAGTTACTTTAAGCCTTTTGGTTGTCATGTGACTATCTTGAACACCAGTGATCATTTGGGCAAATTTGAAAGGAAAGCTGATGAAGGTTTTGTAGTTGGTTACTCTGCTCATAGTAAGGCTTACAGGGTGTACAATATATCTGCCAAGAGGATAGAAGAAACACTGAATCTAAGATTTCTGGAGGATAAACCTAATGTTCAGGGTGTTGGTCAGGAATGGTACTTTGATCTTGACTATTTAACTAATCACTTAGGTTATACTCGTTTCAAATCTAATCATTCTGCAGGTCCACAAGATTCATCAACTAACATTGCAGGTTCCTCAGATGATGATTTAGATTCAGATTGTGATGAACAACGTGTAGTTGTACCTTCCTTTCCTACTAACCACTTTTCAAGTACTGGGGACAAGGATTCTTCTGGTGAGAAACAAAGTGATTTAGGATATGTAGAAGAACTTGTAAAGCTTCAACGCCAAGAGCATGCAGCTAAGGATGATGCTGAAAAGAATTTTTATGCATTCTCCAGACAGAAGGAACTCTTAGGCATGCAACTATTGAAGCAAGCAGAACCCGAAGCTGATAATGCATCTATTCCTATTGGTAATGTTACTGATCCTGCCGGGTCGAATGCCGCCGATAAAGTTGTTTCTCGCTGTAATGGGTCACTTGTCTTGAACGTAATTCGCTGGTAGTATTCCTGTTCATCCCGTTAGTGATGCTGTTCCTCGCTTCCTCCAAGACTCTAACTGTTGATACTATGGGTTTAGTTGATTCTCCCGCTAGATTTCCAAGTCCATCCGACCGCCAATTCCCAATATTCAAGCTCAATTGGACCGGCATTCATCATTTGTCAAGAACAGGCATATTTGATTCTTCTTAATATGATGATGACTTTGGCCCAACGCTTAATAACTTGGCCACCTCATTTGATGTTAGTCCTAATGTTACAAAAAGGGTTAACACTGCTCATCCACATTCTCTCGATTATTGGTGACCCTACTTCATCTGTTCAAACTCGGCAAGGTGAAGCAAACAAAGTTTAGAGAATCTGCATTTCTAAGCTACATTCAGGATCAACATAGGAACAATGACATAGACTATCAGCATTGTCTATTTGCTTGTTTCCTCTCTTAAGTTGAACCTACCAGTTGTTGCAGCTTTAGCGCATCTAAGATTGGGTAGCTGCTATGTAAGAAGAGATGCAACAGTTTTTGAATCAAAATGTTTGGGAGCTTGTTCAATTGCCTGCTGGGAAGTATGCAATTGGAACAAAATGGATTCTTAAGTGTAAAAGAAATGCAAGGGGGATTGTGGTAAGGAATAAGGCTAGGTTGGTTGCTCAAGGTCATAGGCAAGAAGAGGGCATTGATTATGATAAAGTGTTTGCTCTCAGAGCAAGAGTTGAAGCTATCGACTCTTCTTGGCTTTTGCTTCATACGGTTTCATGGTTTATCAGATGGATGTTAAAAGTGCCTTCCTATATGGTGAAATTGAAGAAGAAGTATATGTGACTCAGCCCAAAGGCTTTGTGGACCCTCATAATCCAGATATGGTTTACAAAGTGGTTAAAGCACTCTATGGACTTCATCAGGCACCTAGAGCTTGGTATGCTAGGCTCTCCTCATTCCTGCTGAAGCATGGTTACAGGAGAGGTGCTATTGATAAGACTCTCTTTATCAAGAAGAACTCCCGGGATATCATCCTTGTCCAATTCTATGTGGATGACATTATCTTTGGTTCCACCAAAGAATCTTGGTGCATGGAATTTGAGGAGTTGATGAAAAGTGAGTTTGAGATGAGTGCAATGGGTGAGCTTACATTCTTTTTGGGCCTTTAAGTGCAGCAAAAACCAAATGGTATTTTTATTCATCAAGAGAAGTATGTGCATGACATCCTCAAGAAGTTTGATATGGCACTAGTAAGGACTGCAACTACTCCCTATGAAGCCCCAAAGCCTAAGTCAAATAATTAACCAGATCCTGCTGTCAATGTTCACCTATACAGATCAATGATTGGTTCACTCATGTATTTGACTGCATCAAGGCCTGATATTATGTTTGTAGTCAGTGCTTGTTCCAGGCATCAGGTCACTCCTTTGACTTCCCATTTGAATGCAGTCAAGAAACTCTTCAAGTATCTCAAAGGTCAACCTAAGTTGGGTCTTTGGTATTGGTATATGTGAAAACATATACCTTTTCTTTATCAAAACCGGACCAAAAAGACCAAAAACTAACCCCTAAAGCCATAAATATTTGTGTTTATGTATGTGCAGGTAACAGATATTTCAAAATGGACAAAAAGAAGACAAATGGACAAAAACGAGCACGAGAATGGAAGGAGCACGAAGTTACGGGACCAATGATAATTTTATTTGGAGCATCGAGACAAGAAAAGAAAATTTTAAAGACTAAACGAAGCCCGAACGAAGATTGCAATTAATTAAGATGCTTAAAAAAAGAAAAAAAAAAGAATTATCAGAAAAAAGGAGCTTAAATGGAAATTAAATGCAACATTAAACACAAAAAGACTCTTGGTCTAGTGGGTGAGGACATGTTTGTCAAGCAAGAGGTCAAGGGTTCTACTCCCACTCTTGTCATATTTGATTTATTTTTACTTAATTTAGATGCGAGGCCCACCAAAGTGTTGCAAGCCCACGCAAGTCCACATCAGGCCCAGCGCAGAATGAAGATACATTAGCCCAGCGAAAATTTGATTTGGATTGAAATTAAAGTTCTAATATGGCCCAGCGAATATCAATGTTATCATTGAATGATGGAAATTGCAATTTATCTGATTCTGCTTGATTTCCCAAGCACGTGGTATCTCACGCTCCAAAATAAAATCCCACATGCGCGTGATCTCTTCAGCTCCCACCACTCACAGCTAGCAATTTTGATCCTGCCAATGCAAGGCCTACACGTGGCCTTTTCTTGATGAATACGAGAAAGCTTACATGGGAAGGTTCGAGATTGGAGTTTTTAGCTATAAATATCATCCGATAGAAACACATTAATTGACACACTCTTTATTTTATTTTAGTAGTAGTTTGAATGTTTTTATTTAGTGCTTATTGCTTATTGTAGCTTATTTCTCTAGTTTATTGCTTATTTGTATTCTTTTATCTTATTTACAAGTGCTTATTTGTATTAAACCTCTTTTGCTTATTAATGAAAGTTATGTTTATGGTTTACTTAAGTGCTTATTTCCTCTTCTCATCTCTTTCTTTATTTTCTTTTTCTTTTCTTACCTATTAAGTTATATTAGCTTATTATAACTTATTTAGGTTTTGCTTTTTGGGTTAGCTTTTTCTATAAGTTTATCCATTAAGCTCTTTTATTTGTTTTTCTTCTATAAAACTTTCTTTAATACTTTTCATAAATAGTTTTTATTTCACTTATTTTATAAAAAGTTTACATTTTTATAAGTTTTAGCTTATTATTTCTTATTATCTCTTCTCTTCTTCATCCTCTAGCTCGATTCAAACAACAAAGAGATGCATGATATTAAGCTCTCGGCTTATTTTACAAATAAGCCTTGACATCTCTTAAGTTTGAGAGCACATTTTCTATTTTTTTAGCTTATTATTAATTAGATTTATTAGTTTTATCAAGTTTTTCATAAAAATGTTGCAATTTTTTAAGTTTTTATTGAACAATAAGCTATTTAATAGCTTGTTCATTTAGATCAAGTCCTTAAATATACCCGATTCACGTTTAATCTTCGGATGGAACAACTTAGCTTCGGGTGGACTTAGATCTAATAGTTTTTAGTTATAAAGTTTAAATCTTTTTAATTTTTAGATCACTTTTAGCTTATTTACATTTAGTAGTAGTGCTTATTATTTCTTATTATTGATTAACCCTTGTTAAAGTTTGTATCTTTTTGTGTTTATCATCATCTCTACCGCTAAGGCCGGAGCTTAAGGGTCTTTAAGCATTTTTAATACATAAAGTTTGAAGCTTTAGTAATTTTTAAGCTTGTTGGTGAATAAAGTTTTAAACTTTACTTACTAATTAGTGGATAAGATTAATAAAGTTGTAAACTTTTGTGTTAATTTGTGCTTATTTGATCGGGTGATTTTATTGCTCTCGCTTCATCATCCGGTTCTACTTTCTTTTTTACTTTGAATCTTTAGTAGTTATTAATTTTAGTGTAATAGTTATGTTTATTATTATTGAATTAATTGCTATGTGTTGGTTTGCTATGCTTAGTGAGTAGGCTTTTTATATACTTGTTGAGTAGATTATTCCGTGAATTAAGTGTGGTTTTATAAAAGTTAGAAAATATATTGGTTAGTAATTTTAAGTTACTTAGATTGAAATTTTGGTTGTTTAAGCGGGCAAAAGCCCTGAAAATAATTGGGTTTTAATCTAGATATTGATATCTCTTTATGAAAAATCATTGTAACAAAATAATTATTTGTAAAAGATATTAATTCATCAATAAAGGACTTAATTGAAATAATAAACCATACTTAAGGATCTTGATAATTTGCTTAACAAGTATATCTTTCATCATATATTTCTTATTCGCTTGCTTAGCATAATTTAGTTCGTTATTTTAGTTGTTATCTTTTATCGTTAACTTTAATTTATTTACTTGCTACTAGTTTTATCATTGTCTTTGCTTTAACTATTATCATTTTAATTAGTCAAAAACCCATAAACTTATATATGTTTTAGTTTAATCTCGCATAATTGCTTATTTGTGTTTAGCTTTCTTGTTTTACATGCTTAATTGTTTCTTTATTATTAAGTTCCAAAACCCAAAATATTTTTATCCTATTCAAATCACTCGATCTTTAAACAACGAATCGATTTTCCATTACACCCTTGTTGGGAGAACGACCCGGGAGTTCCGTACTTCCGGTAAAAATTATATGTACTAAAAACGACAAAATCAGGTATCCTAGAGAGTCTCCATTTGAGTTGGAAGCTTATAGTGATAGTGACTATGCTGGTGCAAAATTTGATCGAAAATCTACTACTTGGGGTTGTCAGTTTCTGGGAAGGAGATTAATCTCCTGGCAATGCAAGAAGCATACCATAGTGGCTACATCTTCTACGGAATAATATGTTGATGCTGCTAGTTGTTTTGGTCAGGTACTTTGGATTCCAAATCAGTTATTGGATTATGGGTTCAATTTTATGAACACTAAGATCTTTATAGACAACCAAAGTACAATTTGCATTGTTAAAAATCATGTTTTTCATCAAAGAACTAAGCACATAGAAATTCGACACCACTTTATCAGAGATGCTAATGAAAAACACCTTATTCAAGTGGTTAAAATTCATACAGATGAAAATGTGACTGATTTGTTAACAAAAGCTTTTGATGGCCCTAGGTTTCAATTTTTGATTGTCCATATTGGCATGATCAACCCCTGATTGTTGTGTTTGAGGGGAGGATTATGCCTAAGGGGAGGTTTTTGGATTAAGGGGAGGATTTTAAGTTGTATATTTTGCATATATTTGTATATTTGTATATATTTGTTTTGTATATTCTGTGTACGACTAACCAATTTGCAGATCAAGTATCAAACACACAATCAGTAGCAAAGTTTAAACTACTAGCATCAAAGTATTTTATTCATAGATAAAACACTGCATTCTAAGATGTAGTGTAAAATTACAAGACTTTATCATTACTGATGATGACTACATCAAGACTCCATAATAACAAGCTTCACAAAAGATTCCTCTATACTTCAGCTTTCATCTCCCAGGCACCTACTCTGGCCTCCTCTTTGCCCACTCTGGCATCCTTTGATGCTCCTTTCCCCACCTGCTGATGTAATCCCACACTCTAGGAGCAGCAAGACCAACCACTTGAGTCCTTTTCTCAGGAGTTGGGTTGGAGGGTCCTGGTCTTGGATCAGCAGGGACTGCAACTGGAACTGAAGAAGGTGGCACAATAGCAAGAGGAGCTACATTCATAGCCTTGGAAGACCCACCATGTTCATCATCTGTATCTGAATAAGCTGAGACAAAGCTCGGCATGGAACTCAGCTCAGAACTAGAGTCTTTAGCTTTGGAAGGTATAGAAGGTTGATCTTCAGATGAACTTCCAAGAGGTGCTGGTGATGGTGGAGGGTTTGTTGACATGAACCTCAGGTTGTTGTTGTTGGGAGGAAAGTAGTATAACCATCCATCTTTGGATGATGATGTATCCTCATATGAGTCTGAAGATATCTCAATCGGATGGTTGGGAGAGTTATTCATGATGGTTATTTTGGTGATCGACTGTTGTGTTAGGGTTATTTGGTTTTTATGTATGTTATGAGGCAAGGGGTTGGTTAAATAGGCAAGGTCAAGGTGCAATCTTTGGTTGTTAGAATTTATGGAAGTAATGACTTGGTTGGTATATGAATTAATGAGGGTTAAGTCTGCAGAGTTTAATGTGTTGTTAAGTACAGTAGGGTTTGACTTTTCTTCATTCCTGCTGACTTCATGTGGGTTTCTGATGATGAGGGATGGTTTCTGCTGGTAGCTTTGATAAGGAAACAATGGTCAAACGCTCAATCGTTCCTGCTGGTTGACTAAATGATTTCTGCTGATTGACTTTTGATTGCTGCTGGTTTCGTAAAATTGGGAATTAAATATGGGATTTGATTATCGTCAAAATTGGTCAAAGATTCTATGCGAGTGTGATTTAAACGGTTATTTTAAGTAACTTACTTAAATAACCAATTATTGATATCCCACGACCTAATTGTTCAATTCCCTCTCATTTTGAAACCAAACCCATCTTCGACCTCCTCAGATCATTCAATGGCGTCATTGACTTTCAAAGGAGATCACAACATAGTTTCATTCTTGGAAAAAGGCTAAAGGGAGTGACTTATATGATCCTATGATTGAGTTCTTATTGCGTTCCAAACTCAGGTATGCCCTAACATTTTGTCCGTCTCTTGTTTATGACTCCTTAGTCAATCAATTCTGGGCCACAGCTCTTGAACGATCTCTTGAGGGTCAACCTAAGGAGATTGTGGCCACTATAGATGGACAAGAGTATGTCATTACTGAGTCTCTCATAAGGACTCAGTTAAAATTAGATGATGAAGGAGGTATCTTTGACAATAATAGATAAGAAATCATCACTGGTTTGGCCAGCTTAGGGTATCCCACTGATGGGAAGTTCATATGGTATAAGAATAAATTTTGCCCTAAATGGAGATTTCTTGTTCATACCCTTCTTCAGTGTTTAAGTCCTAAGTCTGGGGGTTGAGATCAGTTCTCTAGCTCAATTGCTACAGCCATTATTTGCTTAGCTCAAGGGAGAGATTATAATTTCTCAAAATATATCTTTGAGGAAATGCTTAAAAACATAAAGGATACCAAACATAAATTTTTAATGTATCCCAGATTTCTTCAAATAATTTTAAGCATTGAAACCTCAGATCAATCTCCTAGAGTAATTGGAAAGTTAACTGCTAAATTGTTTGCTACAATGAAAACCAATTTTGCTGGAGAACATAGACCCCTGTTACCTACTATGTTGCCCTCTGGCAATGAAGGTGCTGGTGCAGCTGAAGCTGCTGGTGGCAATGAGCCATCTAATGTTGAGGCTACTGGTGACACTATGTCATCCATTCCCAATGCTGCTGATGCCTCTGAATCAGTTGCAGCTGATATTAGGTCCTTCATTGCTCCTGATGCATCTGTATCCGTTGCCACTGATAGCTAGCAACCCCCATCCCCTGCACCTATAGCCCCATCGTCTCCTAGAGTTCTTACTCCTGAGGAGCCTGTCATTGTCTCTGAATCACAGGGTCAAATTCCTGTTGAGACTGAGGTCAATCTTGACCAACCATTTGTCCAACCTTCAAGTCCACCTACTCATACTTTTGAGGATGACACCAATTTTGGTAATGATTTTTGTATGTCTCCTCCCAGGTCCAATGAAGTTCCCAATACCTCAGGAAATGTTGTTGGTGGAGCTGAGGATCCTGATATTCTAATGAATATGTCTAGCTTACTTGACAGATATACTAAGAAGGTTGATGACTTGGAGAACAATTTGAAAAAACAAGGAATGAGCTTAAGGAGACCAAGAAGACTCTTGGTGGTGCTATTGTTAAAATTGCTTAAAAGAATTGTGAGACTTAGAGGTTAGGCCCGGAACAAGAGGAGGAGCAAAGGTTGTAGTTTCGATTCGGAGAAGAAGAACAAGATCTGAGAGGACTAATATTGATCTGGATGCACTATATGTTTTGGCCTCTGTTTCTTTGGAAGACACTGCAACTCAGAGAGATCTAGAAGTCCAGGTCTTTAACAGGAGAAGGACCCGAAGGAGGACCAATCTAAATCCTAATGTTCTCAAGACCAGTTCTATGGTTCCTCCTGGTACTTCTGTTGCTACTGATGTAACTGTTCTTTCTGATCAAGTGCAACTTCCACCTGAACCCATTTCTACTAATAAGAATGCTGAGGCTAAGGTTTCTTCTGATACTACTGAGATTCCAGTTCCCTCTGACACAGTGCCTGACCCTGATGATACTGTTGGTATTGTTAAGTCTGTTCATACTGATACTTCTTCCAATGATGCTGAGATACTAGTTTCTGTGTCTTCTGATCCCAAGGATTCTACTGATGATGTACCAGTATCTGTTCCTTCTAAGGATAAGGGCAAGCCTCCTATGGTTGAAGAAGAAATGGATCTTGTTGCTTTTAAGGCTGAACAAGAAAGGATTTTCAGACTTCATGAACTTGAGAAGGGTGACAGGCTGGTAGCAGAAAAGGTTCAAGCCACATATGATGCAGAATTTCAAGGTCAATCTCACACAGTTCCTGATCTCACACCACAAAGGAAGAAAGAGCTTGATGAGGCCTCTATACATTACACTACTGCTACTTGACAACAAATTATGGGTGAAGTTACAAAAAATACATCCCTTGCTCAGTCCATCTTGGGGGGTGCATTTGATTCTGATAACTTTGCTGCTGATCTGATTGCACTGGCTAATAAGAGAAAGAAAGCAGATGCAAAGAGAAAAGCTAAGGCAAAAAGGGATTGACCTCCTACTCAAGCTGAACAACGACAAAATATGAGGGAGTTTGTGAAAAATACGAGTTCTGCTGTATACACCAATGGCTGGACTATGGCCTATGTGAAGTCTTTGACAGATGATCAGTTGGTGGTAGAGTATAACAAAATTCTCACGCGGTTGGAAAATGATGGTATCAACCCATATGCAAGGTTGAAAAGACCTCCATCTATGCTTGAAGGACATGAGGTTAAGAGGCTGAGGTCTAGTGAGGAGATTCCAGATGTGCAAGCCAACATTACTAAGGATACTTCATCTGTGAACAAACCTTTGGAGACACCAGAAAAATCCACTCTTCATACTGAAGAACATCAGAGTATTCATGCTAAAGATCCATCCAGGCCTTCTTCTACTGTTCCTGTCACTGTTTCTACTGGAGTTGCCACATTTGTTCCTCCTGATGATGTTCCATTCATTCCTTCTGAAGCACCTGAGATCAAGTCTATTCCTACTGAAAAGGAGGAACTTGCTACATCTGATGTTCCACCTTTGGTATCTAATCCTGAGAATGTTCTGTCTCATGTTTCTTCTCCTTCTTCCACTTCTGGAAGAAGATAGAAGAGCAAAGCAAAGAAAAGGGTGTCTCGGGCACTTGATCTTCAGGCTTCTGAGCATTCGTTTATCAAGGATTTTGAGGAAGATGATTCTGATGAGGAGCAGGTCTTGTGGTCTATGCTTGATAGATGGGAACTTACTCCTACTGGCATAGGTGGTATGGGGTCTATCAATACTGTTTATCGCAAGGATGGCTCTGTCAGACATTTCACCTTTCTTACTGAAATTCTCAATTTTGAGGATAGACAAGATCTTTTTAAGCTTTATGGTCTGGTGTCTAAGTATTTTGAGACTCATTCTGCAACTGGTGCTGGGTTGTTTTTGTTGGGTGATCTTCAAATCTTATTTGATTCTGTTTATCAGGACGGTAAAGGGTTTAAGGTTTGGGAAGGTCAGAATGAGTGGAGGGTGTATCAGTGGAAGTTCTATCTGTTGTCTAATGTTCATGTGGTGTAGACTTGGTCTGTGGTGTATATTTATATGTTTTCCGATTTGAGATACCCACTTTCTGTGAAGATGCTGGAGCAAATGCTGTCACATAAGTTGGTATTTTCTAATGCTCCCGTGGGTAATGATATGCTCAATGCTGAGCAATTGGTTAAGCGCATTAAGGATAAACTAATTGAGGCCACTGCTGATGCGTCTTCATAAATTTGGTATGTTGTTATATATTCTTTATTTATTGTCTTTTCTTTTGTTGTGTTAAAAAAATGCTTTTCATATCTATATATTGCTTGTCTACTAAGTTTCATCTATGAGGATCATGTTGTGCAGTTTTGTATTGTCCCACCTATGGTTCTTAACTCACCATGTCTTAAGTGACAAAGAGTTAACTCACCATGGGGGTACGACTCTGGTGGGAGTTCTCAAATCCGTTGATAGTTGCTGATTTACTAAAAATCAGAGGGTTATCAATGTACCCTGGTCTCACACACCAAACATTGGCTACTCCATGAGCAAACGGCTCTGGTAAAGAGATATCAAATCCGTTGGATGGTTGACAATTTGCCAACAAATTGTATGGTGCTCAACTCACCATGTCCTCATAGATGAAGAGTTGGCTAGCCCACAAGTTCATGGCTTGTGGTAAAGGCAGTGGAATACCATGGCGGTCCGAGTTAACGGCCGTAAAGACAACTCAAATTCGTTGATGGCTGTGATGGTTTGCCAAAAACCATTAGGGTTCTCCAACACACCATTGATTCACGTTCTAAGTGTTGGACTGGTTATTGGTTCACCAGGGTGATGTCATGATTACACTCAAGAACTAGCTAGCCCAAGAGTGAGTAGCTACTTGGTAAAGGCTTATCAAATCTACTCAGGTTACTGTTGCTGCTGATCCTGATGCTGCTGACATAGGAGCTGCTGATGGATTTATGGACTTCATTGCTGGTTCTGGTGGATCTAGGTGTTGCTGCTGGTTCCTTATCTTGCTTCAGTTGCTGATAATATCAATCCTCATGCTGTTTAAAGATCTATCTGGAAACTTGAAGTTAACCAAGTCAAATTCAAGTTTAGGGGAGGATTGTTAGGAATTATTGTAACAGTATGGTTCCTGCTTATCAGGTTCCTACTGATAGTTATTTGTGTTTTTGTTGTTAGTGCAGTTACTGCTGATAGTTAGTTTTGTTTCTGCGGATAGTAGTATCCGTATTATTAGTAATTAGTTAGGATAAGCATGAGTTATTTTAGGAAGAGATAATGCATATCTTTTACGTGTTTGTAAGCTGCAGAATTAGGGTTTCTCATAGTATAAAAGAAACCTGCGGCTAGGGTTTATATACATGTTTTTGAAAAACATTATTAGTGAATTAATATAGATCCATAGAGGATCAAGAGTTTGTGTTTATTGTCTTCTTTAATTCTTGTGTTCATATTCCGCGTGAACATAAGTTTAACAGAGATTCTCTATAGTTTGCTTGTGATTACACAGGTTTACTATTTGTTCATTAAGGCTCGTAAGATCTATCTGGGACTGATCCAACACAATAGAATAGTAAACTTGCTTATAACTTGTTTTGTGTTAATAGATTGAAAAAAGGTATTGAGATTTGAGAGGCTTTAATCAGTAACAAATACTTTCACATGTGAAGAAATAAGGTATCAAATACCTTCACATGTGAAAAAATTAGCTTATAAATTGATTTGTGTCGATGTCTTGAAATACGGTATTGAGATTTGAGAGGCTTCAACTAAGGTATCAAATACTCCTCACATTTGAAGAAATAAGGTATCGAATACCCTCACATATGAAGAAACTTACTTATAACTCGATTTCTTTAAAAAGCAAAAAACGCAAATAATCAATTTCTTCATATGTTTTGCCAAAAACTCTATGATTATTTGCATGTTGCAAATACAATCATCTGCCAAAAACTTACTTATAAATCGATTTCTTTAACGAAATTTTCACATGTGACGAAAAATTAACGAAATTTTCACATGTGACAAAAAATTTATAAATGTTGGGTGAAATGCTCATAAGAAACAATATACATATTAACGAAATTTTCACATGTGACTAAATATTTATAAATGTTCTTTACCTAAAAAAAATATTTATAAACGTTGGGTGAATGCTTATAAGAAACAATATACAAATTAACGAAATTTTCACATGTGACTAAAAATTTATAAATTTATACTTGGGCATATATGTTTTTCTTCACATGTGAAAATATATATGCTTCGAGTGTGGTCTCACCTAAAAGCCATTATCATTCATTTTGTTGGGATTTTTATACATCTCGCGCCCCTAAGTGGTTGATTTTGTGATGCTTACCATGAAACACCGTTACAAAAGCAAAGTGTATTACTATCAGGTGGTATACACTTGGCTCCGTGTTTATATTCATATCACGATATATATCAACTGCTAAAATTTAGACTCAATTTTCTTCCAGAACATGAAATATCGATGACAACTTACTGATATAGATTTATCAAAGGATAACCAGTGCTGCATTGGTGGCATGGATTCTAAAAGGTTTGTTTTAGCTTAATAATCCCGAGTTATGCTATATTAACTTTGTATTATTTTGCAGATTTTTACGATGTCTGTTGTACCCCTTGATAGGATCAGCTGTTGCATAGTGCTTCTCTGTCCTAAAACCTGGTGGGCTGCTTTTCTTCAGGGATTATGGTAATGTTCGGTAAACGTTAAGTCCCATAAAATTTGAGAAATATAGATCCATTTGTTTATAAGAATTAGTATCTTATATTAGTGGTGTCACGTGTTCTCATGTTGTCAGTTGATCTCAGGCCTTTACGACATGACCATGCTTCGATTTGATGTTGATCAAAGAGTGGGATTTAGGGAATATAATCGTGTTGATGGCACCCGCTCATATTATTTTTCTTTGGATTTTACTCGAGATCTTTTTTCTAGGTGCCGATTTCATTGAGGTAACGTTCTTTTTTTTCTTGAAGTTGGCTTTTGTATTGCATTTTCTTGTTATGTGATTATTCATTTCTATTAAATGCATAATTTGTAGGCTGAGCTTGAATATTGATGTGTGAAGTCACTGAATCGTCGTAAACAAAAGACAATGTATATGGTTTGGGTTCATGGGTGATTTCTCCGGGAAAGAGATCAATAATGAGAAGTGTAGTAATATGAGGGTAACTCAAACGTGTTAGGTTTGAGCACCGAGATCGTTCCGAACGAGGGTTGAATGGAATTTTCAACTCACGTCGCGATTATCGGGATTTGAATGGGAAAAGGGGATAATTTGATGTTTTCTAAACTACGGGGCAATGGGAAATTAAAGGAAGCATATAAAAGGGAATTAAACTACGGGGAATCCTAAATACGCGAATTAAACTAAAACGATTTAAATGAAACTACGTCTAATCTAAATCCTAAATATGATCTAAAATTATTTTTAAACTAAAAATGCAATTTAAAACTTAATTATGATTTAAAACTAATTTTTATGATTTTTCTTGAATTTATTTGGATTAAAAACTAATTTCTAATTTTTAAAATAAAACTAAATTACCAAAAATTATGAAAATAAGTGGGAAAATTATGAAACTATTTTTCAAAAATATAAAATAACTCAAAAGACTTTTCAAAACTAATTTTGTATTTTTCTGATGATTTTTCTAATTTCTATGAATTAAAAACTATTTAAAACTAATTTAAATGCTAAAAATTATAAATTTTACTAGGAAAAATCTGGAAAAATTATTTTTTTGCTTTTTATATTTATCTTAATCTATGAAAATTTAAAACTTAATTTTTTGAAGCTTTTCTGATTTATTTGTATTAAAAAGTAATTAAAAAGCCTAGAAAATGAAATTAAATGTAGAAAAATAGCAAAAACCATGGAAAAATATGAAAACTTCCAGAATATAATAAAATACTGCTGAGAATCAAGGAAAAATAACAGAAACAACTAATGATCACAAGAGATATGAAATGGGCACACAACTGATGTAATAAGCTAAGTGAAACAAGCTATAAGCTATCTAGAAGCTACCATAAGCTACCTAAGCCTAAAACTAACCTATACTATCCAAGATAAAGCTTCAGCAACAGATTTGAACTTAAAAAGCACAAGCTAGAGGGAAGTTAAGCACAAAACAGGTTAAAATCTCAATATCCAAACGGCCCTTACTCAGCTACTTTGAGCACTGATTTAGGAGGCTTAGAAAAATCCTAAAAATAAACTAAAAATACCCAGATGTAGATCACCAACCAGAGAGCTTATATCCAGAATTTCAGCTAATAAGGACTTGAAATGAAGATTTGAAAAATGCAAAAGTGCAAGCGATTGTAACTTATTTGGAATTTTTGACTTTTAACAAAACTATGCAAATTTGACTTTTATGAAATTTATTAGCTTCTGAATCACTGTAAATGATATACTATAAGCTAACCTAAGTCATGATTAAGCTAACTAGACTAGCTCTAAACCTATATTATGGCTTATGCAAACTTAAACTAAACTGATATGCAGTTAAGAGTGGAAAAAAACAAAAGTTGACTATTCTATAAATGCATATGCAAAATAGCAGTCTAACTTACCTAAATATGAATAATAGAGACTACTGCAACTAAGTTTAAACAATAAAATGACCTCTACCTTATCTAACTTATCTAATCCAAACACCACTTTATCCAAATGAAATGCAATTTTAAACAGCAAAACTACATAATCAAGCTAAGCTAACACTTAATCTAAATCTATATGACCAAAATAACCTAAATGAGTAAATCTAAACAACTGATAACCTCAGAATCAATCACTAGCAGATAATGCAGATTGTATCAGTTTAGAACAGCAATTATGATGAAACCAATGTTTAAGCTAAAACAATTCAAACAATAATTAATATAAGCTACTAATTGATGAATCTAAGCTTAGAATAACTCAATTAAACTGCAAGTATATGATCTACTCTACTCAACTAAATCTGAGATTTAAATGAAAACTTACAAATGGTCCAAGCCAAAACTACACTATCTGATATCAATACACTCTGAACCTTATCAAACTTAAATCAATCCCAAAATATTATCTAATCTGATCTCCAACCCAAATTAGCTTCCATGGTCCATGTTGACTTTTGTTGACTTTTATGAAAAACGTTGAAATTAGACAAGTGTAAACAACAATAAGCACTTATAAGCTTTATTAAGCTTATATGAGCTTATGTAAGTAATGAAAACAGCTTATGAAAAGCATTTAACAGAAATGAGTAATTAATTGAAATTGAGACAATACTTAAAATTGAAAACTGAAATTCTCATTAATAAATTGAAATACAAAGCTTAATTTGAAACTACAATTAACATAAAAGTAAATTTGACAGAAAATAAAGAGTGGTAACACTTTTCTAAAAACTTGAAAAATGGACCAATCATCTGTGGTGAAGGAATGGGCTATTTATAGCTGAGCTGGATGCTTGGGAAGGTTCTGGTACATCAAATCACGATCCTTGATCAACATTCTTGTCATCTCTTCATTCCACAGCCCTTAGATCACTTGAATGAGGTGTTTCCACCAATAGGAACGCATTGTTTGTCCACCCTGGCAATCCCCTTGTGTCACACCCTCTGACACGTTGTCAGAGGGTTCTAGAAGCTATTTAAGTTGGGTAAAACGTGGGTTGATCAGGGTAAGAAAGATTTGGGAAGGTAACAGTAATTGTGGTTTTATCTGGGTTTTGGTTTTGCCGCGTTAGTTTGGGTGAGAAGGGATTTTTTATTTTTATTTGACTGATGGGAGTTAAATTGTTTGACCGGGTGGGTGATTTGGCTATTGGACCGTGGGTTTTGGTTTGGGCCAAGGTGTATTGGTTTTGGACTTAGGATATATAATGGACCCAAGTAGTAATGTAAGGACTAAAAGTGTACAAACTGAAAATCTAGGGACCATAAGTGTAATTCTGAAAATGTGATCCAAGGTTTAGTCTTGCCAATCTTCAATAATCCAAGGACTAAACTTGCCAATTCTGAAACTCAGGGGTAGATTCTTGCCAAATGTTGAAAGTTCAGGAACTGATTGTGACAATTCTGTAATCTTGATCAAATCTTTAACGAATCATCCTTTCAGCATAGAAGTCTTCACAGATGCACAATTCTGACCTTCCGGCTCAGTTTTAGCACTCTTCATCTCTCGTGCTCGGGTTTTTGTCAGATTTGGTTATCTTTTGCATGTTTTGACATATCCGTACCTGCACAAGCACAAACTCAAGAAAACAGCAAATATTAGTAATAAACGGCTCTTTCTTGGTTATTTTGAGTCTGATTTGATAAAGAAATTATATGTGTTTTAGCACATATCAATGGGAAGCTCCAAAAACCCATGAAAGTTATGTTGTATCAACATAGTTTTTGTGTTTTAGGCAAGCCATTGAAGTTCAAGGTTTAAGGATCAATGTAATACTATGTCTCTGTGACAGATTATAATTTTAGCTTTTTGCTAAATAAAAACAGTCCGCCAAAACCAGAACCAAAAAACTTACATGATTGCTCAAAGCCAAAGTAATTTACTAGCACTAGAGTTTTACAAGCCAATTCAGTAAACCAGTTTGCAAAGATAGAAGTTAGTCTTATCCCACCAACAATATATGACAGCCTTACTTGTTACATACTTAAAATGTGCAAAAACAAGGCTATCAGCCTTTCATAAACATGATTAGAACACAACTTGCAGTAGTGTAAAATAGACAAAAACCAGAGCAAGATTAAGATAGAGAACATATTTCTTTTCAAAAGAAAAAGTACATAAATCCAGATCCAAAATACTTCGGAGAAAACAACTAGTAGACAGAAAATGTTTTACTGAACTAATAATACTCGAGAGTTCCAACTAGTTTTTCTTGACAAAATTAGGTGAATCAACACTTCACTTCTTCTTGTCAGCACCTTGAGCAGCCCTGCAAATGATTCACAAAATCAAGTAAATATCAGCTTTATGAAGTGTTCCATTTGACTGTAAATGAGTCGCAAAATCAAGTAAATATCAGCTTCATGAAAGTGTTCCGTTTGAGATCAGATGTGACCAAAATTGTTCCATTTGACAATAAATGTTTCAACGTGTTGTTGATATGTTTTCAACTATCATTCTAACAGCTTTTGGAGCAAATATTTTGCACACAATCGGATACATATATGAAAGACAAGTTGCACAAGAGCTCGGAAAGAAAGCCATTTACTTTGGGGTATCATCTATGCCCGAATGGGTTAGAAACAAAGGACATTTTTGGAAGTCGCATATTACTGCTGCAAAAGGTAACTATTGGGAGAAGCCTGCAACTAAATAATCTGGAACTCATATTACAATATTGTCCTTGATTTTGATTTTTTATTTTTTATTATATAAATTGTAGGTGCTTTTCAATTGATGCAACTTCAAGAAGACGATCGTCGGTCATTCAAAATGGATGGAAGTGGCCCTGTAAACGATGCTGAATCACATCTAAGATCCAACAAGGATATACTCATGAACTCTTTGTGGAAACTGAATGTCGTTTACATTGAAGTTACCCTTTTACATGTTTGTCAAATGGTGAGTGATTAATGAATCTTTTTATGTCTCGTTCTTTGGCATCTACTTGAGAATTAAATTATGAACACTTTGATTTGTTTTGTAGGTACTTCATGATACTCATGCGAGGAAGGATGAACTAAAAGCTCGTGCAGTAGCATTAAAACTTTTAGGAAAAATCTTTTAGGTGCGATTTATGTGTTGTCTAAACGAATTAATTACACTAAACATGTGTTTTTGAAAACCTGATTTAACAATGATGTCTTGTCTCTAGAGAGAGAAACTATCACAAAGTGTTGAAATGTCAAAGAAGAAGACAGTTGCTGATATTACGGACGATACAAGCAGCTCGGATAGTAGTGATGATGAGGATTCACCAAGGACAGTCAACTTTCGAGCCCCCTTAATCACTTAGGTTTGTTGTTTACTCCTTTTTCGAATATGACCAATAGTTTATAGAATTTACTGTTTTTTTTACAAATCTGGCGGCTTATGCTCAAGCTAATACTTATGTTTATTTCTTTGGCAAATGTAACAGGGAATCGGTAGGCTATTCAGGTGCTTGTGTAATCCAGCATACGATGTGGACGATGACGACGAGATTGTTTACAAGAGCAACAAATGATGACCATGAATAGAGCCAATCTACGACATTCACTGTTTTCCAGATTGGGTATGTAAAGCTCAAACGGCGAGGAAAGGATGCAGACATCCTGGATACGGAAGTGATAGCTGTTGATTAAAACTGAATTATGTGTGTAATTTTCCACAGAATTTTATGATCTCTATTTGGTATATCTGTTTGGGCGATGCAGTCACAAACACCCCTCATAAATCATGCGAGAAAAACCATTTTACTCGCAAAGCATGTCTTTTATGACTTAAGATAATATAGAAGGTCGGGTATCTAAAACAAAAGTACTCGAAGATCAACATGCACCTCAAGTCATCACAAGTTAAAGCTAGTTTGAAAAAAGTAAAAAGGATTATCCGGGTATTCCGTACCAGTCAAAGCAGTTGAGAAAATAATATATGATATATTTTCCATAGAACTCTAGCCTTTATTTCTTGAATAAACCAATACAGAAGATCCTGCACATTCTGTGTGTTATACATAGGAGTTTTATGCATTTTAACAGGTCAAAGTCCAAGCCCGCGCAACCCGTTTTCATTCCCCATTTAGCCTGTTTAGTAAAATCTCAGATCACCTTTATACATACAAATGAATCAAAAAAGAAGAAGAACGTCACTCGAGTATTCGTTCACAAAAAGTCACAGACATAAGGAACTATATACACGATTCTACCAAAAAACAACAAGAAATGAACTACTTAAAGTACTCGATCACTGATTCACCCACCTTTTGAACCCTCAATATGCATGATGAGCAAGTGCGTTGACTGGAAGATGTGTTTGAAAAGAACATGCACAATGCACCGAAGTCAAATTCAATCAACCACTTATAATAAGGAATGCCTACCCAGGTAGGTATGAAGTGCAGGAAAACAATCACACCGTGCCTGAACTGCAGGAGGTGTTAAAGCCGTGCATTGACTGATGTTGAGGTTCATTAGCCCTTCCTCTTTGACCCTACTGCTTTTAGCCGAATCCCACACTTGGTGCTCATTCATGTGGGCTAAAGCGTATATTCCTCTGTATGTGATATTTTGACAGAAGTAGAGCCCCAAAGATCGTAGATGTAGGCAGTTGTTTGCAAGGGCCACAACGCTATCATCTGTTTTGAAGAATACATTTGAAATCAATGTTTGACATATATTTATAAGTTTATAACCAAACACAAAAATAAGGGACTATGTTGTTACCTGTTATAAGAACACAACCACAAAGGTCGAGTGAACGTAGATCAGGACAACCATAAGCTAAACTCATTACTCCAGCGTCGCCACCTTCCTTGCACCATCCAAGATTCAAAGATTATAGTTCTCTCTACAATTATATCCGATCGCCTGCACACATAATCGATCACTAAAGATTATGCAACAAGAAAACATTTTTGGGCATTTTGACCCACAATTAGTAAATGTGTCGGCTTTGTGACTTATGTTAAACTGAATTCTAGTCAACTAACACTAGAACAATAAAATGATGATCCTTGTATACCTTTAGAGCATTATCAGATGCAGCTTTCACACATCCACAGAGGTTCAACACTTTCAGTTTTCTGCAATGACTACTGAGATACGCAACAGCCATATCACTAAACAAAGAGCATCCACTAATGTTGAGCTTACTAAGATTTGGACAACCGTGAGCCAAAGCATACAAAGATTGGTCACTAAGTTTAAAGCTCTGGCTGAGGTCAAGATCCTCCAAGTCGTGACAGTTATTTGCAATGATCTCGACCGCGTTGTCTACTAGTTGTGGCTTATCTTGACGAAGGATCAAACGCCTCAAGTTCTTAAACTTTGGAGCAACTGAAAGCACCAAGTTGTTCATGTTGTTTTTGCACCTAACAAAATAGACAAAAGAAAGGATTTTAAATTAACCAAACTAATTTATAGCTTGTTGAAATCTCAGTACTTTATTGAATAGGTTTACTCAAGTAGGCGAGCATTGCTAGGAAAAAAACAGTAAAAATTTCATTCAAGTTATATTGGTAGCTGATGCGTAAGATATGATCACAATTCAGTACTGCTTATTATTTTCTAGCTTAAATGAGGTTAATGCATACATCTTAAACTGGATGTACCCGCAAATTTCATATATTAGATGTAATAATTTGCACATTAGAATAAATTTCCACGCCTTAGCTAAACCATTGAGATTCTACATGTCTAAAACAGCATGACCAGTTAGCGTTATCGATCCCCAATCTGGTTTCTAGCAACACCACATAAATCGTCATTAGCCCTATCCTGGGTTTTAAAAAGGGCGATGCGATAGGGTCAAAAGTCTCTAATATTTAAATTATATATAGTGCACAAAACACATTAATAACACATTTAATGTCAAAAGATACCATGCATGTTCATAGTTCACGATTCTATATCACTAAAATCCATAAATAGTCGAAAACTAAGATCAAAAGTCTAATCGTTTATAAGGAATTGGTCAAATTGGACACATATTTTAAAAGTAAAGCCCATGAGAAGAAGCCCAATACACATTATTAAGTCCAATTAATAATAAAAATAAAAATAAATAAAAGGCCAAAAGTACATGATACTGAAGCATAGATGCGCATCACCATCCCGTGCAACGCATCGGTGTCTGATGCAACAAAGCCTCGCACCGCAACGCATCGCATCAGAGCGCTAAACACAGGCCCTATCCCGAAGGACTTGTCTGGCTGCATTCCATTTCTAGGCAACGTTGCTACAGATCAAAGCACCCCTACTACTAGAAAGACCAAAGGAAGCATAGACACAAATTAACACAGATCTGTCCCTCAGAATCGGATTACATCAACCAACCCCAGTCTCAAACTATGCTTCTGAATTTTTGGTGGTGTTTGGAAGTGTGTTTTGAAAGTGATCAAGTGAAAATCAGATAAGTAGTTATGATTTAAACACGTTGTGAAATCAAGGTAGTCATATGTTTGAATTTATGGAAAATTCTGATAATTAGTTATTAGCCGGACTATAAATCACAATAATCAAATTTTGGTTCAAATAAGAATATCCAAACACCCATAGGTTCAAATTTAAACAAATTAAAACTTACTTTTTCTTTTATAAGCTTCTTTGTGACATTGTTTTGCTTCTCAGTCTCTTCATATTTCTCTTTCTTCACCTCTAAAAACGACATCCTCTCATTCTTACTTTCCTACAACCCTCCGGTTTCCTGTTTCTTGGCGACATCTTACACCTCATTGTCCTTGGTCCTCGTTGCCAATCGCTTCAACTCATTGCAAAACTCAGTCACTTGACCCAGTATGTCTCTTCCTGCAAATAAATTGCGTGCTGAGCTTTTCAGCAGCCTTGGCGTTTCCTCCTTTTGTAACAAAACCTCTTATAAGTTGTTTTGGTTCTTCTCTGAACTTGACTTGACCAAATCAGTGATTGTGATATCTTTCACTTATCTTTTGATCTGTGGCCAGTAAAAATAATACAAACTGTGTGCCAAATTCAATAAATTTACAGCAAATTTTAACAAAATATTAATTTTTTGGGGTAGACAAACCTTTACTTTTCCTAACACTGCATCGTATTGCAAAACCAAAACATATGAATACCTTGATAGAAAAAAATTATTTTATGATGGATGGTGAATAACGAAGAACCTAATATTAATGTAGGTAACAGACTATCATACAATTTACATGCAAGATAAAAAAAAAGTAGTCGAGTACATCTTTAACACCGCTAATCACCTGAACTTTGCTTAAACAAAATACGATTTATCCTTCTAATCACAAGCATAGTTCTGATAATGTCTTAAAATAACCGTTATGCCTTTTATGGCTTCATAGATAATGTAAAATGGTCACCGATTTGCCCATAGAGTAGTATAAAGTCCTGGACCTAGAAAGGCTGAAAATGATAAAAGTCCTAAAATGGTAAAATGACAATCGTCTATTAACATCAATATCTCCTACTTTTTCACTTCTAGTATTAAAAGTACGCTACTAAGACCAAAGTTTCAATCCTTGATCATTACTTTCACGCGCGAACTTATTTCTTACAATCCTTATGAGGCGTCAATTGTAAAAAAGAGGCGTCAATTCACCATTTTTCTGGCATGTGTTGGTTACTATTATCCATAAAAGCATGTAACAACTATTTTCTAAATAACTAATTTAAGAAATAAGTATATCATATATATCTAAAGTCTTTTACGAAGAGAAAAAACTTACCTCCAATGCCTTTTCGTATGAAGCATGTATAAAGTTATTCCATCTTCCAAGATTGTCTTTAGCGAATCAGGTAGCAGACTCCTTTACATGTTAAAGAAAAAGAAACTTAGGTTACCAATTTACCATTAGCACAACTGCAAGTACAGATGATAGAGGTGGCAAAATGACTATATAATAGATAAATTCAAAAGGTAGTAACCTCTAAGTCTTCCAGCATTAAACGCCTGTTTCGTGACTGGGCTTCCAGTCTCTTCACAGCATATTCAGCCAAAATAGGATGTGAATCAATGAACTCGCTCTTCCATGGTTGTTGAATACAAAAAAAAAAAAGAAAAAAAAAAGGTAAGTAGACCAATGACCACATAAGATTTTATAACATCTAGGGACTCGGAGCTATTTTTCTATCCACCATTGTGTTTACAAAAGGTTCAACTAGCTATTCTACCTTCCTCATATTTTGGGTCGGATTCTCCTCAACAATCTTCTTTTCAGGTAATGTGTCCGAGTTGGGCCAATCACGTACTCATAGTCACGGTTGATCCTATACACCTCCATCTCCTCTTCACGATCAGCATTTGACCCTTCGGAGTTCTCTTCATCAGATCGAAAATTATGAGAAAGGGATATTACTCCATAGGTTTCCTTCAACCAAAAGCCAATAGGATTTTTTTTCGTTCAGTCTGAGCTTTACATGTGGCTAAGAACAGACGTCCAACAAGAAGTGGGACGCCAACGTCACATAGTAAGTCCATAATCATGAGGTCTGCTACGAATTTGAATTTACCCACCTGTACCTTGATGTCTTCAATCATCCCTCTAGGGTAACTATGAGTTTGATCAACGAGAGTTTAATGAATGTCGGTGGATTTTATTTAGCCAAGATTCAATCGTCGATATAAATGGAAAGGCATGACATTGACACCTGCTCCTAAATCACCCAAGGCGTCTAAAGGTTTAAACTGACCAATTACACAAGGGATAATTCCCTATGTCGATCCATTTCCTTTGGGCCTTGTTTTGAATGTAGTTCGAAAACAGTTGGCGGTGCTCTACATCAGTTTTCTCTTGGATCAACTTAAACGGCAATGTAAAAGACAGAGAACCTTGTGTTTGTTGTAACAGATCATTGGCCTTCATCATATCGAGTAGATCAATGGCGACACTGAATCTGTAAAAATCCGGATACCCCTAGATGCCAAGACACTGATTGATCAAATTGAGCTAAATAATTGTTACTTGAAACTAACTGATATATAAATTATAAAAATGTGAGCACAATAAACAGATAATCTTACTTTTCACGCGCGAAGAAAAATATCAAATACTAAACTTTTCACGCGAGCAGAAAAAATATATCCTATATTTTCACGCGCGAAGAAAAACATCTCCTATATTTTCGTGCGCGAAGATAATCTTACTAAACTTTTCACGCGCGAAGATACTATTATCAAACTGTCAAAACTTCATTCCTTATTGATATTCTTCACGTGTGAAGATACTTTTACTAAACTTAATCTCTGTTATATTCTACTTAACATGTGGCGTATATTGAGACTTATAGGCTTATATTGAGAGTTATGGGCCTATATTGAGGTTATTTACATGTGATGTGAGAAACGACTTCTTCCCAAAAAAAAAGAGACCACTACTAGTGACCACTAATAACATCAAAACTTCCTACTAAACTTAAATAATCAAAAATTCCTCCAATAACATCAAAGCTTCATTTATGCTGATTTTCTTCACATACGAAGATAATCTTACTAAACTTAAATAATAAAAAATTCCTCTAATAACATCAAAACTTTATTCATGCTGATTTTCTTCACATGCGAAGATAATCTTACTAAACTAAAGTAATCAAAATTTTCTCTAATCACATCAAAACTTCATTCATGCTCATTTTCTTCACATGTGAAGATAATCTTACTAAACTTAAATAATCAAATCTTAATTCTTAGCATAACATAAGGAACATCCATTCATTAATCTGTTTTTAAAACTCTTTGGTTTTATATGTGTTTCTTTACATGTGAAAATAATCTTACTAAACTTAAATAATCAAAAATTCCTCTAATAACATCAAAACTTCATTCATTCTGATTTTCTTCACATGCAAAGATAATCTTGCTAAACTTAAATAATCAAAAATTCCTCTAATAACATCAAAACTTCATTCATGCTGATTTTCTTCACATGCGAAGATAATCTTACTAAACTTAAATAATCAAAAATTCCTCTAATAACATCAAAACTTCATTCATGCTGATTTTCTTCACATGCGAAGATAATCTTGCTAAACTTAAATAATCAAAAATTCCTCTAATAACATCAAAACTTCATTCATGCTGATTTTTTTCACCTGCGAAGATAATCTTACTAAACTTAAATAATCAAAAATTCCTATAATAACATCAAAACTTCATTCATGCTGATTTTCTTCACATGCGAAGATAATTTTACTAAACTTAAATAATAAAAAATTCTTCTAATAACATCAAAACTTCATTCATGCTGTTTTCTTCACATGTGAAGATTATTTTTCACATGCGAAAAAATTTCGCTAATATTTTTCACATGCGAAGATACTCTTGCTATACTTTAATAACCAAAAATTTCGCTAATAACATCAAAACTTCATTCATGCTGATATTTTTCACATGCGAAGAAAACTATGCATTTCATCAAACACCTGGTGTGCATTAACAAACTACCATCAAAGACATATTGATCTAAATCTAGATCTTCATTCTCATCATCAACTTCATCAACACAACTAATTACTAAAGCATATAAAACAAGAAAAAAAAAATACTAAAATAACAGAATTAAAAAAATATGAAAAGCTTAATTTAGACATACTCAATATATAATTTTGTTCTTTGTAGAATATCTCCTTTAATTTCACTCGATTTGACTATTTCCCGTGTCAAATTCATCAACTTTTCCCACAATTACCACACGTATTATAACTATAATAGTTAATTTTGAGGGTTTTTTGTTTTTGATGATAATTATCGGCGTGATTATCGATGGCGCATGGTGGTGATAGGTGTGTTTGGTGATGATAATCGTGGTTAATGGTGATTAACGGGGTGAGCGATGGTGAAGACTGGCGGCCGGAGGTGGTGATGGTGGTAAAGTCTCCACCGTTGTAATTTGAGAGAGATTTTGTTTGTTTCACACTTAAAATGTGTGTGTTTTTTTTTTCTTTTATACTAGACTTGATGAAAAAGACGGAAATAACATAACTTTAGTGTAAATATTTTGATTGATTTTGGCCATTAGATCTAAATTAAAGTGTAAATATTTTGATTGATTTTGGCCATTAGATCTAAATTAAAGAGGGATTAAATGGAGGGCTGAAATCTTATATATATATATATATACTAGACGAGTACCCGTTTTTGCGGCAGGTTAAATGACTATACATACTAATTAATTACAAAGGACTTTGTGATACTTATGGACTATGTTTTGTGATAGTAAAATAGAACTGAACAGAAACTTTGCAAACGGTTGTTTAAGATAACTAAAGTCTAGACAAAATTGTTAACATCTATCAAAACAACATATAAAACATTTAATGAAAATGAAAGTAACATTACATCAGCATGAGATAAAACTAACACACGCCTTAAGCAAAATGTTCGTCTAACAAGGATGGGATATATGGTTTTGTTAGAAAACGAAATACCAAAATTATACATGAATGTGATTAACCAAAAAATGGCTAATTTTGGCTATTTTATAAAAAGATTTTGCACGCTATTTTTCTTTTTAAAATGGGCATTTAGCTTTGTATGTGAAAGTTAAATGTACTAACGCGCACATATTTTCTCTTAATTGTAAAACATTATAATCGCTTTTGAAAAACAAACTTATATATACCATATATATATTTATATAGCGATCGTTTTTGTTAAAAAGTTATAGGTTCTAAACGAAAAATAATAAAAATTTGAAGATTTGGGGATTAAACATAATGTTTTGAAACCCGTACGACCCGGTGGTTCAACCTTGAACCGTTCTCCAAAAAACGAAGTCGATTTAAACCGAGTCAACCCGATTGGGTTGCAAAATGGGTCAAATTAAATGGTCAACCCACCGGTTTTGAAGCGTCGATCAACCGTTTTTGATATGTATTAATAGTTTCAAATTTTTTTTTTACTTTTGGTTTTCCTTATATATATAGTGTAACATTACAAGTAGAATATTATACCGAGAAATAGATCTCGATGTGTGACCGATTCTTGTTTTTGTCAACGGTCCTTGTAGTTGCTTTTGGATGGTTGTTATTGGTTAGCCTTTGGTGTGTGGCTTTATTGAACCCGCTTGGTCCGATCCGATTTTCAAAATATATGTACTATCAACTTGTATAGATATTTGTATGAAGCTTTGTGTATTTTATTAATTTGTATAATGTATATAATAACATGTACTTTTCATTTTAGGTGTTTTAAAATTAATATTAATTAGTATGCTTAATTATTTTATATTTAGAATTATGTTTTAGCTTATTTAAATTGTACATTGTGAAAATTTTATTGTACTTTTTAGTAAGATAGTTTTAGTGATAAAAAAGTTTATGGGTTATAAACTAATAATAGTAAAAGTTTGAGAAATTGTCACGGGATTAACATAATATTTTGTCAAACCGGTTTGACCCGAGAGGTTCAACTTGAACCGTTCGTTAAAAACAGTCAATATAAACCGGTCAACCCGATAGGTTGGGTCGAAAAAACCGGGTCAAATTAAACCGGGTCCCGGTCAACTCGGTTTTGATGGTGTATTAATAGCTTTTAATTGGGTGTACATATGTATAAATGTATAAGTAGTTGAAATTACTCATAATTAATTATTTCAACATTTCCTTTTTAATTTTTCCACATTTCAACTTTCTTGACTTTTTCACTTTTTCACTTTGACCATTTTTCTATTATAGATAGTATAGATATATATATATATATATATATATATATATATATAGAGTTAGGATCAAATAAGAAGAATAATTAAAATAAGAATGATAAGAAGAAACCACAACCACACATTTTAGATGCACTTAAAAAAGTGGATGCATGTTCATTCAAATTTTCCATCCTTATTAAAAATGTGTGGCTAGAATTACTTCTTACCCTTCTTATTTTAATTAATCTTCTTACTAGATCTCTTCCCTATATATATATATATATATATATATATATATATATATATATATATATATTATTATATTGAGAAGGTTTTCATAAACGATAGATTTTTCACTTTGATTCATTTTTTTCAAGCGTAATACTCATTTTAATGTGATTAAACTTCAAAATGTGTAAAACAAATCTGAATCAATGTTAAAATCTCGATTTTGATATATGTTGAATCTGAATCATATGTACAAATTTAATGAATCATCATCATAACTATATATATATATATATATATATATATATATATACATATATATATATATATATATATATGCTCCGGTTCCATTGAGAAGGTTTTTATTTTGAGAAGATTGAGAATCTTTGTTAAAACAAATTGATTCATTTTTTATTTGATTCACAAGTAAACATCATTTTAATGGTGATTAATCTATAAATCACAAATTTGATTCACAAATCATGTTAAAATCGAAGTTATGATGATTATTCATTAAATTTGTACATGATTAATTCTACATATATCGCAAAATCGAGAGATTATTAACATTGATTCAAATTTTTTTACACATTTTGAAGTTTAATCACATTAAAATGAGTGTTACGCTTGAAAAACATGAATCAAAGTTAAAAATCTACCATTTTTGAAAACCTTCTCAATCTTCTCAAAATAAAAACCTTCTCAATCGATCCAGATTATATATATATATATATATATATATATATATATATATGTGTGTGTGTGTGTGTGTGTATAGAGGATAAAGATCAAATAAAAAGACAAATATCCGTAAAAAGATAAAAAATAAAAATTTTCAAAAAAAGTTCTCAAAAAATTCCAAAACAATTCCACAAGATCGGGTATGATGGTGCATGAAAAAGTTGTGAAGGAATTTTTTCTAAAAGTGGATACTGTTTCCGAAAAAAATTATGAAAAAATACATTTGTGTATTAAATCGTTTTTTTATGCATCAAAAATTGGTTTTTGCACCCAACTTATTTTGACTTTTTTCATCAAAATAACATTGTGCATCTAAATACAACAAGTTAAAATTTTTGTGCATCAAAATTCGTTTTTAGTGCATTAAAAAAAACATATCAAAACTCAAAATTATAAAAACTATTTTCACAAAAGTTTTATGCACCAACATACCCGATCTTGTGGAATTTTTGGAGAATTTTTTAAAAAATAAAAATCTTTTTATTCTTTTTACGGATATTTGTCTTTTTATTTTAACTTTACCTTATATATATATATATATATATATATATATATATATATATATATATATATATATATATATATATATATATATATATATATATATATATATATATTGCCCGCCCAATGGGCGGGCATGTCTTATATTATCGTTGGCATAATTTGCTATAGCGAAAAAAGGAGAGTAATCGTAAAGGAGTGCAACTAAGGTGGAAGTTTTCAACCTTGATGTGTGGGTATTGAGAGGAAAGAAGATTTGTGAGATATTGTTTGAATCTCTTAGACCGCTCTTTAGACCATTTTTGACGTGGATATAATTTGTCATCAAAGTCAAGATTGGTGATTGAGGCCCGGAAAGGCTTCAATCTATACCTCTATATATGGGCCAGTGAGAATTACCTTGTGGCACCACTTAGACCAAGAGGAATTATGTAGATGGTTGAGTATGGAATTTACATGTAAACCGTTTTCTTATCTTATGAATGATCAAACTGAAATTGAAGTACGCCTGATTGGATATTAGTAGCAACTACAGCATGTGTACATGCATTGGTATTATCGACCGATGGAAACGACATTCATGGGGCTTAGATTAACAATTGGTTGTTACAAACCACATGTACCATAAATAACATTTCCAACTATATAAAGGTGGTAAAGTTATCGGCTATGATACGGAACTATGTCACAACATACAGAATTGATTACCAAAATGATATTTCATGCCTTTCCCAACCCAAAGTATCTCTGCATTTTTTATCTACTTTTTTGTCATATAGACATGGCCGGTGAAAGGCATCCAAATTGAGAATAATTTCACTATCATCTTCTTTAAGCTTATCATATGAGTGTATGTTGCATGTGGGACGAACTTGTCATCACTCATCAGGATACATCTTCTAAAAGAGCTACCATGTACCAGAAATACAAAAAGCTAGTGAAAACACTAAGTATTAGATACGTCATTTCAATATCATAGTATACAATTGTACTTTTAAGAATGACATTTTTTTAAGCAACAATTTACCTATGTTAACCCGATATTAAACCTGCCATACCCTTCCTATTTTGCCACCTCTACTCAAATAAAATATTACACCGTAGCACTTGTTCAATCTTCCATAAAACAATATGAGTCCCTTTCAAGGTAAAAACTATGAGAAATAAGGCTAGATATTATGAGGAAAAGGGTACTTCGGTTTTGCATCCTCTTACGAAACTTAAAAGATTAAAAAAAAAAACTATGTGACCTCGATCTCTGTAAGGTATCTATTTTGGTATCTAATACAAATATCTTTTAGGTCCTATCAGTTTGCCCAGTTTGTCACTTGGGTCTAAGGGAGTCTTTCTAGGTTCGCATAAGTATTACTCTACATGAGTGAATATGATCGACTGTATCAGTCATGAACGTCAAAAGGCTTAACTTACTGATCGCCATTAATCACTTAAATGAAAGCAAGGAGATTGGTTGGATATGAAATAAAAGGAAGTAAATATATCATATAATTGTAGAAGGTGTAAAGTAAATCAATGATTGATCAAAATTGTTATAGTTGTAATAACAAAAAATCCAGGAAAAATATAGTTTGCAAAGACCAGCTTCACTCACACTAACAAAAGAATTAGCAGTTATAGTTTGCAGGTGAATGTGAGGGCCTTTTGTAACTTTCTTAAGGTTAATACTCCAACTTCTATCATATATGATGCAAAAACGGACCTATGATTCGAGAGCCTATTCTCGGTCCTCCGGTGGTCACACCTAAAAAAGATACAATGAGCATTAAATATAGTTTCACAAGTGACATTTTTAAGTCACATTTTATGTAGATAAGCTGCATACCATGCTGGAGCACGCCTACCAACCGAGGATCTGAGCCATGGTATTTATCAGAATTTGGCTCATATTTATAAGTTGGTGGAAAATTTAAAGTACCTTCTGTCCACCCGTCAAATGAACCGCCTTTCCATAGCTACAAATATATCAGGAAAAATGAGATATTCTCGTATGGTACAATTTATTAAGAAAAGGTTGTTTCAACTTTAACTCATTAGATCGATTCAGGTTATGTTTCAGAGCTAACGGTTAAATTAGTAAAATCTTACATGATAACCTAACAACTTAGACCAAGCTTTTTGGGAAATCAATTCACATGTTTCGTCATACGACAAATCAAAGTGGTAATTAAGATCTCTTTAAACAGCATGTTCTACCTAGAAAGCTAATAATGACTCCATTTATATTGGAAATGAAAACATAAGGTTGCCTTTTGGAGAGTCCTATAAATTTTGTGAACGATCTATTAGATTCCGGTTACATAGCCAAATTGCTTATCTGATTGTTTGTGAGTGAGGTAGCAGTTGGAAAAGGATCTTAAAGAAACGTTAGTGCTTAACTTTACAATTAGCATTCTCTTATTAAAGGTTCATTGCATTTATAGAACTTAAAGTCGTCGGGGTATAGTAAAGAAAAGTAAAGGTTAGAGATTGTAGCACATAAGTGACAAGTCTTTATATTTTACTGTGTGGTTTCTTCATAGAGGTTGTCATTTTTCATAGCAAGCGATGCTTGTTGGAGCACAACTTGATTCTTATACGTCAAGGTAGATAAGTTTACCTACCTTCAAATAAAACAAACTATTATATTGATTGACGAAGAATTAGACGATCATAATAGTTAGAATCAGTACCTCCCAGAATTCATCCTCCACCCATGTATAAAAGCTCCGGTTGATATCGGTAAATTGAAGTGTTTTACTGAGAAGCAACGCGGTAATTCCTTGTCGATTTTCTTAGAGAGGGTTTGCAACAGAATATAGTCGGACACCACGCCTACGTTACCAAGGGCATTAAAAGCATTTTTTCTGACATTCAAACTCATGTCCCCCACCATTGAGCAAAGCTGAAAAAATATCAGATATAGTGGTTAATGAGAAGTGGGAAATGATACACCAGAAAGTTCTACAATCAATCATTTAAATTATTTTTTTCCTGCAGCTTGTCTATATGCTCCACCCGTATAGGACTAAAAATGGTGATATGCTATTTCAAATGTCAAACTGTCAAAAAGGTTTTTTTTACATTACAAATAAGCATCCAAGTAAATATAGTGAAAGGAATCCAAGATGTACATGGATTAACACATAAATAACACATTCTACGATTGACTGACATCATACATGTTGTTATCTTCATGATTGATAGCATTTTCTTTACCATCATCATTCATCTGCGCAGTTACATCTCTTGCCACCACTTCATTTGAGTTATCTTCAGTACATCCTACTTTTTCCTTATCTTCAATATGCTTCCTGCGATTTATCTCACCTGTTCAAATATCTACCAAATTTATGAATATACAATTTTCTTGAAACTATATCCTCTTGTAATCTGTTAACGCCAAAGCCCAGAAATTTAAGAATGTACCTTTTAGCCATTGGAGGAATGTTGGTCACCAGGAGAGTAAGGATCATTTCTGAAGGGTGGAGGCAAAGGGATGGACAGTTGGTGCAATAGAGCCTTGAACTTTTATTGTATTAATATAACTTTTACTATGTATACATTAACTGAAATATGGACAACAAAGTTTTCTAGGTTGCCCGACTCCTTTGACCCGTTACCAACCCGCTCATGTATATATCTGGTATATATTCCAAATAGATCTTAAGCACGTGAATATTTGCTTGTGAGTAGGTTAGATACCGTCCAAACACACCTCGTGTGCTTAAAGGGATTACTCTTAAACATTCAAGTAGGGCAAAGAGATAAGTGTTGTTGGTAGATCGGGTGGTGGGAAATCAACTTTGATTCAAGTTTTGTTTAGTCTGGTCAAACCGACTGGAGGAAGTATTATTATTGATGGTATCGACATCTCGACTCTCGAACTTCACTATCGGAGATTATGTTGGCGACTGACCCGTCACTGAATCAACTTCTTTATGTTCTTCAAATTTCAGCTGAAATCCAATATAATACATCATCAATATATTAAAAAAACATAAGAAAAATAATTTCTTGCAAAATACGTAAGGGTTTAGGTTGCTTACACCATCACTGCCAACCCGCCTAGTAGTAGATGCAGTATAATAAGCTCCATTAGAACCGCCATACGTAACAGTTGAACTCTGAAAGGTGAAGCTCTGAGTTTGAGGACGTGAATGTGTATCATGCATGACATTAAACCGATTCCCGTACTGTGATTTCATCATATATCTTCTTGCCAAAATAGAAAGGAAAAAAACATATAGCGTTCAATTGCATTGATGTCAACTACTACCAATTTCCATAGCATAAAACGGGATGCATACCAAATAACAACTACTGCTGAATTGCGTTGCTTGTGTACTCAATCTTATGATGCTAGTTGTTCAAGGCCTAGGTTCAGAATCCTGTAGACCAACAATGATTGGAACATAAGGCTATTAATAACTCACCCATTACTCTAACTTCAATGACTAACTTAGTAACGTTAATTAAGAAGGTTAGCTTACACAAGCTATGAAAGACGATCCTAACCTGAAGAGGGTAGCTGCATTTGCTAAACGTTTGTTGCAGGTGAGTACTAAAATTTATACCTTTATCTCAGTTATGCAGTTCACCTAAATGGCCTTTATTGATTATAAAAGGGGTCAGATTACATGACATCTTTGCATCAGGATACAATTCAGTTTTCCATCTTCTTGACATTAAGGCATTGGCAATCAACAATAATAATAGGGATATCCCGGGAATTTGATAAAGATATTTTGCAGTAAGAACTTCGTCAAAAACTCAAAGCAAAGTTATAGCAACATTTCCCTAAAGTATCATGAAAAAATGACGACTTTTTTTTATAAGCTGATATAGGTTAATGATATGCTACATACACACACATTTACTACGTTATGCTCTAATGACGCGAGAGTAAACCAACTTATTCATCATTGGTATGTTGAGCTTCAACAGTTTTTCTATTTGTCTCTGTATCTAACCTGTCTTTACAGTAAGGACATCAAAATAAATTGAATGACCATAAGTTCATGTATTGGATCTTTAGGTTGTGAGTTCATGCCTGTATGGAACCATTTGTAATAGCTACTCACCGACACTTGAGCTCCTTGCATCCAGTTTTCAAGCTTCTTATTCCCCATATGCAACACACGCTAGCAATAAATGCAATGGCCCATGAGAGCCTAATATCTGCAGAAGGAACATTATAAATACGCATACCCTCTTCAGATTAGGATCGTCTTTCATAGCTTTTGTAAGCAGACCAATGAACATTTCCTGATAGAGGTACCTATTTCCCATAATGAATCAGATAACATCAAAAATGTTGAAAATGCAAACACAAAAATAGAGTAATAATCTAGAAGTAACTATATGTGAAGTTCCTGATAATAACAATTTTACTTACACTGGAAATGTTCATTGCAGAAAGGAAGTACAGCTTGGAGTATAAAGCACGATAAAACCGGTCACTGACAATATGATTCTTTGACGAGATTATTACAATCAATATTAATAAGCAGATCATGAAAAACACGCCTAACATAATATATGAAGCCAATCTTACCCTCCATATCACAGAAGATATATTTGAACTTTGGCTTGTAGAATCTAAGACTCCCTGCTTTCTTCCTTCCTTTTTGACAATTTGAATGTAAGAAAAGTTACTATGAACAACAAAATTAGAGGGGCAATTTCGTGTCATTTACTTAAAATGGGTCGATTTAGGTTATATTTAATCTCATATAGGGACCTAGTCAGACGAGCCATAGGGATAAAAAATATTGAAAGTCGAATTAAGTGCATTTCTCATGCATCCAACCTCAAAGTAGCATTATTATAAAATTGTTTTTTTTCTTTGTAAATAATTTAATGCAGCATAAGAAAACCACAAAATCTCTCTGGTCAGCCCAACTTGACCTGATTTAGTCTGTATTTAAGATGATCCTTTTGACCTGGTACCCATTTTACCCATTATCCACCCACCCGACCTGTGTCAAGTTGCATGCCTTTAAAGAAAATATATATGCGCAAAACTGAGAATTCATTTGCAAAGAATGTAAAATACCATCAGAAGTCTTATATTTAGGGATTTCATCATCTTCAGCATTTAATGCACTTTAAATCAATCCTTTCCATAATTATATCATTTGCAAAACCATTATCATGTTTATGACTCGCGAGTCCTTGATCCAATCTATCGAGTATTTGTATCTGAGACTGATTGATGGCAAATTCTGCCCTTTGCATCTCGTTCTGTAACCTGGTTACTTGATCAGATATTCCAGATAGGATGTCAGTGTTTGCTAAGCATATAGTATTTAATGACTTCCAATATCCCTTGTGACAGTATGCATCTCGTTCTGTAACCTGGTTACTTGATTAGATATTACAGATAGGATACCAGTGTTTGTTTCATTTCCCTTGTATACCTAAAAAAAACGGCCTGTGAAAATGAGCTGCTGTTTTAATAGCACTCTCCATATATGACTATATTTGCACTTTTTAAAATGATTTCATATATGACTGTCTCCATATATGACGACACAAATGTATTAATGATTTCACTTTTTTTGCCATATATGACTATATATGACGACACAGAAAACATTCTAGATATATGACTATCTCCAAAAAAAGTGCAGACCATCAAAGGGTGTCTCCATATATGACTATATCTGAACATATGCTATTGCGTTTCAGATATAGTCATATATGGAGAATGTTTTAAAAGCACTCTCCATATATACCTTAAAATGAGCTGCTGATTTCATTTCACTTCCAGAGTGTCGTCGCCTGCGATTGTTTTAAAGCAATAACTATAGCCATCAGATGCGTATATTGCTGTTAGTATTAGGATTAGAAACATGACAATTGTATTAGGCATATTTAAAACAGGAATTGTAAGGTTTGGTTGTAGTGCATCGGTTGGCTGACATTGTGGATAGGGAGATTTTGCCGACACGTTCTTGCCACAGGTTAAGTATTTGTGGAAATACCAGCTCTCGTTCCAGCGATCTTGAGTATAACTACTTCTTCAGCGAATCTTACATTCTGCATTTCAATATAAGATATTCAGAACATTTTTTTTGACGTGCGTGTGCATAAGGAAGACATGTGTTACCGTGTGGTATTCTGGATTCAGGTCAGTCATGGTTATTAGCTGAAGCCGATTCCTGTGCTCTTCCTATTCCTCATCTCCAAGCCTTTAAGAATGTACGTCCGCTGTTGCTGTGAGACTAACGAATTGTTCAAACCTGTTTTTTGTAGACATTAGTAACTGTATATAATTCTGATAATTCTTTGCCTAACCTATTTGCTATAAATCATGTTACTTACTTCTTTGATGGCTATCCGATGGTATGATTTCGCGAAGAGCGCCTACTTCCCAAACCAAATAGTAGAACAGAAAATTTTGATGAACGTGGATGCTACCTTTCCAACGACATCCATATTTGCAGCATAACGCTATATTTCCAATGACTTCTATATTTGCCGCAACTTCCATCATCCGGAAAGCTTCCATGTTGCTACCTAACGCCAAAGTCCTCAAAATAAGTCAAGACTACATATCGAACCCATCACTTCTTGCAAAGACCAACTTACCGATACATTTACATTGTCAAACATGCCATAATGTATGCAAGTAGTTTGAAGAGCCAACATAATGGCCGATCATTGCATCGATAAACCTGTGATCATCCTAAAGATAGTAAAAGGCAAGACATCAAATGAAAGATAATTTATAGTTAACTCTATTAGTAGCCATGATCCTTTAATTATTGATTATCGAGACTTGAAGCTACATTACTGAAATCTCCACTTTCAAAGCGCACATCTAAGCACTTTATCACATCCACCAACATATAGTGTAGGAAAAGAATGGAATTTAATATACCTCAAGAGCAGCACCTTCATTACGAAGAGTTTTGATACCTTTATAATCGCCATAACTGACTTGTTCATACAAAAGCTTGTATGAATTATAAAGAGACTATATAATAACTATTCGATAACTTATTGTAAGATACAAATACAAATACAAATAACCATTTTAAAGTTTAATAACTCATAAGATACAAATAAAATAACTATCAGCTTACTTTTGGTATGTGCTACATCAGCTGCTACTACTAAAAAGAGGCGGACAAGTTATATACTCTGGACCCTTGGGCCGGAATTCAGAAAACATAATCAACTACTTTGAGGTAACTCAAAAGTAACCTGATCTTGTTATATTTTACGTATATGCTCAACAGAATACATTAGACTTGCTACATATGTTAGGAAATTCCTGGTGTCCCAAAACTCAAAGCCGAGTGCAATCCAGCAACATGGATTGTTGATACAAAAGTTAGGCGTTCCTTGTTTGGACTCCGGTTCCCGTATCAATTGGATCTTAATGCTTGAGACATGCGCACTAAGAAAACAGAAAACACCGTTAGGCTTATCGTGGGATTGTCTCCCACGATTATCCTCCGGCGTGAGAGTAAGTAATCGGTTTTAGGGTTTTTATTAAGAATTAGGGTTTGAGATCGTACCTTTAATGAGGGCTAGGATGCCCCTTATATACACACGAAATCCTTATTGGTTTCGTGTTCCCCAACCTTCGGCGTATCCCGCCTAAGTCGGTCATTGAATGCATATCTCCAAAAATAGGAGATATCCGATATCCAAAGCCATAAACATCTTCGGGTTTGGGCCTTCGCGAGCCCAAACTGTTGCCGGGTTAGCCCAGTCGTACTGGGCTTGTTAGTAGCGGTCATTGGTCGGGTCCGTGACCCGAATGCGGACTATACATCATCATGTCCCCCCAGTCTAGTATGCTCAGGGTGAAACCCGTGGATGCTAGACTAATAGCTGTAGCCCATGAATTCTTCGAGGCGTAGCGGAGAAGCTACAAAGTTTTTTCGCCTAAGAGAAGATACAGTGTATCCGATCTAATTAAATCAAATATATGCCTCGTAAAGTGTGGGAAAGTAACTGAAAATGTGTCACATCAGTATATCCTATCCACACATTCAGAAATAGTGGGGTCCACGTGTCGATCATCGCGTGGGTGTAAAACCCTATGTAAACCGTCGCCTCCCATTTACTGTGTTTATCACAGTAAAAAAAACATTTCCACCATTGTTGAAAGCTCGAATATCTACCAAAAAACCCTTATTATTTCAAAGGTAACAGCGCGTGCGCATTTAAAAACGATATCATGGTCTGTGGTTTAACTGACTTTGCCTCCGACATGACCGAGGATGAACTTCGTGAGTTCACTTCGGATTATTATATCCCGATGGCGCTGCATCCGGTGGTTCCGGCTGCGCAAGCGTCAATAGCGGATTTCCACTAAGGGAAAGTAGGGGTATACACACGCTTTCTTGAATTTGCGAATCAACGTGTGCCCATATCCTTATTCTTGTGCGACGTATTAAATTACTATCGCCTGCACATATCCCAGCTGCACTGTATAGGTGCAGCAAAAATAACAAACTTCGAGGTTAATTGCCATTTATTGGCAATTAACCCCACTATCTACCTCTTCCGCGCGTTTTACCACACGATGTGGTAAAATGGATGGGTTTCATTCGCTAAGCGCTGCAAAACTAGACGCGCTTAGGAACTGGAGAGAGAAATTCTTCTGGGTTGATGAGGCGTTGTTTCCATGGCGCTTCGCCTTCTATACCCAAAGTTCTCTTCCGAAGGATGAGCGCCCCCTACCTGGAACATATAGCGCAGAAGATGCGGATACGATAAATACCAATCGTATTCCCATCATTCCTATCCCGAGGAATTCTTGGTGCACATGGGCATCAGTCGTAACTATTTCGATAGGCCTGATGAGGTGCCAAACTTCTTAGACGCAGATGACCAGGGTGGGTGCTTGTCCTTAGTACCCCTTTGCTTTATTAATGTGAGCCTTTCTTTTCATCTTTGTACTTTTTGTAACCTATTTGTTGTTTGTTTGCTGCGCCGAGATGGATCTATTCAGCGTTGTGCATTTGGCGAAGCCGCGCCAGGTTACTGTAGGAGTGCGCCCGTTGAAAGAGGGGGAAGATCCTATCTTGGAAGCTACTGCGGGGCGCACCATGGAAATGGAGTTGGGAGAGACGGGGGGTAGCTCTTCCGTTGTGCTGGAGGCAATCCCTCTGCGCAGCGTACCCAGCCCCAGGGGTCCCTCCCCTATAGTGGAGCAGGCACACGCAGAAGTGGTACAGATAGTGGAGCCCACCCATGCGGAGCCAGAGGACGCAGACCAAGGGGTCAAGCGTAAGAGAGCGCCTAGTGATGATGGCGCAGGTTCCTCTAAGAAGCGCTATGTGATTCTGGATGTGGAGTCGTCATCGGAGGAATTATCGCCCCAGCACGTGACTGAGACTACTCCTCCCATGTAAGTATTGCTGCCGCAGTGCTTAATATATCTTTGTTTGTTAGCTGAAGTAATCATAAAAATTCTTTGTTTGCCTGCAGTGTTGAGACCGCTGGGAGTACTGCTAGACTCACTGAGGATTCGTCACCCAAGGTGAGTCCTATGCGCTCTGACCCTCCCATTCCAGAGACTCAAGGCGCTGATCCGTTGGTAGCTAGGGATGTGCCAATGGATCAACTGGTTGAGGAGCTTGGGTTGGCTGCTGCACATCAGGCTGCGTTGGTCGCGCAACTGAAGGCGAAGTATGTTGGGGAAAGCAGCCAGAGCGCACAAAAGGATGAAGAGATTGCGCAGCTGAAAGCGCTTTTAGCTAGTGCTCAGGCGAAAGCAGAGGCAGCGGGCTGTTATTCCCAAAAACTTGCTGAGGAGAAGATATCTTTGATGATCCAAGTGGGTCAGGAGCGTGCCGCATTAGAGGTTTATAAGGCTAATTGCTCCTGGGCGCTTAAGTATTTGGAGAGTGGAAAAGACGAGCTGTTCTCTCGGTTGGGGAAGTTTGGTGCAACTGTGGGAAACACGCTGGAGGAGCAGGAAATGAAGTTGCGCAAGCTCAGCATTGAGTATGACGAGGAGCTGTATCCCCAGCTTGTTTCAACAATTGCTGAGCGCAGGTGGTTTATCAGCCATGGTTTATGCCTTGCTGCCCTTAATACTTTGGAGTCTCGGGAGGTAGTAGACAAATTTGGGGTAGTTGTGCAGTGTGCGTTGGCGCGTGGCAAGGCGGAGGCCATAGAAGAACTGCATGGGGGTGGCCTGTTGAAAGTGCCTGTCGCGCAAGTGCCTGGTTATAATGAGCATGCCTATGAGGAGCTCGTTGCTGCAATGGAAAAGATGAAGATATTAGAGCTTCCTCAGATTGCTCAACTAGAGCGTGACCAGGACTATCCCATAGGCTTGATTATGGAGGGGTTGACTTCGGCCCGCCACCGTGCTGATGGTGCAGAGGCACAGCCGGACTATTTTTTGAAGCCTGATGAGTCACAGCTGCAGGTACCAATTTTTGCTCGCCCTCGCGACATCTTGAACCCTTTCACACTTGAGAAGGAAATTCCTTTGAAGGAATCCTTAGAAGCTCATGCTACGAGGCTTACAAAAAAGAAGGGCATGAAGGGAAAGGCCATTCTTTGTGGTGTTGGCGCAGCGCACCATCTGAGATCTGACGGGGTACCTGTGAGTGTGGCCATGGTATCGCGCCAGGACTCTGTTTTGTTGAAGAAGCTGAAGGAGGCTGGGGACGCTGCAAGCCATATGGAGAGCTCGTGTCTTAGGTGTAGCAAGAGTATATAGGTTGTAGCTTCTTTGTAAATATCTTTTTGTAAGAACTCGTGGTCCTTAAAAAAATTTTCCTTTGTTGAATGTGTGTTGATGTGAATGTTGTTGCGATTTGTAATGTTTGTCCTTAGTTATCTGTTTTTGCATGAAAAACGTTCTCGTTGTCTAAGAATCAAACGGTTCTATAAGCGCAAATAATAAATGAAGTCCATAATCATGTATGAAAATCATATTTTAACATACTTGAAACATAATTTATAAGTACTTGTATCATAAACGTGTATGGTGTGATATGCAGCGTACTGTAAATATCATGTTAAGGAGTCAAGAGTCTTGATTCCTATTTTGTTAAACGCGCACAGTATGCATGGTTGCGCATCCGTCGTGGAATGCGTATTGAACTTATTCCAACGTTTTGAAAATAAGGTGTTTAACAAGGATGCGTGATCCGATGTTGATGGGTTTGCAACCCTCTTACTCAACGAGTTATTTAGTAGGTTTACTCATCCTTTTACCAACGTGGGTTTATTAAGTGCATGCACGCCATGTAGGCAAAAGATAATATAACAAAAATGTTGAGATATGAATAATATGTAAATAACAAATTAAAATGTGTCGCGGAGTTAGCTAGAAACCACGACGTTTTATTAATACTTGCAAGTTTTTGTAAAAGAGAAGAAAAACATTTGCCTAGGTAAAACAGAATGTAAATACATGGATATTTATTGAGCACTATAATAATGTACGGGAGTATCCGTGCACTGGGCCGTAGCCGTTCCTAGAGGTAGCATCGTTTGAGATTGCAGATGTTCCATGTGCGTGGTAGCTCGCGTCCATCCATGTCACACCGCTTGTACGCGCCTTTTCTTAATGCTTCAATGACCTCATAAGGTCCTTCCCACTTCGGTCCAAGTTTTCCTGTATCCTCTGCGTGGCTCGCATCATTGGCGCGATATACGAAGTCGCCTGGTCTGAATGAGACACTTCAAACTTTAGCATCGTAGTATCCCTTCATTTTTGACTTAGCTCTCGCCTCGCATATAGCTGCAAGCTCGCGTCTTTCTTCCAACAGGTCCAAGTCAATATGCCGTTCATCGTCATTGGTTGTAACATTAACTTCGGCAGTGCGAATAGTTGGCATCCCAATTTCGGCTGGTATGACGGCTTCTGTCCCATAGACAAGAGAAAAGGGAGTGTCTCCCGTGCTAATTTTGATTGAAGTGTGGTGCGCCCACAAAACATGCGATAGTTCCTCTACCCACCTTCCTTTGTGTTTGTCTAAGCATGCTTTAATTCCTTCACCTAGACTACGATTTGCGCGCTCGACCAAACCATTTGTTTGTGGGTGTTTAACTGACGCGAAGTGTTGTGAAATATTCAGTTTCTTGCACCATTCCTTGAAAGGGTTGTCACAGAATTGTTTTCCATTGTTCGAGATGATTTCCCCAGGTAATCCGAAACGGCATACGATATTTTCCCAAACAAATCGTTTTACCTGTGATTGTCACGACCGCCTTTGCCTCAATCCATTTAGTAAAATAGTCTATAGCCACTACAAGGAATTTCAATCCCCCCGCTGCAACAGGGAAGGGGCCTGCAATGTTGATACCCCATTTATAGAATGGCCATGGTGACGTAATAGGTGTCAGCTCCTGTTGTGGTTGACGTGGAATTGGTCTGTGAACTTGGCAGTCGCCACACTTTCTTATTAAGTCCCGCGCGTCGCGGTGCATTGTAGGTCAGTAGTATCCTGACCGTAAAGCGCGTGCTATGATGGACCGTGGTCCTGAGTGCATACTACATGAACCGGCGTGGATTTCTCGGAGTACGTAGTCTACTTGAAGGGGTCCGAGACATCGAAGCCATGGTTGTAGAAAGGAGCGCCGATATAATATACCATCTCGAAGTTCAAATCTCTGTGATGTGCGCCGTATTCGTCGGGCGTCCTTCTGCTCCTGGGGCAATATGCCCTTGCTTGTAAATTCAACGATTGGAGTCATCCATGTAGGACCTTGTTCCTCTATCACCGTGGATATCTCCATCTCCGAGATAGACTTGCTCTTCAAGGTTTCCACCAATATTTGTTTTGACAGGTGCGCAAAGCTTGTGGATGAAATCTTACTCAGTGCATCCGCCTTTCTGTTTTCCCCTCTAGGAACTTGTTTGATTGTAAACCTGTCAAAACCCTGGATTAGTGACTTGGTCTTTTGGAGGTATTGAATCATGTTTTCCTCTTTAGCCAGATACTCGCCCAATACATGGTTGGCTACTAGACGGGAATCCACATTTGCTTCTAGGTTGCGTATGCCCATTAGAGCTGCAATGCGTAATCCAGCAATCAGGGCTTCATACTCTGCCTCATTGTTTGTAGATGTGAATTCAAAACGCAGTGCGTAAGTGAATTCCATTCCTTCTGGATTTGTGAGGATAAGGCATGCGCCTGACCCGTCCACGCAGGAAGATCCATCCGTAAATAGGATCCATGGTTCTTGTAGTTCCACCTTGCCTTGTGGAGGTGCATCGTCAGTGTCCGGTTTTTCTATGATGAAGTCTGCTAATATATGCCCCTTAACCGCAAAGACGTGGTCGTAGGAGATATTATGCTCACCTAGCGACGCTCCACTTTTGTAGTCGTATTGATGCGTGGGTTTGGAGATGATTTGCTTGATAGGTTGGTGCGTGATCACCGCGGGTGCCAAGTAAGTTTCTCCATTGATATATTTAATCTCCTTTTCTTGAGTGCTTTGGTGGATGTGTGGTACACGGACTCATGTGTTTTGTGAAAGCCCATGCAAAGATATCTAGATTCTTCAAAGATGACTTCCTCCAGCGTCTTGGCGAAGGAAGTTGAATGACGCCTTCATTTTTTCGGACACGGTTTAATGCCATCAGGCTCTATCAAGTATCCAAGGAACATGCCTTCTGTAGCGCCAAAGGTGCATTTATTAGGATTTAACTTCATGTTGATCTCTCGTAGTGTCTTAAATGTTTCACATGGGCTCCAACGGATCTTCAAGCCAAAGGGCATCTATCGTGGCCATCCCTTGAAGTCCGTCGATACATCTTGCATGGCATCCACAAGTTTGTGTACTTCGAATAGAGTATCCTCTCAACCTCGGGTTATCCTCCGCGATACTTCTTGTTCGGTAGGATGCGCGGGTTTTGCTGTTCTGGAATGTGTTCCGTCTCACGTGTAACCGTGTTACATTCTCTAGATGGTACGGTGGTATTGTAGAGAGTAACAATGCCTCCCTCCACTGGGAACTTGAGCATCCCATGTGCTGTAGACGGTACTGCGCGTATGGCTGATAACCCTGGTCTTCCAATAATGCCATTGTATGGCTAAGGGGATTTGATCACCATGAAATTCATCCCGGATGTCGTCGACTGCTCCTGGTTGCCAACATTGACTAGTAGACGTATTTACCCCATGGGCCATATCTTTTCTCCTATAAAACCAGTCAACGCCGTCATGACCGGGCTTAACTGACTCCGTATCTCCGGTCGCAGTCGCTTGAAACAATGTTCGTACATTATATCTGCAGTTCCCCTCCATCGACATACATGCGGTGGATATCGTGACCCCTGCATTAATCTCAATGGTGAGCGGTTCTATTACTGCGTTGTCCGCCGCCAAGTTGGGGAAGGAGATATCGCTTCCGCGGGAAAACTTTTGGCTGATCTTCTGCCTAGTCATTCGTTGCTATGATTGTATCATGTAGATGGTGTCAGCCTTATCTTTGGGTGCTTCCTTCTTGTTCCCGGTCTTTTGCTTATCTTTCCCTTCCTTGATGTTCTTACTAAATGGTCCAATCTGCCTTCTTTTACCAGCTTATCAATTAGTTGGCGCAATTGGACACACTCATTGGTGGTGTGGCCCTTCTGTCCATGATAGTCGTAGTATCCATTCCCTACGCGCCGCTCTTCTGGGGTGCGCATTGGTGGGTGCCTTGGGAAGTTCGTGCCTTCCGTTGCGAATATCTCCTTTGGAGTCTTGTTTAGCGGGGTTTATTTGTCGTTATCCCATCCGCTCCCTTGGCCGCGGTAGTTCTTGTTGCGGTTGCTACTCTGGTCAGTGGATTGTCTCCTAGGCTGTTCTTGTGACCTATAGTTTGAGTAGCCTTTCTTGCTGTCCGCCGCGGCAGCTTCTCCTTGGATGAAGGACCTTGTGCGTTTCATAAGTTCATCAAAGGTTTGGGGGACCTTGTCGTTCAGCCTTTTGATGAGTTCTGGGTTATTGATCCCGTTCATGAACCCTGAGATCTTTAGTATTTCGGGGCATGCCTTGACATGTATGCACTAATCTTTGTAGTGCTCCACATAAGCGCTTGTAGATTCCCCCTGGCGCTGTTTTACCCTGGCAAGTTCGACAGGGTTTTTGGCGCACTTCTTTCTTCGAGTGAAATTCAGGCGAAACGCCTTCCGCAACTCTTTAAAGCCATCAATGCTTCTACGTGGAAGCTTACTGAACCAGTTTCGCGCATTTCCCACTAATGTGGAATTGAACATGTGGCACCACACAGGTTGTGGCCAATTTTCGATGGTAGCAGCTGCTTCAAAAAATTTTAGGTGATCGTCCGGATCGCCTGTTCCATCATAAGTTTTCACATTGGCGGGCATGCGCCTTCGCTTATCTTCTGAAAAATCGCTGATATGCCTGGTAAACGCATCTACCTTTTGGCGGTGCCAAGGAAGAGACATGTCTTCCTCCTGGTCGCAATATCTTCTCCTGGACTTCCAGTGTCCTGTTTCTCTGTCCTCGTTGTCCGAGGAGTCACCAGAGAACGAGCTTTCCCTCTTTCGATGTTTGCGCCGACTATCCGAGGAGTTACTCGAGGACGAGCTTTCCCTCTTTCGGCGCTTGCGCCGACTGTCCTCAGAGTCCGAGCTTGAAGAGCTTTTTCTTGGGGAGTGCCGTCGTCCAAGTCTGTCATGGACCCTGCGGCTACCAAGCCTAGCGCGAACATTGGTACGCCATTCATCTTCTTCGTGTTCTTCCAGATACTGCATGTCAGCTGTTTCTTCGCTTTCAACTCTCTTCTCGATCCTGGTAAACACTGGTGGCCGGCGACTATACTTCCCGTGCTTATCCCTTTGATGGCACAAGGGGGATGTCTCATACTCTGCGTCAAAGTTGAGTCGAGCTTGCAGGCTCCGACTCGACCTCTTTTTTGCTTCCTCTTGCATGAGGGCAGCCAAGGTTTTGTAGTTTTGGGATACGAAGTCACTTGGCGCTAATTCCGGCGTGACTCCTTCTAGAGCGAGGGTGTCTGTTTCCACCACTGGACCCTTGTTCCGGTCAGGTGCGTCTGGCGGGTTTGTGAGGCCCGTTTCTGGAACCGATTGGTGGGGAGTGGTAAAAAGGGTGCGCAGTGGATCTTCTGCGCTGGTGGTTGTTGTAGCGGCATGGGTTGTCCCCGTGCGCGGTTCCACTGTTGTGAAGACCAGACTTGGGCCTGACCCTTGGTTCTTGGCTGTACTGGTTGTTCCAGAGGCCTGCTTAGAAGCTGATCCACTTTGCTGCTTCTTCCCTTGTGGGTCGCCATGCGATCGCTGGCTTAGATTTCCTTGCTTCGTCATTCTAGTTCTTAGTGTTTGGGTGTAAAACCCTAAAAATCTAAAACATGTGAAAAGACTATTTTACCCCTCAAAGCTAATACTTATAAAATACGTAAAATATGTCAATGCTCATTAAATACCATTTTAATCTAGCTTATAACTAAATCTTAAACCTAATGCACAAGATCAAGATAATCAACTCATACTTATGCTAAAATATATTTATGGGCCGAATATGTTCATACAAGTCAAGGAAATGTACATCTAAATTGAAAGCCCAACTAGACACTTGACTTGGTCTTGGCCCTTCCACTTGCACGGCTGGAAACACCCTATATTCCCACTTCCTTCTTATTTTATTAACCTATAGCTGCTCATTCAAATATCACACTAAAACCCTAATATCTAAAAGTGACGGCATGTTCCTTGGTTCCTCTCTTCCATCCGATCAAAGCAAGCAAGAAAGAAGAAAAGTGTCTCGAAGGTGTTGGTGATCTTGGGTATTAATTCAAGGGTATGGTATCGATCTTGTTTCAATATTTTTTCTTCTTGTTTTCCTTTGTTTGTGTGTCGGTGAGATCTCCCATTCGCAAGCATGCATATACACGTTAGAACCTTACATCAATTGATAAAACAAGGTAACATAAAATCATGAAAATGGGTACATAAAATAACGAATGGAAAAGCCTATGTAATCGACCCATATGTTTTGTGTGTGATCGGTCTAAGATTATGCAAGCCTAATCATGAGTCACTAAATCAGTTTTGGATCATTAATAAGAAATTAATAACACATGGTTATAAATCTGGAACCTTAATGTTAGATTATTCAATAGGGAAATCAAAGTTAAGTTGTGGTCGATTGGAATAAAAAGTAAAACCGATTTTGGTCATGAATTGGTTCATAAATCGAATAGCGAGTAATATGGTTAAGTATGTTCTAAGCATGGAATATGGTTATGCATGGTTTGTAACCTGAGCCAAATAGGTATTGAAGGTACATGGGTCTTTTGTTTTTCCTCTTCGAATTGAAAGAACAGATATGGTAGAAATTTAGAGTCTCGCTAAATTCATATGTAAGAATGCAGTTGTAGTTATGTTGTACTTGTTATCTTCTCATGTGCATGCTTTTATTTCAAAAATAAAAGAGTTTTAGCTTGGTCTTATGGGGGTAAATTTAAGGGCGACCGCGGGGCAAATGGGTAAGCCGTTTTGTATTTTGGAAAGTGCGTCGGGAAGGTGAGTCGGGGGTTAGCCCTTTGGCATGTTTACTTAGTCGTAGATACGAATATTAAAGACCGCGAGCAAGCTCGATGTTAGACCAATCTTGTACTTTGGAACATTATAAAGCGTATTTTATTTTTGTAATTCATATCATACGTGCATGTTACAGCAAAGTAAAAGAAAAATTTAAAGCTTAATTGCAATATAAACCCTACACTTTGAGATAATGACAATGTAAACCCTAAACTTTGAGATTTTTACCATGCGAACCCTATACTTTGAAGTATTATCTAACAAAGCCTTAAAATAGGATATTGGTCATATTAAACATTTAATTTTGCCATTTATCATTTGTAACTCCTAAGTTTGGCTAATTAATGATTTTTACCCAAAAGTATTTAAATCACCCATTTCTAAAAAATGAGAATACGCTTAATAACTCAAAAAAATATTAGTACGGTTCATATAAGCAATAAATCCGTTATGACTTAAATGAGCTAATAAGTATTAAACAAATCGTAATCCGTGTAGATTCGTTGAAGGAGACGTGACATTGTGTCTTCGTGTTCATTCATTCGTCTGCTTTCCCTTCATTGGCGTTAAGGTACAGATATTCTGACCTTTTCAGTAAAGGTTTCTTATGACGTTTTCTTTCGTTAGCTTTTCTATTTCAATTATTAGGGTTTCCTATGCCATTGCTATGAACCCTTTCTAATTGTTTGATCTGTTGCTTGTTCGAAACACCTGTTTTATTGAATCATGAAATATCTGACTTGAACGTTATGTTAGAAAGACCTTGATATGCACATCTGTTGAACCTTGTTATATTTGATTATGAACTTCTGAATTGTGAACATTTGGTTATGAAATTATGATTATGAAAGTATGATATGTGACTACGACATTAACTTCGACTTCGAACCTTTGAACATGAACCTTATGATATGAATTATCAGATATGTTATCTGTTGAACTTTGTGTTTGATTATGATCTGTGTCATTTATGACAATCTGTTTGACCTAAGTTAGTTTGACACCGAGCCAATATTTTCACTAGTCATGGGGTTCCATGTCCGTGTCGTGATGCACCTCGACATGACTCTAGGGCAGTAGAGTGATGTTCGCCACGTCCCTTTCCGTTATCTGCTTATTGATAGTATGGCCACTATCTCGTTGGGGCGTATGGATGCATCCTACATCGATATGTTTCGGTGAATGATGTCAATACGCGTCTTCAAAAAATTCTGGGAGCTAGCTACTCCAATTAGTTTATGAGGTTACCTTCTGAATAAGAAAGATATTTCGGATATGATATGTTCTGGGCTCGTGGTAGTTAACTAAATCTTTATCTGTTATTTCGTATTAAGTATTCGATGTTGATTCGGTATGTTCAAGTGTTTATAATTATGTGCTAGGTTCATTATATGTTATTATATGTGGTTATGCTTTTGTATGTTTAATTGACTACCGTCCACTATGCTAGGATATGATTAATATGTTCCAATATGATTCGCAGTCGTCATCCGATATTATGTTAGTTTATCGTTAGATGAATTAGATGATCTGTGAGACGAATGTGCTAGTGTGAAAGTGAGTATCCTAAAAGTTTATTAAGTATGATTGTCCAGTTAATCTGGTGAACTTTGCCTATCTGTTAGTGTATCTATCTGCTTATGTTTGATCTGCCATGTTTAGACTCTGCTTATATTAAGTTTTGGTTTGGAAAATGGTTTAATTATGATATCTGTTTTGATAATTTGCTAATTGCCATGCTATGTCTTTTGCTTATTTTAGTTATAGTTTTCCTACTATGTTTTCTATTTGCATGTGTGACTGCCATGATTTGACTGCTATTTCCGCTGCTACAATATTAGATTAAGTGTGGTAAATGTAGATTAATTGACTTGTATGAATGCCATGTTTACTTTCTAGAAATTGTTTCCGTTAGCCTTTTGACTTTTCGTTTGGCTCATATGTACTCGAATTTCCTGCTTTAGTTAATGTTTGGTTATCTTGATGCGTTTGCGTTGGTGCCATCAATATGATATGTGTTTATTCTTAATTGCTATTTGTTCTTCCGGATTCCTGTATGATTGTGTGTCCGCAAAATCTTCAATGATTCATTGATCTTATTCCGTTGTGACTTCGTTATTCGCTTCTTTGTTTTATTTTGTATTTTCCATTTTGTTTAGTTCTCGGTTCTGTTATATCTGTTCACTGGGCTTTGTAAGCTCAGCCGCATTTTCTTTTCCTGCGGCAGGTTTTAAGCATTCAAGATGAGCTTATGGGATAGCTGATCTGGGTTGAGAGTAGAGATGAGAGCAAGATTTGAAATAGGGATCTTAGATTTATTTTGATTATTAAGTTATTTATATTTTTCTTTTGTAAGTTTTGTAAAGGCTTCCGCTATTGTATAGTACTTAAGGTTCTGATATGAAACCGTATTTGTGATATCTTTACCCTTGTCGGGTTGGGGTGTTACATTGGGTCCCACGGATGGCGCCACTTGTTGATACAAAAGTTGGGCGTTCCTTGTTTGGACTCCGGTTCCCGTATCAATTGGATCTTAATGCTTGAGACCTGCGCACTAAGAAAACAGAAAACACCGTTAGGCTTATCGTGGGATTGTCTCCCACGATTATCCTCCGGCGTGAGAGTAAGTAATCGGTTTGAGGGTTTTTATTAAGAATTAGGGTTTGATATCGTACCTTTAATGAGGGCTAGGATACCCCTTATATACACACGAAATCCTTATTGGTTTCGTGTTCCCCAACCTTCGGCGTATCCCGCCTAAGTCGGTCATTGAATACATATCTCCAAAAATAGGAGATATCCGATATCCAAAGCCATAAACATGTTCTGGTTTAGGCCTTCGCGAGCCCAAACTGTTTCCGGGTCAGCCCAGTCGTACTGGGCTTGTTAGTAGCGGTCATTGGTCGGGTTCGTGACCCGAATGCGGACTATACGTCATCATGGATGCTTGAAGTGAGCTCAGAAAATGCAGAAATCCGGCTTGGAATTGACTTCGCTGAACGCTATAGATCATCACCCATATATAGTAAGTTAACATTTTCTTTTAGCTACGAATTCTGTGATATTGTAGCCCAAATACTGAAGACAACCATATATAAAACCCTTTTAACACAAACTTATTCCATTTACCACCTGAGATGTTGAGATAACACCCTATACGGCCGTGAGTATGCTTAGATTCAGTGTCTTCAATATCAATTCAAAATCTCATGGTTTTTTCTTTTTTTTATTCTTCACTTTCAGATTCAGTCTCTTCAATATCTTCAACTGGACCCAAGGCCTCTAGTTTATCTGTCAATAGTGGTCGTTTGCCTTACAAAATGAACTCATGAATTTTAGATTCCTGCAAACCCACAAAAGGCAGTTGCAAAGTCAGTAATTCCAAAATAAAATCAATAACGACATATTAAAGAATGAAACAACTAAAATACGTACTACCTTTTTCTACCTCTCTCACCCCCAACCTAAATAATAATTATTATTTAGCCTATAAAACAAACCATGATACCAGTGCATGAATGATTAGAAAACAGGAGTGATAAGTCCTTGTAATTCCAAAATGCATGATATACAGTCACATAGGAATGCCTATCAAAACAAAGTTAATATAAAATATGTAGAGATATATATAATATTTATCATATTCCAAAGTTAACAATGATTTACACACGAATTAAAGATCAAACATACCTTACAATCAAAACCCTATGTTTCAGTTCGTATATGTAGCCCAATCATAAAACCTATAAACCTACAAAACAAATAAACAAAAAACTAACAACATCTGTTAGAAAAACTAAGTAAAAACACCATGCATGCATTATAGTTTATCATATACAACGTATTAGTGTTTTAGGAATTTAGAAGGATATTAATGGTGCAAGAATTTGAAAAGAATGACATTAGGATTTTCTGGTGAGCCAGATCATTAGAGGAGATTGTGAGGAAAAAGGATATTAGGGTTCTGTAAAAAAATATATAATGAATGAATTAAGAAAAAATATATATTTAAGGAAAAGATATGTATAATAAGTTTTAAAAAAGATAATTACTTAATATAATTTTTGTAGATAAATTGTATTTAGTATATGATTCTAATATAATTATAGGCATTTATAGATTATATGCAACATAATTATCAAAATAACTTGTTGCCTAAGTGGTAAAAACACTTGTTATTTATCCAAATAACCAAGGTTCAATCCTTGCAAGACTCCTTTTTTATAAATAATTTTCGAAAATAACTATAACAAATCCAAAATTTACATAATATTTAATTAAATTAAAAAAATATTGCTTAGGTGGACAAAAATATTGCTTAGGTGGACAACTAATGATTACATGGCATTAAAATGAATTACATGGCATTGATGTGGCAATTGTGGAATAATTTATGTGTCATGCCTCCTGTTATATATAATGTGTATATATATATATATATATATATATATATATATATATGGGTTAATGTGAGATCAAGGTTAAAATTCTAAAAGTAAGACCTAACATGGACCGTTGGATCTTTTTATTTATATTAGATGAGATCAACATTAATTGAGTAGCATTATAGTAATTAAATAAGGTTTTAAGGGTATTTTGGAGAATTTATATCTAAATGTGGTCAATTTTTTTTTTTTTTTTTTAAATTTTTGCTATTATTTTATTCAAGAATCTAGTCCAGATTATTTATATAATAAACTGATACACAACTAAAAAAAAAATGAATACATCATCTGATGTACAATTCTATACACAACTTAGAAATTCAAAAACATCTGGTACATGAAGCTATTTATTATATATTCTAATTGAAGACACAATATAAAAAAAATACAAAAGATGAACTAATACATTATCGGGAATGATACATAAATTTTTACCAAACTAAAAAACTGATCCGTTTATCAATATTAGAACTTGTACACAAAAAAAGTTGTTACACTAGAACTCATCCGGGTATGAACATTAGAACTCAGACACCAAAACACCAAAACAATTGACAACATTAGTATTTTACCAAAAACACAACATAAAAGAGCCCCAAACACTGATGATGATGATGATCAACAAGAGTTGATGCTCGGCCCTGTCAACATCCACTTGTCTCTTCCTTTGTTTCTTTCTTTCAGTGGAACTCCACCATCGTTTTCTTGTGATGATGATGATGATGCTTATATGGATATGGTTCACGGAAAAATTGATATATGGTCTCATCAAGGGTTCACCGGAAAAATTGATACCATGGCGACTATATAGAGCGATATTATAACGACAAGATAAATTTGGTTTTAGTCAAAATAAGACATTAGGGTTATGATATAAATATATTGAATTTGTGAATTTCATTAGTTAATGAATTAAATATTATTGTTCTTGTGATCTTAAAAACTTTAACAATGATCTCATTTGATCCCAAATCTATCATGCTTAAAATTCTAAAAGTAAGACCCCGTATCATTGTATTTGTATTTAATGAGATTAATGTTTGATGAGTGGCATTTCAGTAAATAATACACATTTTTAAAGGTATTTTGGTCAAATATTTATTAAGAGATTATTTAATTGAAACATATTAATGAGGCCTTATTTTTTGGTTAAATATTTATTAAGATATCCTTTTAACAAATTAATATATCATTTGATACACAAGTCCTTAATATATTTACATTAATAAATACTACATTAAAAATATATTTACATTAATAAATACACGGGATTAGATGGTCATAATGTATTTATCAAATACATATAATTACATTTGGTACATTTATATTTACATTAAAGTTGGTATAACAAAATCATTAAAACAAACATAGCCTATCTCATAAACTTTTATATATATATAAAAAAAAAAAGTTAAATTGTTAATTACATAGTAAATTAATGAATTGTTATTGAATACATTTAATGAATTGGTGAATACATTTAATTGAATAGTTATTGAATACATTTAATGAATTGGTGAATTTCAAAATGTTTTCATTTAATTGTTAATTACATTTTAAATTAAACTATGTAATTAATAAATGAGACACTTGTCTTAATCTTATTGGTTTTAAGTGAGATCTCATTTGATCCCAATTGGTAAGTGATTGATGACATGATTATGGGATTCCTACAAGTGGTATTAGTCACCTAATAATGATCTACAGTTATTTTTGTGATCAAAAGATTCGAATTTTACATTTTTTCTTGAAGCCGAATTTGCCCATGTTTGCCATGTTTTTCATATATATTCGAGTTTGTTTTGGTAAATTGTTGTTTAACACTTGTTAGATAACATATTTAATAACCCTAAACACGAATTTACGTAAAAAAACAGATCAAGGGCCAAAATCGGGTCTAATTTTTCCACGTTTTTAGGGTGTTATAGTTTTCATCTCTAAATCTTACTTTTAACTCTAAATATTACATTAAACGTGTTGGGATACTAAAGTTGTTGTTTTTCAAGTTGTAATAAAGTTAATATAAAGGATTTTGAAAAAAAAAATAATAAATAAAAACTCGGGTTAAAGCGGTTAAAAAAGGACGGGTTAAAGCGGTTAAAATTTGAGGTTTTTAGAGTGTTTTTGGTGATTTGGTGTGTTTTATGTTTTCCAGATTAGAACTTCGGCTCTTGTTCTTCAACTAACTTCGGCTCCTTCAAGCCGAATTTGACCCGCACCAAATTCGGTCTCTCACCCAAATTCGGTCCTTAAACCAAATTTGGGCTTCCTACCAAATTTCGTCCCTGAATTGAATTCGGCTAAATAACCGAAGTTAACAAAACCCAAAATAATTAAAGCCGAGTTTGGTCACCGAGTTTCTTCACACCAAATTCGGATGTTCAGTTCCACCGATTTTGGTTCACCGAAATAGTTGAAGCCGAGTTGGACCTAAAACCGAAATCACTTAACCCGTAGTTGATCTAGCCGAGTTTACCTACACCGAAGTTCAAAACCGAGATTCAAAAGGCCGATTCTCCTAAGTCGAAATACAAAGCCGAGATTCAACCTAAACTTTTGAAGCCGAACGTTGACCTTCTAAAGCTGCTATTTGAACAATAGAAGCGAGATTTGAATTTTTCAAAGCCGAACTTTGACTTTTTGCGGCAAAACTTAAAATCATCATAAGTTTTGAACTGTAGCTCCGTTTTCTGCGATCTACCTGATATGAACTCTGATATGAACTCTGATATGAACTCTGATATGAACTCTGATATGAACTCTGATAGGAACTCTGATATGAACTTTGATATGAACTTTGATATGAACCCTTATGATATGATATGATTATGCTTTGACCCGTCAGATTGATACCCGAGCCAAATATGTGTTCCTAGTCGAAGGTAACTGACCGTGTCATTGATACACCAATGGCATGACTCCAGTGTGTACGAGTGATGATACACACCGTCCCCTATTATGATATGATATGATTATGAGCTCACTATATGTATATGATTTGGCCACTGGGGGGCTAGATATGATATGTTTTGAGGGATTTGATCTGTTTGGAGATATATATGGTGAATGATGTCGGGTGCAATCCGCGTCTTCACATTTTCGGGAGCTAGCTACTCCATTTGTTATTGAGGTCTCCCCTCCTATTATGTATGGTATTCCGAGGTCACCCCTCTGAATACAATGGTTACTTATGATATGATATGATATGTTCCGGGCTCGTGGTAGATTTCTGACAACCCTTACACCTTTGATATGCTATATTGTACCTTTTGTATTCCCAACGCACTATATGCTACGTTAATTGTTCATTACTCAGTACCTTTATATGACTCACTCTACTACCAAGAGATATATATTCCATTGCTTTGATCTGTCACACTCTCATTCCGTTAATTCAGACTATCGTCCATTCACGCATCGGGTTATTATATGCTTATTGAATTTGATTATGCTATTCATGTTTTATGTGACTATTGATTATCCTGCTATGATGTGATTACTATGCGGTTATCTGAGTTACCTATCTTCATATGATGATATGTGATCTCACTGTTATGTGACTCTCTGAATTGTCTGGTGACCATACTAAGGTGTAATCGATAGTTTTGTCAGTTTATTATGTGTGCTTTGTTCGGTATCTCGTGGACTATGATTATTCCGTTGTATTCTCATCTGTTTATTGTTGACCTGTCATGTTTACATTTCTGCCTATGCTACGGTTTGATTGGGTAAATGGGTCATCTTGTGACATCTGGCTTGTTAATTTGTTTAGTTGCCCTGCTAGGTCTTTAATTCATTTAATTATATCGTTTATATTGTATTCCTACTTATTACGTGTGACTGCCATGTGTTGACTGCCGTTAGTACTTTCGCTGTTATGATACTGGTTATGTTTTCAACTAAGGGTTTTGACCTGTGTGAATTGCTATGCTCACTTATTAATTAATTGCTTCCGCTTTCCTGTAGATATCTGTTTGGCTTGTATGCCTTCTGATTTCCTGAATTGATTGTATGATATATATGTTGTGTGGATGCTACGCCTGCTATGCTTGCTTATGTTTCAGTTCTTGTATGTCTGGTTTGTATGTGCTTGTTTATATGTCGTCGATGCTTTGCTTTGTTTCGTTCTCCTTGTTATCTGTTCTGTTTGGATATCTGTATAATTGTGTTCTGCAGGATCCTCCTTGACTCATCGTTTCCCTTTTATTGCGACCTTGTTATCAGCTTCCTTATTTCATTTCGCATTTCTGATTTTATTTAGCTTTCATTTTGTTATATCTGTTCACTGGGCTTTTTAAGCTCAGCCGTATTTCTTTTCCTGCGGCAGGTTATAGATTTGAAGATGGGCTTTGATGGGATGAGAGTTGGATTATCTGAGTGGACCAACCCTAGTTACCTTTCTAGTTGGACTTATTTTGGCGGGCTATTGTTTTGAAAATTTGGTTTATTTTAGACATTTTGATTCTTTAATTTCCTTGTAAATCTTTTGTTTAAATGACTTGGTACGTTATTCTTTAAGACTTTCGCTTGAAGAATTTTATTTGTATGTTCGATATGACACCGTAATGTGACACTTCTACCCTTGTCGGGTTGGGGTGTTACAATTATGGTATCGAGCCCGGTTTCGTCTTGTTGACCTTAGGATTGACCTGTGAGGACTGGGTAGACATTAGGCTTCCGTGCGTTCGATCTCTTTCGATTCCTATTGATTGTCGTTCAGATTTGACATCGATATTCTTTTGTCTTCGCCGATTTGACCTTCTCCTTTTCGCATTTGATTTTGTTTGTTTACCTTCGCCCATTTGTTTGTCGATCGTTTAGATGAAGACTACTCATGGAACCGAAGATGATGGTGCCGACCTTGCACTACTGCAACAATTTCTGGAGAGGTTCGTGAAGCAGAAGCCGCAACCAATCGTGATGTTGCCGGAGACATCAAGATGCTGCTGGAGGGAGCTGGACGGATCAACCAAAGGCGCAAAGACGGAGACAAGATTCAACGGTGGTGAGGAGATTCATCTATTTCACATGATTGGGCGCGACCTGTGTTACTCCGATTTGTTTGTCATGCGTTGTGGCGGTTTGATATTTTGCTATGTGATTTTGATCGGCATTGCTTTTCTTTGATTTGTTCAGAACTCGGTTTGAATCGTGAAGTTTCATCGTCTAGCATTTTGGTCTTATCTCAGCTTTGTATTTGAATCGTCAGTAATGAGTTATGAGGAACCGTTTCGAGCAAGTTGGTGGCCTTCTTTCTTTTCTGGTATGGTAAGTTGGTTTGATGTATTATATGTTGCATGTTTGTGAATCTGGTCTGCTTTGGTTTGTGCTTACTACCTGTATGTTATTTGTTTTGATGTCATATTGGTTATGTGATTTGTCATGACCAGAGACAGAATATGGTGACAATAAGGACTTGTTATGTGATGCAAGTATTATGACGCCTGATCACCGTGATAATACCGAGATCATATAATTTGAACTTATTGAAATTGTGCGACGTCTTGGGAAATGCCTGGGGTTGGTACGTGAATGGACTATGACCTATATCCGTTATTTGTCGACCCACATGTTCATTTGAAATTCTGCACTCTTTGTGAGATTCTCATTGACATCCGTTACGTATAAGTTTGGTACGCTTTGGAAACCGAAATCGGTATGATTGGTGTGGAAATATGGATTGCTACGTCTGCCTTTAAACTCGTACGTCTCTCGAGTACTTCGACTTCAATTTTCGAGGACTAAAATTTTCTTTTTAGAGGGGAAGAGTTGTAAAACCCTAAAAATCTCAAACGCGTAAATGACACTTTTACCCTTCGACTTAATAATTATGTAAACTCGGAAAACACGTCAACATCATTTAACATTATACCTTATAAATAACTTGTGCAAATAAATGAAAGTATTTAACTTATGTTACTAAGTAAATGTACACAAATAAAATAAACTCTAAGTTACCAAACATGTTACATTATGTACACAATTAACTTGGACTACAAAGGAGACTACATACACTTGGAAAGATAAGCTTGGAAAGTCAAATGAATTGGTCTCCCTCCCCCTTGGTGGCCGGCCTCAATCCCTCTCCTCATTATTAACCATATCAAATTTTATTATTTCATTTACACATTTCCATTTCATTCAAAAACACACCAAGTAAACCCTAGATCTATTTTCTTTCACATAGTGGCGGAAACCTTTATTTTTCTTCATTCCATCCGAAAATCAAAGAAGCAAGGTGTTCCTAGGAGGCTTGTGATCGTGTGTGATTGATTGGTGGGCGTTGGATCGTGTTTGGTTGAAGGAAGCTAGGCCGTGGGTTTGGTTTCTAGGTCGTGGGGTTGTGAAAGCCAAGAGAGGCTTGGTTTTGATCGTGGTGGTTTAATTCTTGTTTCCTTGTCACGTACACGCTACTAGGGTAACGTATCATCATCTCACGTCTTCTCTTTTTTTTGTTTTCTTATTCAATTCGTGGCCATGGATATCTTTTCTAGGGCTTGTTATACGAAAAATATGTTACATGAATTAAGGAATATGTTGTCACATGAAATGATAAAATGGACTACATAAAATCATGACTCTAAACATGTATGAATCGAATGATATGTGGCATGTAAATATGAATACGAAACTGAATTTGGGTTCCCTTATATGTCGACATATATGTATTGTATTAAAGGGTTTAATGAGCTTGTGAAACTATGCGATATATTATGTGATAAATGGAATCGATAACGAATGATTTACGAACTTGTTTTGGTCTTTGTGTGGGGCGTATAATCTGAGTTGGGGGAGGGATGTCTCGACCTAAAAATGGATATCTCATAGGAGTTGTGTAATCTTGTGATAATCAAGTCTACATGTGTTAAAACCTATAAGTAATCATAATCAAAAACTAGGGTTTTATATCACATGATTTAATAAAGTTAAGGGGTTGTTTTATAAATTATGAAACTTGATAGATTAACTTGTTAATATAGTAACTAAATGGATTAATGAGTAAAATGAGTAAAACTTGCTATATTTACACTTTTAACCCTAAACTTTGCAATATTGACATTTTAAACCCTAAACTTTTATAACTTGTCATAAATGATCCTTACATCATAATAACACTCATTTTCACTATTTAACTTAAGATAAGTAACTAAACCTGCTAATTATGGAAACCTGATAATTATGGAAAGTTGCTAAATATGGAAACCTGCTATTTATGGAAAGTTACTAAAAATAGAAAGTTGCCTAAAATAGAAAGTACTTAAAATGGAAAGATTACTAAAAGTGGAAACCTGCTAAAAATAGAAAGCCGTCTTAAACTAGTGATCTGATTCTTATAGAACGTTATCTAATTCTTAGGTTCCGGACGGCGGCATTGATTCATCGTGTGACTTACGTTTCTATTTTACTTGCTTCGATTGAGGTACAGATATTCTGACCTTACTCTTAAGGTTTCTCATGATTCGTATACATCTTTCGATACTAGCTTGAACTGTTATGCTTTACTCTAAGCCTCCTTATTAGGGCTTCCCTATGACTTTGCTATGCTCCTCTGATATGAACTCGATATGAACTCGATATGAACTCGATATGAACTCGATAGGAACTCGATATGAACTTTGATATGAACTTTGATATGAACCCTTATGATATGATATGATTATGATTTGACCCGTCAGATTGATACCCGAGCCAAATATGTGTTCCTAGTCAGGAAGGTAACCTGACCGTGTCATTGATGCACCAATGGCATGACTCCAGGTGTATGAGTAATGATACACACCGTCCCCTATGATGATATGATATGATTATGAGCTCACTATATGTATATGATTTGGCCACTGGGGGCGTATGGATGCATCCTAGATATGATATGTTTTGAGGGATTTGATCTGTTTGGAGATATATATGGTGAATGATGTCGGGTGCAATCCGCGTCTTCACATTTCCGAGAGCTAGCTACTCCATTTGTTACTGAGGTCTCCCCTCCTATTATGTATGGTATTCCGAGGTCACCCCTCTGAATACAATGGTTACTTATGATATGATATGATATGTTCCGGGCTCGTGGTAGATTTCTGACAACCCTTACACCTTTGATATGCTATATTGTACCTTTTGTATTCCCAACGCACTATATGCTACGTTAATTGTTCATTACTCAGTACCTTTATATGACTCACTCTACTACCAAGATATATATATTCCATTGCTTTGATCTGTCACACTCTCATTCTGTTAATTCAGACTATCGTTCCATTCACGTACCGGGTTATTATATGCTTATTGAATTTGATTATGCTATTCATGTTTTATGTGACTATTGATTATCCTGCTATGATGTGATTACTATGCGGTTATCCGAGTTACCTATCTTCATATGATGATATGTGATCTCACCGTTATGTGACTCTCTCAATTGTCCGGTGACCATACTAAGGTGTAATCGATAGTTTTGTCAGTTTATTATGTGTGCTTTGTTCGGTATCTCGTGGACTATGATTATTCCGTTGTATTCTCATCTGTTTATTGTTGACTGTCATGTTTACATTCTGCCTATGCTACGGTTTGATTGGGTAAATGGGTCATCTTGTGACATCTGGCTTGTTAATTTGTTTAGTTGCCCCGCTAGGTCTTTAATTCATTTAATTATATCATTTATATTGTATTCCTACTTATTACGTAGACCGCCATGTGTTGACCGCCGTTAGTACTTCCGTTATGATCGGTTATGTTTTCAACTAAGGGTTTTGACCTTTGTGAATTGCTATGCTCACTTATTAATTAATTGCTTCCGCTTTCCTGTAGATATCCGTTTGGCTTGTATGCCTTCTGATTCCTGAATTGATTGTATGATATATATGTTGTGTGGATGCTACGCCTGCTATGCTTGCTTATGTTTCAGTTCTTGTATGTCTGGTTTGTATGTGCTTGTTTATATGTCGTCGATGCTTTGCTTTGTTTCGCTCTCCTTGTTATCCGTTCGTTTGGATATCCAGATAATTGTGTTCTGCAGGATCCTCCTTGACTCATCGTTCCCTTTATTGCGACCTTGTTATCGCCTTCCTTATTTCATTTCGCATTTCTGATTTTATTTAGCTTTCATTTTGTTATATCTGTTCACTGGGCTTTTAAGCTCACCGCATTTCTTTTCATGCGTGTTTTAGATTTGAAGATGGGCTTTGATGGGCTGAGAGTTGGATTATCTGAGTGGACTAACCCTAGTTACCTTTCTAGTTGGACTTATTTTGGCGGGCTATTGTTTTGAAATTTTGGTTTATTTTAGACATTTTGATTCTTTAATTTCCTTGTAAATCTTTTGTTTAAATGACTTGGTACGTTATTCTTTAAGACTTCCGCTTGAAGAATTTTATTTGTATGTTCTGATATGACACCAGAATGTGACACTTCTACCCTTGTCGGGTTGGGGTGTTATAGGAGAGGATGGGAACTTCTAGTGAGAGAAAGTAAGGTAATATTATGAAGCTCCATCCTTTGCCTTGTGAAGTAAAGGGTATTTATAGTATCTTACAAATACGCCACCTACTGGCTGTGGATCAGGTATAAAATTGGTAAAGACCTGTCCGTCCTCCATTGTATTACCTAACTAAGTACTAAACATAACTAAACGACTAAGACTACAAGCTTTCTAATGCTTACACATACTTGAGGTGACCGACTATTTAACAATGTCACAATTCTCAATTTCCGGTCATTTCTCATATTTCCTATTTCATCGTTTATCATAAACTAGGTTTACAAGTATCAAATTCGCGTAACCTTAGGGGTTTAGCTGCGAATTCATGAACAATCATCAAGGACATTTCATATAGACTAGGTTTAGTCTACATATCATTAGCATCATTATCATCATATTAGTTCATGCATGGTTTTGCATTTTTCATTAAACGTATAATTTCATATTAAATAAACGCTATCGCGTAATTAATTATTTTGAACATTTGATCCGATGCTTCCAAAAAAAAAAAAAATTATCCCGATATATTTTTATACTCATATTAAGATTATAAAAATAATATTATTAGTTCACCCGGTGTTTTAAATTTATTTTGTATATAAATTGTTATATTTATATAATTACGACGGTTTTCTTAAAAACTACACGATAATTATTATTTCACTCAAATTTTGCAAGAAATGTATTTTTATAATTTTTATGACTTCAATATGTTTTATTTTGATCCGTTAAAATTTATTTTTAGTTAATGCTACCCTACAAGCTTAAATATTTACACAAGTTACTAGTTATCTTTAAATAATTACACATTATCTCTACACATCTATATTTAAAAAAAAAATGTATTAACTAACTCACAAACCCCCTTGTCGACACAAGGGGGATGAGTCACTTATTTTTTCACAAAATATCTACTTCTAAATAACTTTAATTCATATTATACTTCAAAATCTACACATACATACCAAAAACTCAAGGTGTAAAAGATTTTCCTCTCTTCTTCCCTTCTCCATTGTGACCGGCCACCATTGAAGCTCCAAGAGGAAACCATAAAAATTTTGCTAGTCAAGTTCAAAACAATCTAGACACACTCTTAGTTAAGGTTTTGAAATAAAAACCTATGGTGTTAGGATTAACCTTTGTTCACTTCACCTCATCAAGTTACTAGTAAGCATCTCATATTCATGTTCATCTTTCATATTTATTTTATGTTCATTTCATCATACTTGATAAAAACATGCAAGTCATATTGATGTTTATACCACTTTTTATTGTTTTTAAGAGTTATATATATATAATTATCATCCTATAATTACTCCTTGAAATATATCACTTTTGGTGATGTCTAGGAACCCATGACACCCTAATAAGGTGTATGGTAGGATTAGAATAGCTTCGGAGTTGGTTTGAATTGGTTAGAATCAATGTTTTGAAAGGCTCAAGGCGCACTAAGGCGCGAAGGGGACCAAAGAGCCTCAAGGCGAGGCGCATACCAAGGCGCGGGATTCATGAATACGAGGCGCACTAAATACATTAAGTTTTTTTATAATATATGTGACAAATTATGTAGCTTAAATAACACAAAATAACATTAAATACTTAATACATGACACATATAGCCATTATAAAGATTAAAATGGATCAGTTGTCACTTCTCAAATGGATCAACTCTTTGGCTTGATGAACTACATATAGATTAAAATCCATATTAGACTAAATATGCTTATGTCCTACACTTGCAGACTTACTTCTAACAAAGTTCACAATTTAACCCAAATATCAAGCAAGCAACATATTAATATTCAAGGCATAATGCAAATCATACAAATACTCACCCTATAATGTGATGCATGAAGATAAAATAAACTTATGACATTATTTACAATTCAATAAAATAAACAATCAATAAAAATCAGTTCAAGTTATCAACTTATGACGTGAGAGATTACATATTTGTAAAATGATCAGAATCTATAGTTACCCACTTGATTGTGTGTTTTAGTTCTTTTCCAAATTAGGGTTATTAGATATAACTTAAAAGGCTCATGTATATAACTTATAAAGCTCATGTATCTTATCTTAATATTTAGAAAACAGCCCCAAAACCTGTTACATCTCCGAGGCTAAAAAGCCCCAAGGCAAAGCAAAGGCGCAAAAGACCAAGGCGCTGCGCTTTTATGGGATTCATGCATGTCGTGAGCCTCGATCCGAAAAAATCCCTAGAGCTTGAGCCTTGAGCGAGGCGCGGCTAGGCGCGCCTCAAGGCTCGCTTTTTAAAACTATGGTTAGAATAGGTTTTGCGCGAGAAAAACTCATTTCGACAAGTTTAATTAAGGGTCTGTCCATATTTTTGAATTCTGGAAATTTCGACAGTGATTAAAAATTATTGGACTAGATATTTAGAAAATATACTTTAAAACGAAAACGTGGCCGCTTGAACGGGTTAAAACGGAGCTATAACGAAAAAGTTATGCTATTTTCAAGTTTGACGACGAAAACTATTAATTTCAGAAATTTCAGCATGTTACTATCACTTTTTACGAGTAAAAAATGAGGCTTAAGCGTTATTAAATGTGTCGACTTATCAAAAATATATTAGTATACTTTAATACGAATCTAAGGATGTAGAAAACGTAGAAAACGGACTTGTAACGATTAAATTACACGCGTTAAACAAAGTTGCCGTAACTTTATTATATAAGCAAAAATTAATATATTTCTATTAGACACATACTACGGCAACGAAGGACCATGTTGAGGGTCGTTTTTATATAATTACGACGGTTTTCTTAAAAACTGCACGATAATTATTATTTCACTCAAATTTTGCAAGAAATGTATTTTTATAATTTTTATGACCTCAATATGTTTTATTTTGATCCGTTAAAATTTATTTTTAGTTAATGCTACCCTACAAGCTTAAATATTTACACAAGTTACTAGTTATCTTTAAATAATTACACATTATCTCTACACATCTATATTTAAAAAAAAAATGTATTAACTAACTCACAAACCCCCTTGTCGACACAAGGGGGATGAGTCACTTAATTTTTCACAAAATATCTACTTCTAAATAACTTTTATTCATATTATACTTCAAAATCTACACATACATACCAAAAACTCAAGGTGTAAAAGATTTTCCTCTCTTCTTCCCTTCTCCATTGTGACCGGCCACCATTGAAGCTCCAAGAGGAAACCATAAAAATTTTGCTAGTCAAGTTCAAAACAATCTAGACACACTCTTAGTTAAGGTTTTGAAATAAAAACCTAGGGTGTTAGGATTAACCTTTGTTCACTTCACCTCATCAAGTTACTAGTAAGCATCTCATATTCATGTTCATCTTTCATATTTATTTTATGTTCATTTCATCATACTTGATAAAAACATGCAAGTCATATTGATGTTTATACCACTTTTTATTGTTTTTAAGAGTTATATATATATATATATAATTATCATCCTATAATTACTCCTTGAAATATATCACTTTTGGTGATGTCTAGGAACCCATGACACCCTAAGAAGGTGTATGGTAGGATTAGAATAGCTTCGGAGTTGGTTTGAATTGGTTAGAATAGGTTTTGCGCGAGAAAAACTCATTTCGACAAGTTTAATTAAGGGTCAGTCCATATTTTTGAATTCTGGAAATTTCGACAGTGAGTAAAAATTATTGGCCTAGATATTTAGAAAATATACTTTAAAACGAAAACGTGGCCGCTTGAACGGGTTAAAACGAGCTATAACGAAAAAGTTATGCTATTTTCAAGTTTGACGACGAAAACTATTAATTTCAGAAATTTCAGCATGTTACTATCACTTTTTACGAGTAAAAAATGAGGCTTAAGCGTTATTAAATGTGTCGACTTATCAAAAATATATTAGTATACTTTAATACGAATCTAAGGATGTAGAAAACGTAGAAAACGGACTTGTAACGATTAAATTACACGCGTTAAACAAAGTTGCCGTAACTTTATTATATAAGCAAAAATTAATATATTTCTATTAGACACATACTACGGCAACGAAGGACCATGTTGAGGGTCGTTTTTAACATGGATGTAGTACTTTTTATAAAATGATGTCTTCTAGTAAAAGTAAGTTCGCCAAGCAAATTTTCCAAAATGTCCAACCGTCATTGCGGAGTTGTAATGAACAAAATACGGTCACTTAAACTTTGCCGAAAACCACCCTTAAACAATATTTTGGACACAAGTACCATATTTAACCTATATTTTTCTACATGATCGATACCTCTAGGATGAAAACTTTAATGCTAAAACTTTGAGATAATGATACAAGCTTCCCAAAACCGTTGAGTTTGTTTCCTAACACTCGATGTGCACCATTTTATGACTAGCTTTTCAAGGCCGTTTATTCGCTTTCATGAAATTTTCAATGACATTATTTTACGACGAAAAGTTATAATTTCATAATAAATCACTAAATGATTATCGTAGGATATTGTTTCAACGTAAATACTTGGAAAGTAATTTATAAATTGTCAAGACGTTATAAGATTATTTTTCGACGATAAACTTTATTTTCAAAAGTGTACAAGTGGTATGGATATCATATGAGTTTGCATGCACGACATTGTTTCATGACTTATATTAGAGCATATCATTCATATTAGGTTGCGGATAGAGATCGCACCTCATTTCAGTGTATCTACTTTTGTCATCATAAACATTGCACCAGGTGAGTTCGTAGCCCCACTTTTACTCGTTAATTGTTTTATAAACTCTTCGGGGGAGATACATGCTCAACTACTTGCTTTTACTTTACATTTATATGAACTTAAATATCTTTTGTTCCACTCTATGTGCGCGTAAGTAGATTATGCTCGAACTAAATTGATCACTATGTTATGAACGCTATTAGTTGAAACACTTTCCTTGATTTTGAACTCTTCGACATGTATATTTGAACTCTTTTAAATTGATTCGGACCCTTTAACATATAAGTGAACACTTTGGACTTGATTTGAACTTTTTGACATATAGTTGAACTCTTTTAACCTGTAAAGGACCCTTTTGATATATGTTAAACTTGTTTGACGTGATTTTGAACGCTTCGACTATCTTGAACCCTTTTGATATTATTCGGGCTCTTTGACTGTTCTGAACTTTTGAACTCGACTTAAATCTTTGAACTTAACTACGAACTTTTGAACGGAACTCTTGAACTTAAATACAAACTTATGACTTGTTTGAACTTATTGAACCGTACGTGTTATGACCTTGACCTAAAGTCTCCCATGTTCGGAGCATCACTATAAAGTCTCCCATGTTCGGAGCATCACTATAAAGTCTCCCTTGTTTCGAGTAACCTAAAGCCTCCCAGGTCCGGAGCAGAGCGTCTCACTATGTTACGGAGCGTTCTCAAAAATTCTCGCCTTAATGGTGGAGTGTGCAAAGTCTCCCTATGTGAACGGAGCAATACCAATTCTCGCCTTATCGGTGGAGTGTGCAAATTCTCCCATGTTCGGACTGTTCTTAATTGTATATAATAGTTGTATGATGTACTGTTCGTACATTCGCATTGTTAGTCTCCTATTAGTAGGTAGTATGGATAGCGCTATTAGAGGTCGGCCAACCTCTCGTCCACTATGTTACGGGACGTATATTATTTATTCTAGGGGCTTTGCCTGGCATACATTATTATATACGTGGTGCAATATTGTGAATTATTATGGTAACTTATACTCGACTATTAGACACACTATATTTTGTGCAATGGGTTGTGAACACACAGGTTGCAATTTTTGTATGGGCGGAACTTGGAACTGAGTGGATTTACAATGCCTTTGCTTTGAGAACTCATTTGACCTCGTGTGCTTGAACATAAACTAGACATACTACTTTTGGCAGTGGATTGTGATCACACAGGTTGCAAGTTTTGTATGGGCGGAACTTGGAACTGAGTGGATTTACGATGCCTTTGCTTTGTGGACTATTCTAATTGACCAAAACTTTGCCTTTGTTGCATGAACGCTCTTTAAAAGCTTTACTTGTTAAACAAACTCTATGAACTCACTCAACTATTGTGTTGACACTTTTAGCATGTTTTATCTCAGGTATCTAAGGCATTCACTTCATGGCATGCATGTGGACTTATCATAGAGTCGCGGTGTCGAAGCGTCTCACATATATTTTATGCACTTAACTATCGTTTGATTTTAACAAACTCATTTTGGTATATTGGAAATATTTTGGGACCTTTGTTTTGTAAACTCTGATTATTTTACTTAATCAAACGATATTTTCAAAACGACACTTTAGGTCGTTCGATATAACTGTAACTTTGATGCTATGACAGTCATCCCCCAGGAATTCCATTCCGCTGCAAAAATAGGTAATTTGGGGGTGTGACAGATTGGTATCAGAGAATCGGTTATAGAGAACTAGGTTGCATCATTGACCCTAGACTATAACTACATCATCATAGCATCTCATCATATCATTATAAGTGCATACTCATTATACATGCGGACTTATGACTCAACACCCAACATCATATGAGTCGATTAGTCCAAGCATTGCATAGTTACTCCTAAATTATACATAGCCTGATCACCTATGTCTAATTCAGGAAGAATCATGCAATGAAGGGAGTAGTAGTCTCATATGTGTAAGCAATTTCGTAATCGAGCCAAATTTTCAAAAAATTTTCTTCAAACCACTTGTTTCCAGTTTGATCCGAGTGATAGTTCTTGTTTGATGAGTTGCAAGGATCAAGCTAGAAACAAGTTGTTACCTAAACCGATTTAGCCTAATCATATGACAGTTCTTGTTTAATGAGTTGTGGGATTAAGTAAAAATCGGTTACCTAAAAGTCTTTTGAGGGTTTTGCTCGAGAATGGGAAAGCTTGGTTCATCAAACCTAACCATAGGAGAGCATGTCTTTAGAATGGGATATGGTCACGATAGTATAAGAACGTACCTAGTTGGATGAGGAACCCATATGCATGAGCATTGACATGATCATTTAGACTATTCGTACGAGCATGAACTTTTAGAACCTTTGTCGCGGTTCGGACTATAGTATCAATAATTGAATCACGAGGACGTGATTCCTCTAACCGGGGAAGAATGTCACAATTCTCAATTTCCGGTCATTTCTCATATTTCCTATTTCATCGTTTATCATAAACTAGGTTTACAAGTATCAAATTCGCGTAACCTTAGGGGTTTAGCTGCGAATTCATGAACAATCATCAAGGACATTTCATATAGACTAGGTTTAGTCTACATATCATTAGCATCATTATCATCATATTAGTTCATGCATGGTTTTGCATTTTTCATTAAACGTATAATTTCATATTAAATAAACGCTATCGCGTAATTAATTATTTTGAACATTTGATCCGATGCTTCCAAAAAAAAAAAATTATCCCGATATATTTTTATACTCATATTAAGATTATAAAAATAATATTATTAGTTCACCCGGTGTTTTAAATTTATTTTGTATATAAATTGTTATATTTATATAATTACGACGGTTTTCTTAAAAACTACACGATAATTATTATTTCACTCAAATTTTGCAAGAAATGTATTTTTATAATTTTTATGACTTCAATATGTTTTATTTTGATCCGTTAAAATTTATTTTTAGTTAATGCTACCCTACAAGCTTAAATATTTACACAAGTTACTAGTTATCTTTAAATAATTACACATTATCTCTACACATCTATATTTAAAAAAAAAATGTATTAACTAACTCACAAACCCCCTTGTCGACACAAGGGGGATGAGTCACTTAATTTTTCACAAAATATCTACTTCTAAATAACTTTTATTCATATTATACTTCAAAATCTACACATACATACCAAAAACTCAAGGTGTAAAAGATTTTCCTCTCTTCTTCCCTTCTCCATTGTGACCGGCCACCATTGAAGCTCCAAGAGGAAACCATAAAAATTTTGCTAGTCAAGTTCAAAACAATCTAGACACACTCTTAGTTAAGGTTTTGAAATAAAAACCTAGGGTGTTAGGATTAACCTTTGTTCACTTCACCTCATCAAGTTACTAGTAAGCATCTCATATTCATGTTCATCTTTCATATTTATTTTATGTTCATTTCATCATACTTGATAAAAACATGCAAGTCATATTGATGTTTATACCACTTTTTATTGTTTTTAAGAGTTATATATATATAATTATCATCCTATAATTACTCCTTGAAATATATCACTTTTGGTGATGTCTAGGAACCCATGACACCCTAAGAAGGTGTATGGTAGGATTAGAATAGCTTCGGAGTTGGTTTGAATTGGTTAGAATAGGTTTTGCGCGAGAAAAACTCATTTCGACAAGTTTAATTAAGGGTCTGTCCATATTTTTGAATTCTGGAAATTTCGACAGTGAGTAAAATTATTGGCCTAGATATTTAGAAAATATTCTTTAAAACGAAAACGTGGCCGCTTGAACGGGTTAAAACGGAGCTATAACGAAAAAGTTATGCTATTTTCAAGTTTGACGACGAAAACTATTAATTTCAGAAATTTCAGCATGTTACTATCACTTTTTACGAGTAAAAAATGAGGCTTAAGCGTTATTAAATGTGTCGACTTATCAAAAATATATTAGTATACTTTAATACGAATCTAAGGATGTAGAAAACGTAGAAAACGGACTTGTAACGATTAAATTACACGCGTTAAACAAAGTTGCCGTAACTTTATTATATAAGCAAAAATTAATATATTTCTATTAGACACATACTACGGCAACGAAGGACCATGTTGAGGGTCGTTTTTAACATGGATGTAGTACTTTTTATAAAATGATGTCTTCTAGTAAAAGTAAGTTCGCCAAGCAAATTTTCCAAAATGTCCAACCGTTCGTCAAGCGGAGTTGTAATGAATAAAATACGGTCACTTAAACTTTGCCGAAAACCACCCTTAAACAATATTTTGGACACAAGTACCATACTTAACCTATATTTTTCTACATGATCGATACCTCTAGGATGAAAACTTTAATGCTAAAACTTTGAGATAATGATACAAGCTTCCCAAAACCGTTGAGTTTGTTTCCTAACACTCGATGTGCACCATTTTATGACTAGCTTTTCAAGGCCGTTTATTCGCTTTCATGAAATTTTCAATGACATTATTTTACGACGAAAAGTTATAATTTCATAATAAATCACTAAATGATTATCGTAGGATATCGTTTCAACGTAAATACTTGGAAAGTAATTTATAAATTGTCAAGACGTTATAAGATTATTTTTCGACAATAAACTTTATTTTCAAAAGTGTACAAGTGGTATGGATATCATATGAGTTTGCATGCGCGACATTGTTTCATGACTTATATTAGAGCACATCATTCATATTAGGTTGCGGATAGAGATCGCACCTCATTTTAGTGTATCTACTTTTGTCATCATAAACATTGCACCAGGTGAGTTCGTAGCCCCACTTTTACTCGTTTAATTGTTTTATAAACTCTTCGGGGGAGATACATGCTCAACTACTTGCTTTTACTTTACATTTATATGAACTTAAATATCTTTTGTTCCACTCTATGTGCGCGTAAGTAGATTATGCTCGAACTAAATTGATCACTATGTTATGAACGCTATTAGTTGAAACACTTTCCTTGATTTTGAACTCTTCGACATGTATATTTGAACTCTTTTAAATTGATTCGGACCCTTTAACATATAAGTGAACACTTTGGACTTGATTTGAACTTTTTGACATATAGTTGAACTCTTTTAACCTGTAAAGGACCCTTTTGATATATGTTAAACTTGTTTGACGTGATTTTGAACGCTTCGACTATCTTGAACCCTTTTGATATTATTCGAGCTCTTTGACTGTTCTGAACTTTTGAACTCGACTTAAATCTTTGAACTTAACTACGAACTTTTGAACGGAACTCTTGAACTTAAATACAAACTTATGACTTGTTTGAACTTATTGAACCGTACGTGTTATGACCTTGACCTAAAGTCTCCCATGTTCGGAGCATCACTATAAAGTCTCCCATGTTCGGAGCATCACTATAAAGTCTCCCTTGTTCGGAGCAACCTAAAGCCTCCCCGGTCCGGAGCAGAGCGTCTCACTATGTTACGGAGCGTTCTCAAAAATTCTCGCCTTAATGGTGGAGTGTGCAAAGTCTCCCTATGTGAACGGAGCAATACCAATTCTCGCCTTATCGGTGGAGTGTGCAAATTCTCCCATGTTCGGAGTGTTCTTAATTGTATATAATAGTTGTATGATGTACTGTTCGTACATTCGCATTGTTAGTCTCCTATTAGTAGGTAGTATGGATAGCGCTATTAGAGGTCGGCCAACCTCTCGTCCACTATGTTACGGGACGCATATTATTTATTCTAGGGGCTTTGCCTGGCATACATTATTATATACGTGGTGCAATATTGTGAATTATTATGGTAACTTATACTCGACTATTAGACACACTATATTTTGTGCAATGGGTTGTGAACACACAGGTTGCAATTTTTGTATGGGCGGAACTTGGAACTGAGTGGATTTACAATGCCTTTGCTTTGAGAACTCATTTGACCTCGTGTGCTTGAACATAAACTAGACATACTACTTTTGGCAGTGGATTGTGAACACACAGGTTGCAAGTTTTGTATGGGCGGAACTTGGAACTGAGTGGATTTACGATGCCTTTGCTTTGTGGACTATTCTAATTGACCAAAACTTTGCCTTTGTTGCATGAACGCTCTTTAAAAGCTTTACTTGTTAAACAAACTCTATGAACTCACTCAACCATTGTGTTGACACTTTTAGCATGTTTTATCTCAGGTATCTAAGGCATTCACTTCATGGCATACATGTGGACTTATCATAGAGTCGCGGTGTCGAAGCGTCTCACATATATTTTATGCACTTAACTATCGTTTGATTTTAACAAACTCATTTTGGTATATTGGAAATATTTTGGGACCTTTATTTTGTAAACTCTGATTATTTTACTTAATCAAACGATATTTTCAAAACGACACTTTAGGTCGTTCGATATAGCTGTAACTTTGATGCTATGACAGTCATCCCCCAGGAATTCCATTCCGCTGCAGAAACAGGTAATTTGGGGGTGTGAAAAACAATCTCCCCCTAAGGTAGGTAACCTCAATTACAAATATATATTACACTTTGAGTTCTAGCATTCTATGACACGCTCTTTACTTTGTAGCTCGTAATCTTTGATTCTTTAAAGTCCGCATGCTTTGTACTTTCAGTGGAGGTCTTTAACTGATCCATGACTTGGTTATTCTTTGACCTTCTTAGAGATCATCAGCCACCGTAAATCTCTTGGCTCATCCTTTGTTGTGTTGCTTTCATTTGATGTTTGTGACTTTTGGACCGACATGCTCACAGTTTTGGATCATGACATCTTTTCATTAGAGTTGCGGAAGCTTCGTAGGATCATGATACTTGTATCAGCGCAGCGGAAGCATGGCATGATGATATCAGAGCAAAAGTAGCATGATGTGCACTTATCATGATTTATTTAGACGTGAGTGTGATGTGTGAGCATGTGGTTATGGATTGACTTCCCAAATTCCGATCAGTTGCAACCGTCTGATGTTCCTGCAAACAACAATTAGCAATAAAACACACGAAAGTGTCTTTGTTCACTTTCGTTGAATACGGTTGCAAGAACCACGGTTCCCCATTGATCAGTATAAATACTGCCTGTGATCAGGTAGAATTCCTAAGAATCTCCTTGACAGGGTTTCGCAGCTTGATCTAGCCGTTCTCAAACCGAAGCGTCCCAAAGCAGACAAAACGGAGTGAGTGAACCGGCGAATTGAGACTCATTGATCGATGAAAAATTGATTTGAAAAACAATCGCGTATTGCTTAAGAGAAAGATTTTTGCAATACGACGAAGGTTTATGAGAAAGATCAATTTTCAATCATAAATACCCTTTTTATTTGAAAATTAATACACAGTCGATGTACTAGAGAAAAGAATGTAGCGCACATCGAATGGATTTTCAAAAGTATTCGTCAATCCATTTTCCGGACCAAGGTTGATTCAAGATTGAATCACCCCATTGTTTCTATCCAGTTGTCACAAGTTTGATTCTTGAAGAATCTCACATGTCACCCACCAAGAGCTTGTTTTATGTTGGCTCTAGAAGGAATTCCATTTTCATCGTGAATATTTATCATATCACTCGGATGTTCTGGCAAATACCACAAGGATAATGCATAGGACTCTCAATATGTATAATCTTACTTTCCATATTGTGTGAAACAAAAAGTCTTCATGAATTGTGTGTCCTAATGAGATTTATGGATGATCTTTTGGCTCTAGACTCAATTGTGCACTTTGGTTTCCTGAGCGGAGACTAGGGAGAAGGTCTTTTTCTTCAATATCAATTATCTCTAAGAGAAAGCCGATAGATTATGTAGGTTCCCTGTGAGAATGAAACAAGTCATTTTAAGAGAACTTGAGTGGCTTAGGAAGTTTAGTGCAGGTCCATGACGTCTTGTCTTCAATACCAGCGTTACCTTAGTAACCACCAGTAGCATATGTATTGAACCCGGTTTCTGCCCCAAGGTTGAATTATTAGAGGCCTATTTCTTTTCACCCTTTTCACTTTTCATTTCTTTTTTATTCTTCAACCCCTTCAGTGCTTACCGAGACTTTATTACTAGAATCTTGTTGGGTTTATTCCAGTTCTAGCTCTATCTCAGTCGGCACTCTTCCCTTATTCTCACTTTTCTCATTTTTTCATCATACCTAAGGACTTCTACACTATCTAGTGGATTGTTCCTGGGTAGATCCCTCCGGCTCTGGCGGGATCATGGGAACTAATACCTAACCTTACCATCCTTATAACTCCAATGCATAAGGTAAAATGGTCGGTCTTTTAGTACAGTTCTTTCCGCCTTTGAAACCAAATGATAATCATTTTGAAAATCAATCAAGGTACTTGTGATGTAATATCAAAGCATTTTGTACCTCAATTGTTTTTTATTTTTCATAAATGATCCCCCTCAACATGTGCATTGTCTTTTGAAATCATTTGGCACATGGAGGAAGGAGTGATTGTTTGAGACAAATGTTGTTGAGTCAGAAATGACAAATTTGGAAAATAGCAGTATGGTCTCACAACAACAATTACCCTTTTATCAAATTTAATATTTAAATCACAATCTCTCCCTCGATCAAAGACTCAGTGTTTAACTCGTAGTCTTTGGAGTATAATCCAAAACATTTGGGGGAAAGATGTGGCTTTCTTTAAAGATTTTACTTATAAGGAACATTTAATCGCTCCCCCTCAATATGTGCATCGATATTTGAAAGAGTTTTGCACATATTAGAGAGAACCAACACTTTGAGTTAAAACTTTGGTTTTAGATAAATGCTCCCCCTTAACATGTGCATAGAAAATTTGAAATCGTTGGCACATGTAGGAAGGAGCGTCTTTTATTACTTTTCTAAAATACTCACCAATTTATTAGTTTATTTCAGATTTAAATCACAAACTCTCCCCCGATCAAAAATTCCAAACCCATTGAGATTTGGGATCCCAAGTGATTTAAATCATTTAGAAAATGTTTTGAGGAGAGATGTGACTTTGTTTTAAAACACTTAACTGATAAGGATCATATTTTGGAATTTTAAGTTTGTTAGTGTCAGGTAACGAGAAGATTTTTGGAGTCTTGAAAAATCATAACTTTTGAACCGTAACTCCGTTTTAAGATTATACCTTGACACATAACACTAAAACCATTTGATCACCATTTTACCAAGTACAAATTAACATGCTCATGTACCAAAGGTTTTAAAAAAAAACAAAGTAACATGCTGTTGTACCAAATGTTTGTAACCAAAAGTTTATAACATGTTCTTTTTGGTACCAATTGTTTGAAAATATCATTTTTAAAATGTTTGAAATCACTCTCCTCCTCAATCAATGACCATAGTGTTGATTGAGTCCAGTTGATTTACAAAAATTATGTCCGAGTTATTTTCAAACAATGTTATTACCATTTGAAGACAAATATTTTATCATTAGAATGAAAAACATTTGTATAGGAACATTTGTCTTTTTGTCAAATCAAATAATTTTTAGGAACGATAGCTTGTCGCCAAAAAGACTCCCTGATTTTGTTTTAGGATCAGAGCTCGATATTTGGAAAATAAATCGATTTTGCACAACACTGTCCTTTCTTTAAAAATGGGTTACAGTCTGAAATAACTGCAAGCCATGATTTTAAGCCCGGGTTACTGCCTGAAATGACAGTAAGCCATGAATTTAAGCGCGGGTTACAATCTGAAGTAATTATAAACCATTTTTTTTGTTTAAGGCATGTTTTGAGAAACATTTGAACTTCTGTTCGAACTTCATCCAAAGTCCCGCGCCATTATTGAATGACATTTCTAAGACTGTAGATGTTATCGATGCCAGAAGACATGCATTGGAAAAACTATTTTTGGTATTTTTCTGATTTTTTAAGTTTTGATGGGTTTTTTTTCAAAGGTCTTATAATTTTCTATTTTCATTTTGTTGGTTTTATAATTTTGTATTTTGCTTTTTGATAAAAGTATTTACAAAGAATAAGTGAAGAAACTACTTTACTCCTCATCTTCCTCTTGAAGACGTTTGAGCATTTCCAGCTGTAGACTCTTCATGCCGAGTCGTGGGAGGATGAACTCAAAACGGTCTCTTTGAAGAGCCTTAGTGAAGATGTCTGCTAACTGATACTCAGTCCTCACAAAATATAGTTCAACCACACCTTTCTCTACTTGTTCCCTGATGAAATGATGTCGAATGTCAATGTGATTTTATCTTGAGTGTTGGATATTGTTGTAGCAGAGATCTATGGCCCTTTTGTTATCACAGGACAGAGGAATTTTGTTGAATACAAAGCCATAGTCAGATAATTGGGATCTCATCCATAAGATTTGAGCACAACATGATTACATGGCAATGTATTCAGCTTCAAGGTCCCATGTTAATGGTTCCTTGGAGGCACCGAAAGACCCATTTTACAGCTTCAAGGTGCTTTTTGGTAGGCTTAGCCTAGTAACGAGCACACATGCATACAACGAACAGAATATCAGGTCTACTGGCAGTGAGATACATCAAGGATCCAATCATACTATTATATTTAGTTTGATCAACCGGGATCCCCGAGTGGTCCCCATCCAGTTTTGTTCGTTCACCATGGGAGTGTCAACAGAGTCACAAGAATCAAATCCAAATTTCTTTAATATTTCATTAGCATATTTAGATTGATTAATAAAAATGCCTCCGGGATTTTGTGAAACTTGTAATCCTAAGAAAAATTACATTTATCCCATCATTGACATTTGAAATTTAGAGCCCATATCTTTTGAAAAACGGTCACATTCATTAGGGTCGATCGAGGAAAAAATAATATCATCAACATATATTTGAACATGAATTAAATGTTTTCCTGACTTTTGGGTGAAAAATGTAGGATCAACAGCTCCTTTGCAGAATCCATTAGCCAAAAAGAACTTTGACAAAGTATCGTACCATGCCCTAGGAGCTTGCTTCAAGCCGTAGAGAGCTTTCTTCAAGCGGTAGACATGGGTAGGATGCTCAGGATCCACAAAACCTTCGGGTTGACTAACATAGACCACTTTTTTGAGATCTTCATTGAGAAAAGCAGTCTTTACATCCATCTGATAAACTACCATATTCTTGCTAGCAGCATTAGCCAGGAAGATTCTGATAGCCTCAATTCATGCAATTGGAGCAAATGATTCCTTAAAGTCAATACCCTCCTCTTGTCAATATCCTTTAGCCACAAGCCTCACCTCTTCAGAACATCACCGTGCTCATCAAGCTTCATCTTGAAGATCCACTTGAGAGCTATAATCATAGCACAATCTGGAGCAGGCACTAATTCTCATACATCAAGAAGATCAAACTCATGGATTTCATCTTGCATAGCATTAGACCAGCTGTCCACAAACATTGCAGTCTTGACGTCTTTTGGTTCGATCTTTGATAGTACAGAGTTGAAGAAGCACCATAAGGTATCAATGGCAAGTTGCTTTCTAGTAGATACCGGACGAGAAGGATTTACATAGATATTGTCCAATGGATGATCATGTGTCCATTTTCTGAGATGTTCATGTGGTTGTTGATAAGGTACTGATGTAGCAGAGTTAGGATCCCCTGGTGAGGATGTTTCAGGAGTGGATTTAGGGGAAAATATATTTTCAAACGGAGCATCTTTAGGAGTAGCAAAGGGGTTATCTCCAAAAGAATTAGAAGTTGCATTTCCTTGATGTACAGAAGATGATTGAGGATTAGAAGATGATGATGAATGATCGGCAAATGGCACTTCTTGTGATAAAGACATCGAGATCAATGGACCATTTATGTTGGTTGGAGAAGGAGCAGCAGTAGTTGGTGGTGCAGAATTATCATCAGCTGACGGCTCATAGTATTCATCATACATTGGATCAAATAGTTTCTTCAAATCTTCTTTTGAGGGAGGTACATAAGGAGCTGCAGGAGTGGGATACTGTACAAGAACTGAACTAATGGGTCAAGGTGTCAAAAGTTGAGGTGCGGGTTCAGAACTGGATTGTCTAGGAGCCATTTGCTTAGTCAGCTCATCGAAAGTAACATGAATAGTTTCTATTGTATCTCAGGTTCTTTTGTTATAGATTCGGTAACCATTCCGATTAGGTGCATAACCAACAAAAAATCCAATATCAGCCTTAGCTTTCAACTTTCCCAGATCTTGACCATCATTGGTTGGATAGCACAAAGCTCTAAACACACGAAGAAACGAGAGATCCGGTTTTCTATTGTGAACTAATTCGTATGGAGTTTTTCCATGAATAGTATGTATTAGGGAATGGTTTTGAGTGTAACAAGCAGTGGCAATGGCTTCCGCTCAGAGAAACATTGGAGCTTTGAAAATATTAGCAGAGTCCTTGCAGCTTATACAAGAGTCCGATTTCGCCTTTCAACTACACCGTTCTGTTGAGGACTGCGTGGAACACTTTTCTGATGACTGATTCCAATGCTTTCATAAAACTGACTAAGTTCCTTGTTCACAAATTCAGATCCATTGTCTGTTCGGATGATTCTAACTTTTTTGTTATGCCTAACCTGGAATTGTTTAATGATAACTTCGGGAGTTTCATCCTTTGTTCTCAAAAACTTAACTCAATTAAACTGAGAGTATTAATAAAAAATGACTAACACATACTTCTTCCCATTTATACTTTGAACTCTCATGGGTCCGCATAGATCCATGTGAAGGGTATGAAGAACTTCCATGATGGTATTGGCAGGTTTGGGTTTGTGGGCATACTTCTTGCTTTTGCCCAATTGGCATGCCGAACAAAGATGATCTTTTCATATTTCAACTGGAGTAAGCCTCTTACAAGGTCCTTTCTAGAAAGATCATTGATGGTGCCAAAGTTTAAGTAATTGAGTCGACGATGCCATAACCATGATTTGTTCTTAGATGCCTTTGACAACAAGCAAATAGGAGAAGACTTCATCATGTCTTTGATAGAGATGGTGTACAAATTAGTGTCACGTGATCCTTTTAGAAGCTCAATACCATCTAATTCTCTAATGAAGCAAGAGTGTTTTCTGAAGGCTACTTCGAGATCAGAATCATAAAATTGACCAACAAATAACAGATTGTGACTAAGACCTTCCACATAATATACCCAAGAGATCACACTATCTCCAAAAAATATAATATCCATAACCCATAATTTCCCCAAAGTGGTCATTCCCAAATCTAACAGTCCTGATGAACTTATTCACGAAGTTCTTGAGCCGTGAGCGATCTCCAGTCATATGTTTTGAGAAGTCTGAATCCAAATACCAAAGGATGATTTGTACGACCTGCATTTAGAAACAGACAAGTATGGATAACTGGAAGCTTTGAATCCCCATGAGAATATGGTTCTGATTGGTTAGTACAAGCAATCTGTAGACCTACAACATTTCTAGATGCCATGACATTATTAGTGGGAGCAATACTAGTAGAGGCTGTGGACCTAGTCGAAGCATGTTGACTTCCTAAAGGTATGATTCTACCAGTGGGCTTCCATTTATTAATAGATAGTGGTCTAGAAAATTTAGGGCAAAGTTCACTAATTTTGAATTTATGGCCTGTAGGCTTCCATTGATAACCTACATTACTAAAATTTTTCCCTGTAGGCCTCCAATGATTACTAAACTTTTTCTCTGTAGGCTTCCAAGCTTGCTTCACTTGTTTAGCATTCTTAACATTATTAACTGGAGATTTAACAACATTTCTCAAATAAGTCACAACACATTCATCATGATTACTAGAAACCAAAAATTCATTACATGTTTTGCAAGCAGTAGCAGAATTTGAATTAATTATATTACGCTTATAACTAATACTAGAATCAACACGATTCTTATTGTTCAACTCAATCTTATAATTCCTAGTGTGGTCTTCTACTCTCTTCACTTGATCACTTTTAGCTCGCGAGGTCCTATCTTGCTTTGTATTGCATGAAGGCTTTGACCTGCTAACCTTAGTGTCACTGATTACTCCTGTAGAAGGAACGACGGGGATATTAGTTGGTTTCACTACTTTTTGCTTTTCTAGTCTAGAAGTGTTGGGCTTTGAGACTTTAGGAGGCACATCAAAGGTAATATGCTTGAATTAGGCATGGAAATGGGTGAAACTATTCTATCTCATCTAGTACCAGATTTAGGACATGTAGCAATTACATATTCTAAGAGTTCCTGAGATCGTTTGGCATACATGCAGGCATAGGCAACTGCACTATCAAGTGGTTTTTCTATTCTATCATCTTCTACAATCTCACGGAGACCCTTTAAACTATCTTTAAGGCACGAAAGATATGCTTGATATGCAAGTTCATTATTCCTAAGAGGAGGGGGAATATACAACACATCAATAACATAATTATTACAAGCAGAAACCTTTGGAACAGAATATTTGCAAGTGGGAGTATGCACTGTGACTTTTACCATACGCTTCAGATTCTCAATTTCGTTAAGCAAAGAAGTTATCTTTTAATTGTGTTTATCATGATTAATCTTGAATGAATCACATAACTCTTTGTTTGCAATTTAACCTTTGAAATTTCAGCTTGAAAACAATCATCGTATTTTTGCAATTTATTAATGATGTTTTGAAGTTGAAAATTCTGAGAATCTAAAGGCAGAGGTATATGAGTGCCAACCACTTAACTCCTATTTCCCTTCAATGTAACCACCCGCCTTTTCATGTTACCTTTTCGTTTTTGAAAATTTACTATTCACTTTTACTATTCATCCCGTATTTTTTTAAGTTTACTATCATGACAAGATAAATGAAACTCGACAAGTCGTCCTGACGACGTACGTTGAATCCATACAGAACCGATTTCACAAAACCGTGTCTGAGAATTACTTTAGGGTTTAAACGTCATTCGGGCATCCCGATATGTCCATAAAACACTGTAAACATTAGAAATATGAAATTCTACCATTTTACGACAATTCCACAAGTTTTGGAATTTTACGTTTTCCAGTTCTGCGTTTTACGCGAATTACGCGTTTTTGACCCGCGTTTCCAGCTTTAAACAGCGTTTTAGCACCCAATGAGACTTATCACTCATTTTATATTTTTATATGGAGTATAATGATGATTTTCATCATTCCTGCAAGTTTCGTATTTTTACGATACCCGGTTTTACGTTTTATGGCTTAACAACTTACGGTTGGAATTTAACGGAACTAAAACATACTCTACAACCAAGATAAGACCATGAATCATCATCCTAGCCACCTTACCCTATTCTGACCACCTTTTAGGGGGGGAGAGTCACCCTTCATGTGTCTTAATCTCAAGCCTTTTGCTCTTAGATGTTTACATGTGTAAATCTTCCTTAAAAAGCTTTGAAAAGTCAAGAGTTTCTAACCTCCTCAAAACCATATAAATACCCCCTTCCCCTCCATATTTCATCCATACCTACACCATTTACACCATTCATAAGTTTGTTTCTCTACTCCAGGTATTACTTCCAAGAAAAAGGGCACAAGTACTTCCTTATACTCCTTTGCAAAAGGCTTGGTAATTTTTCTTGAGTTTGAATCCACTCAAGTTACAAAGAAACTTCCTCACTAATCCTTCAAGAATACAAGTAGTGTAGGAGGGTGCAAAGGTGGGGAAAGCTTACTCTATGAAAGTCCTAAGTGCTCAATCAAAGTCCTAATCCTTACTAGTTACTCCTTTATTGATTGAAAGCCAAAAGTTGTAAGCAACTAATCACCACCATAACTCTATTAACTCATGTTTTTTATTCCTAATCTTGTCAATTACATGCTATATATATGGTTACTATGTTGATTCATGATGTACATATACTCAATCACATGTTTTAATTCACATATTGTCGTAAAAGTAACAAACTAGCAAACTAGTCATATTCTACATATTTGAAGCCATTAAAACCAACCAAAAATGGACTTGGTAACTTATATATTATTGTAGAAAAGACAAAAAGGAAAACATAGCAACTTGAATCACCCAAAACGGACAAACGAGTCAAAAGTTATGGTAAAGAGAAGTTAGCAAACCTAGAAACGCCGAAAAGTGCTTACTGCCTAATCTGCTTAAAAATAAGTGGCACTTCTGGTCCGAATCATCTAAAAGTTAAAACCTGAAAGTTGTCCGGAACGATGTTTTACGTCTAATGCGCGGAAACTCGGCCTAAAAGGACCAAACGATAACATTTTCTGCCTAAAATTTGTAAAACAGTTTTTATCGGTAAAAGTTTGGATTTTCAGAAGTTAGGAATATAGAAACCATGTTATTATCATAACTAGTTACATATTAAATCAACAAAATTCATTCAACCTTCGGAATCGTGTTTTCGTAAGTAACGAAAAAATGACCATTTTACCCTTTTCCGCCGATTTTTACCAAAACTTCATTTTTGACCATGTTAAAAGTTATGATCATTAGTAAACGATGAGAGCTTGTAAAAACTAGATATTCACTATAAACATGATAAACTTTATGATATAAGAATCTTCACTCAAAGCATATGTTTTAGCTACTAAGTGCTACAATACTAGAAAGCTTCATGTGAGGGGTTTCAGTTGAGTAAAACGTATCGACGAGTTGCTAGATTTACCATTTAAAGTGTCCTAGCTCCTCGAAAGTTTACTACATGACCTCTGAATTATGATGGCCTGAACAGTATTACGATATCTATGAACTAAATATGCTTTCACATACTAAACTGTTACTATAAGCAACAAACTATAAACAACATCATGATCAAAATAGAGGCGTATATAGGCTGGTTTATGTTTTCCTAAACATTATTCCTAACCTAAGTCACAAAATTCCATTTTAGGTTGCACGTAGAGGTTTCCCGGTTTATCCATCACATCCATTAAAGCACTTAACATCATCAACTCTCGGTGAGTTCATAGCCCCACTTTCTATTACTTACTTGTTTTACAAACCCTTGGGGGAGATACATGCTTTATGTTTAAACCGAACACATTGCTTTGAAACTGTATGCTTATCTGATTTTTTTATTAGCACTAAGTTACCGAATTTGGCAAACATAAGTCCCTAAATCATGGACCATTCATCATTAGAGAGAGTGATCACGAATATTGTGAATAGATCTATTGGGATTGACGAATCCCATTTGTGTTGGCCCCATTAAAGGCAAACAAATGCACTATATTTGAGTAACATTAGGTAAAAACGACAATCTTAACTATTAGGGCTGGTACCAACAACTTCACCAATTAATATTGGAACACGTTAACGCCTTGGTTGCATGATGCTTAGTGTAATAATAACTGTTTTGTTTTCAAACCATTGGTGTGAGTCTAATTAACTCGCACTACCAACATAATGTGCTCAACCATCAAACAAACTCTATGAATTTCACTCAACCTTTCTGTTGACAGTTTTAAGCATGTATTTCAGGTCCATCATGTCGGAAGCTGGCACGGAAGGGCAAGGACTAAATCAAGAAGGCTATAACTATTTTATCATTCAATAAAGACATCAAAAGACTTTATATTGATGCATTTTGTAAACAATGTAACCAACTGGGACCTATCGTTGTACACTCTGATATATTTCAATAATTTGAATGATAAATCCTTTTTAAACGACTCATTTTGAGATAGTTTTCTATTATTATGATTGTTTTTCCATCGAGTAACACTCAGTTTGAATTCCGCTGCATATCATGAAATTGAGGGTGTTACAGATTGGTATCAGAGCCACAATTATAGAGAAACGGGTCTAATTGAGACCTAAACTATAACTACTTTTACAAACAAAAACATTTTATAGCCTTCCGTTCTCCGTGCCTTCCATCCTCCAAACGATTATGGCCTTTTTAGACATTTTATAATAACATGAACATATTAGTATATTGATATATACACTTGCCATATTTGAGCATTCCCCGTAAGCATTAGAATTGTTTTAACATCATAATACTTATTATAGATATCATGTCTTCTTCCGCCTACCCCATTATTATCCCGTCAGACTCAGATATTGAGGACACTTTTTCATCTACCAATGTGCATGTACCACTAATCCTACCGACCTATACCCCTACTCTTCATCATCAGACGATAATTTTTATTTTATTGAAGCATTAACCTCGTCTCAAGAAACTACTACTTTTCCATCGCCACCACCATCATTTCCCTTTTCCATCCCTACATGTGATGAGTTGGATCACTCATTGTGGATGGTACCACGACCACCATTGATTCAACAAGAATGTCAGCATGGGCACTGTAGCATCTCAGATCTAATCGACGCATTCCTTCATGACACACTAAACCAAGAAGTTGCTAATCAACCAGAGTTACTAGGATCTTTTAAACCTATAATAGACTAGTGTTATAGTTGTCTTTTGTAAAAAACTGATTAGACTCAGTTAGAAAACTCTATGTAATCCATGAAATAGTTATCAGTAGTAAAGCGTTGTAATTACTAAACTGAAAGTGTCAGTTAATAAATTTTGAAGAAGCTTGTAATAGGTTTCGATTTTTTAAATCAATCAATGTTATATGAATAAAACTCTTGTTTTATGCTATCATGTGTTATGGTTTAAACCTCCAACGTTATTATTCTATCATTCCAGTTGAAAATCGTGCTTATTTTACCAACCCTCTACTTACGAAATATCTTTTATATGATAGAAACATGACGTCTATATGACAAAACTTCAACTAAAAAGCCCTTGAACAAACTCTTTCGCCAAGTTGTGGGATTTATTCGACTTATAACTTTCCACTATTTTTGTATCATCATGTTGTGTTAATTTTCTGTTCTTTACACATTCTATTTCATTACCAATAGTAAACCATTTTGCTATCACCTTGTATAAACTTACAAATTTCCCTACTAATACATACAATACAAATTCCTAAATCAACCATTCGGTATCAATCTCATGCCCAATGAAATCAAAAGTTTCGATGTTATAATCAGTATGGTATGGTTATCTTAACACAAATAAGAGAATTATTTGTAGCAAGAAAGAGTCGTTCACATTCCTTGTAACAATGAAACTTTGGTCATCCGTGGTGATCAAAGTGGGACTCGCTTAAACATCATATCATGTATGAAAACCATGAAGTACATTGAGAAAGGATGTTACGCGTTTCTAGCCCACGTTACCGAGAAGGAATCCCAAGAAAAACGTCTTGAAGACATTCCTATCGCTCGTGAATTTCCTGAAGTTTTCCCTGAAGACTTACCCGGACTCCCACCATCACGCCAAGTAGAGTTTCAAATTGATTTAGTGCCAAGAGCGGCGCCAGTGGCCCGCGCACCCTACATACTAGCACCATCTGAGATGCAAGAACTGGCCAATAAACTACATGAACTTTCGGACAAGGGGTTTATCTGACCCAGTTCCCCACCTTGGGGAGCTCCCGTCTTGTTCGTGAAAAAGAAAGATGGATCGTTACGAATGTGTATCGACTATCGTGAACTAAACAAATTAACCATAAAGAACCGATACCCTTTACCCAGAATCGACGATCTATTCGACCAACTACAAGGTTCGACCTATTACTCAAAAATAGACATTCGATCGGGTTACCATCAAGTTAAGGTTCGTGAGGAATATATTTCGAAAACAACCTTTAGAACACGATATGGTCATCACGAATTCCAAGTAATGCCATTTGGGTTGACTAACGCACCGACAATATTTATGGATCTCATTAATCGAGTGTGTAAGTTATATCTTGACAAATTCGTGATTATATTCATCGATGATATCCTCATTGATAACATCAAATTATCCTGAATATTAAGTGTCAATTTCCCCTGATAATTCTTGTAATTTATATCATTTATATGGATTTACGCTTGTTTTCCATTGTTTTCCACTTTCAGGTAAATTACGAGCATTGGAGCTAAAGAGACGCGGAATTGGAGAATTATCAAAGATTTATGAGAGTATGCTCACTTTGAAGAAGTTAGTAACTCATCTCTCACATTACGCCGTACCTAAATCGTGACTTAGAAAGCCAACTTATCAGAAGATTACGGCGTAACTCTCCCAAAAGACTACGACGTAACTATATTAGGTCAAATAAGGTTCCGCGCCGCTGATAACTACGCCGTAACTCTTGCATAAACTCCGGCGTAACCAAGAAATATTGAAGATACGGCGTAACTACTTATAAGGTTACGCTGTAACCAGCAGATCTAGTGCAAATTACGAAGAAATAGAAGTTTACGGCGTAACTATTCTATTGGTTATGCCGTAACCCAGATCTGGCTTATGAATACCCCACGATTTCCAGCATTTCAAAGCACCCCATTTCACACACCACAACCAAAGAACGTGGGAAGAAGCCAAAGGCAGGTCTAGAGGAGCATACGGAGCTATCTCCAAGGGAGAATTCACTCCCCTACAATAAGCATTAGCATTTTATCTTTTCCTTACTTTCGATTCATGTATTTCGTAACATTAATTATTGAATTGATTTGTATGGTTAATATGAGCGGCTAAGCACCTCTTGGTGCTGGCCTAGTTATGATTCCTTAATTTTTTTGTTTTCGTTGACATTACTTCCATATAATTATTTCTAAGTGTATGCATGCATAGTTTATTGGTAGCTACCCTTGTTTCGGTAGTTTTGAATGGCGGTAGAGGCTTGTTGCTTAGGAGATATGACCAACTGACCCTAAGTGAGTAGACTAAGACGGGAAGGGTAAGATATGACCAACTGACGACCCTTTCTACTTGTGCGATTTGACCAACTGATCACCTACCGTTTGGATGAACTTAAGAATTAGGGGGTGAGTGTTTAAGTTGCTAACGCCCGGGCATTCACTATTATAAGTCTAGCATGTAGCGGTACTTAATGACTCGGCTTAGGGGACCAGGAACAATGGAATTATGAGGGGACACCTGACTTCTACAGTGGTGGCATCTTTGCTGATAGGTTAGGGCAAATTGACCAAATGTTGTCCTCTCGACTTTGATCCCACCTGAAGTAATTGGAAGTATTTAGACGTAGACATTACCAGCTAGGTTGATTAACTAGGTTAGCACCACTCTCCTCTATTGATTACACCTTTGCCTTTTATTGCTTTTATCTGCTTTAGTAGTTAATTAATTAATTCCTTATCAAAATCATATTAAAATCTGTGACACCTAGACTTAGTATTAATCCAACACACATAGCTCTTGGGACGACCTCGGTTTTACCGATTACTACACTACACACGACCGGGTACACTGCCCGTTAGTGCATTAGGGTAGACCATATGTATAACGAGACAATATAAATATTAAAACCTGGTCAGTAAAACCTGCATCAAGTTTTTGGCGCCGCTGCCGGGGAGCTATTTTTGGATTTTTCATTAAGTCTATTTTTAATTTTCTTTCTTCTCTTAAATGTCAGGATACAAGACTAGAAGCTCGAGGCCTTTTTTGGCAACCCCATTCGATGATCTGGAGAAACAATTTCGGACAATGAAAGTTTACTCTCCTGTTCCTATTCATAATATCTTTTCATTTTACGAATCCGACCAGTCTGACGCAGAACCGGAGGTCATTGATGAAAATAATATCGATGACTTAACCATGGAGCAGTATTTGGAACGACCAAATGAGAACTGCCAACGAACCTTCACACAGGATTCTAGCACTGAAAAATACTCTATTCCTGACCAATTTATTCGAGAGTTACACAAACTTAAGTTTTCAGGAGATGAAGACGAGGACGTTCAGAATCATGTAGAAGAAGTACTCTACTTATCCTCTCTTTTCAACGTCCGAGGCACCCCTAGCTATTCAGTTACTGCGAGAATATTTCCTATGACTCTTACTGGAACTGCGAAAAGATGGTACAATAAACTCCCTAACGAATGTAAAGGATCTTGGGATAAACTAAGAAGAGAATTCGTCTAACTCCTTGGTAAGATCTATCAATTCATTCAAGTAGGGGAAGAAACGCTTTATCAGGAATGGGAAAGGTTTAATGAGCTACTTTATCGATGTCCCACTCATGATCTGAACAAACATCAGATCGTCTACGTCTTCTACCGGGGAATTAACGCGCTAACACGAGAACTACTCGATTCTCCTAGACCTATTCCTTGTATGACCCCTGACCAAGCCTTGGAATGTATTCAATGGATTTCTGAACATTGCTACAAATGGCATATGGATACAGGGTACGGAGCAAGAGAAAATTTTGATCATAAGGTAATGAAGACATTAACAAAGCAAGAATACAATTATGGGGAAATTTTTGAAAAACGAAGGCTGGAAAGAGCAAATGAAGCTGAAGCATGTAGGATTGAGAAGGTTAAGAGTGTATTTGGGACCAAAACCAGGAACAATCTTGAAAAAAAGATTCTTGACCACATCAAGGAATCAAGGGAGCGAGATGAGAGAATTGAAAAGATGATGAAGACATTCGTGGAAAATACAGTCTATTCTCTCAAAATTCATGAAGATCGGATTAAGGGATTGGAGAAGAGTGTTACCTCATGTTCACAAGCCATCACAGAATGCCTAGCGGCTCGGGAAGAGGAAGTTGTCAACACAGTGGAAACAATCCTTGAAGAACCGACGACCTTTTCGGAAAAAGTTAAGCGACGAATCAGCATGGAAAGACTATCACTTCTGGACCAAGCTTTACCGGTAAACTCCCCTATTACTAATTCCATTAAAACTAATCATGATGATATTATACAGGAATTAAGAAATGATGAGACAATTCAACTCAACGAAAAATGTTCGGCGGTTTTGAGAAACGAGTTGCCACAGAAGGAAAAAGATCTAGGTTGTTTAACTCTCCCTTGCTTGATCGGGAGTCTCAATATGTGTAATGCCCTAGCTGATCTTGGAGCGAGCATAAGCATAATGCCTCGTTCGATGTTCCTACGTATGGGTATTGATGACCTTAAGCCAGCCAAGATGAAAATTGAAATGGCCAATCGATCCATGCAGTCACAGTTAGGCATCGTTGAAAATGTGTTGGTAAAGATAAAGAAATTCCTTTTCCTGGTAGATTTTGTGATTCTCGACATTCCGGAAGACAATAGAATACCTATCATTTTAGGTAGACCTATGCTTGCTACTACCCATAAAAAAGTGGATGTCTTTGCTGGAAAACTAACTCTTGAAGCTAATGGAGAGATTGCTACGTTCGGACCTAATGAACTCATGTCTACTCCTCGAAAGGTATGTGCGGTTGACCTAGTAGGCAATTTTGGTGACGCTCTAGAAGAATTTCTTAGTGACCCCCCGGATCCTGGCGAGATAGATTCAGGGAAAGATTTTGATGTTTTTGTCAATTTCGAGGAAGAGGATAATTTTGGAATCAGTACTGATGACTTCTCAAGTGACGTCGAAATGGCCCATTGGCAAGACAACTCTGTGAAGACTTTCTCGCAAACCGATGAACCTAGATTTTATGAGGTGGGAACCCGCATACATCATAGGAACCCTTATTATCTGAAGATCTCATGCAAAGTCGGGTATATCGACTTCCATCTATTTATTGACACAGCTTCCCCAGTTAACATTATGTCAAAAGAATGCTACAACCGAGTTATGAAGAAATAATTAGAATATAAAGGGAATAACTTTCTTGGGTTTGCAACTAACATTCGTGTCTTCGATGGGACTCATTCATTCTTGGTGGACTTTATGGTTTTGGACGACGTGAGCGAGTTTGTGGAAGATGGTCTAACAGGGGTAATTTTAGGAAAACCTTTTCAGGAACTATCGGGGCTTGATAAAAATGAAAAAGATGGGTTAGTATGGTTAAAGATAAATGATGACAAGACCATCTTCAAAATGCCGAGAACCATTAAGAATTTTATAAATTGGACCAAGATGCAGTTGAGCCATGCCCAACCATTACTCGATATCAGTGACGAAGACAAAGCAAAAGGCATTGACCAGCCTTACCAGAAGATCAAGAGTTTCTACTCAGGCTGTTTAGAATTAGGCGATGATTACAAGCGGGATGAGAATCTGATCAGCTGGATTCAACTTGGAGATTGCCACATCCAAGATTTAACAAACCAACACTTTTAGCCCCGAGGCTCTGAGTCTAACTTAAAGACTCGTAAATAAAGAAAAGTGCTCTTTCGGGAGACAACCCGAATTATCCCTTTCTTTTGTTTTATTTCCATTTCTGTAGGGTTTTGTGTTTTTAACCATTTTTGCAGGAAACTTGGAGTGATTGCTGCTGCAGCATGCTGATCTGACCAGAGTTACGGCGTAACCAACTCATCTCAGTGGTTACGCCGTAACCAACCCCTCCAACAGAATTTCGGATGCATTATCAATTACGGCATAATACCATCTCAGTGGTTACACCGTAGCTATAATCTTACAGCGTATGCCAGGTTTTGCCTAGTTACGGCGTAACTCCTTCTACGAGTTACGCCAAAACTATCCTCTGTTTTACTTCTTTCATTTTTATTACACAATAACCTTGTATTAGTATTTTAAATGAACTTTGTGGGCATGTTCCCTGTAAACCCTCACGAGACTTCACTCGTCCACTTGAGACACCAAGTGGTTTAAAAGGCTTATTGCATATGCTAAATGCAACCGTGATTCCTACGAAAGTGAGTTAGGTTTGTTTTTCATTTTTCATTTTTTCTTTTTTAGAATTATGCTTGTCGATAGTTTGATTTCAGGGATTGAAGTTTACTAATGGATGCTTATACGAAGGCACGACTCTTTTTCGTTGGCCTTCTTTCTTTTTGGAGCAAATCTCAGGGAAGTTCTCGCTCTAATTCTACTTTTCTCTTCACCTTTATTTAATGCTTAGTACAAAAGGGACTTTGTACAATTCAAGTGGGGGGACGGGAGTAGAATTATCTCTTGAACTTTATTTTGCCCTCATTTTTCTTGGTTATTTTGAAAAATTATGTCATTTTTAAAATTTTGACATGTTTTTCTTAACCTAACTAGATTAGACCTTAGCCGAGCACATAAAACCCTTGATATTATATGGTGAGATTAGCCTTATCCGTTTCCAATATTTTACCCCAAATCCACCAAATTATGAGTGTGCCGGTAGCTTGTAAACTTTAGAACTTGGCCTTTGCATCATTTCGAGACCATAGACGAGGTATGCTGAGTTAGCTCGATGTATTTGGACTTTTCAGTTTAAGAAGGCAATATTATAGGATTATCACCCAAATAGCCTACCATTGTGTGTCTATCGATTAGTCACCTAGACTTCTCGACTCCCATGTAAAACCCTTCTGTTGCACTCACCTTTAGTGCAAGATACCCCTAGATACACCCATCTGAGCCATTCCTTTCATTTGTTAACCCAATATATTGTTTCGATACACCTATACACCTTAGCCTACCATGTAGTCTTTATTTGTGATTGGGAAGTCATCATTTGCCTAAGTTCAAGGTTCAAGTGGAAAGGTTCAGAAATCACGCTTTCATCGATGATATATTCTTAAAGATCATTGAAGACCCCCCGAAATTCCCATTGTTCATCTCAAGTGGGGGGATATTATGTTTAGTTGTTATAGTAATTTTGTAAAAAAAAATGATTCAAAAAAAATAAAAAAAATAAAATAAAGAGTTATGTTATTTAGTTTATTGAAAAGTGCAATGTTATAAGCACTATGTTATGACCTTTATATATATTTAGTATCGAGGAGGCCACCTCGGTCACATTCGAAGATTGGAGTTGGTAATTATGCCAACAGTTGGAGAAAAGGTAGTGTGTCCATCATGACGTCCTCTAATGACACATCTACCTAGTATTTCAT